>VDFB02049217.1:77755350-77803625 GCA_007258455.2 Sequoia sempervirens
ACCCTCTTGATCCTTAATCCCTCAACCCTCAACCCTTAAACCCTAATCCCTCAAATCCTATACCCTCTACCCTATACATTACACCCTCAACCCTAATACCCCAACCCTATACCCTCAATCTTCTACCCTAAACCTTAAACCCTAAACCCTTAAATCCTAAACCCTTAAACCCTCTACCCCCTACCCTATACATTAAACCCTCAACCTTCAATTCTTAACCCTCAACCCTTAATCCCTCAATCCTCAACCCTCAAACCTTAAACCCTCTACCCTATACATTGGACCCTCAACCCTAATCCCTCCTCAACCCAATATCCTAAACCATCAACCCTATAGGTCCTCAACCCTATACCCTCAATTCTCAACCCTCTACCCTATACATTGGATCCTCAACCCTCATATATTTTTCCCTTGCATCCTCTTCTCTCTTTCTCTCTCTCTCACTTATCCCTTCATCTCTCCCTCCACCTATTCCTCCCTCTCTACCCTAGTTCCTCAACCATATACCCTCAACCCTTAAACCCTCTACCCTCTACCCTCAACCCTAATCCCTCAACCCTTAAACCCTTAAACCCAAGTAAACTCTCTACCCTAATCCCTCAACCCTCTTGACCTTTAATCCCTCAACCCTCAACCCTTAAACCCTACTCTCTCAACCCCTATACCCTCTACCCTAATCCCCAAACCCTATACCCTCAATCCTCTACCCTCAACCTTAAACCCTCAACCCTCAACCCTTAAACCCTCTACCCTCTACCTTATACATTAAACCCTCAACCCTCAATTTTATCAACCTTCAACCCTTAATCCATCAATCCTCAACCCTCAAGCCTCAAACCCTAAACCCTCAACACCAATACCCTCTACCCTATACATTAGACCCTCAACCCTAATCCTTCAACCATATGTACCCTCAACCCTAATCCCTTAAACCTATACCCTCAACCCTATACCCTCAATTATCAACCCTCTATCCTATAAATTGGATCCTTAACCCTCATATATCTATTTACCTCCCTCCTCTTCTCTCCTTCTATCTATTTCACTTCTTCCTCCATCTCTCCATCCATCCATCCCTCCCTCTCTACCACAATCCCTCAACCCTTAAACCCTAAACCCTCAACCATCAGCCCTTAAAACCTAAACCATTAAACCCTCTACCATATACCCTCAACCTAATAGCCTCTACCCTCAACCTAATCCCTCAACCCTTAAACCCTTAGACCCAAGAAAACTCTCTACCCTAATCCCTAAAACCTCAACCCTTAAACCCTCAACCCTCAACCCTCTACCCTTTACCCTTAACCCTCAACCCTTAAACCCTAATCCCTCAAGCCCTATACCCTCTACCCTATGCATTGGACCCTCAACCCTAATCCCTCAAACCTATACCCTCAACCCTCTACCCTCAACACTCAACCCTTAAACCTTAAACCCTTGGAATCCTCTTAACCTCTACTCCTATATATTAAACCTCAACCTCAAATTTCAACCCTCAATTTTCAACCTCAACCCTAATCCTCAACCTCTCAACCCCTAAACTCCTAAACCTCAACCCTATAGCTCTCTACTCTTACATTGGGACTCCCTCACTGTCCCCCTCTCAACCCAATACCCTCTACCCTCAACCCTAATCCCTCAACCCTCAACCCTTAAACCCTAATACCCTAAACCATCAACCCTATAGGTCCTCCACCCTAATCCCTCAAACCTATACCCTCAACCCCTATCCCTATCCCTTTCTCTTTATCTATACAACCACCTCTCTCCATCCCTCTCTCTTACCCTCTCTAATTGTCTCTATCTACCCTCTCCATCTTTCTACATACCTCTTGTTCAATCAATCCCTATCACCCTCTCTCACTCCCTCTATCTATCTCTCTCTATCTCCCTCCCACTGCCTCTCCATCACTCCCTCTCTCTCCCACTCCCTCAATCTCCCTCTATCTCAAGTCTCTCCCTCCCACCTCATATCTCTCTTAGGTCTCTCCCTCTAGCACCCTTCCTAGGTAACTCTCTCTCTCCCCCTCTATCTCCCCCTCTCAGGTCACTCCCTCCCACACCCTCTCCCTCTCTCTCCCACTCCCTCTCTCTCGCACTCCCTCTCACTATCTATCTCTCAAGTCTCCCTCTCTCTCAATTCTCTCTTTCCCACCCCCTATATATATATGACTCTATCCCTCCCACCCTACCTAGCTAAGTCCCTCTCACTCCAACTCATTCTCTCCCACTCCCTCTCTCTTAAAATTATCCCTCCCTCTAAAGACATACATACATACATACATACATACATGTATTGATACATACATACATACATATAGGCATACATACATACATACATACATACATACATACATACATACATACATACATACAAGCATGCATACATACATACATACATACATACATAAAAACATACAAATATATAAACATACATTCAATAGAGTAGCATTTAACATAAAGCAAGACATAACGTGAGCATGTTATACCGTGCTTGCATTATGTCTTGCTAGACATGTCCCACAAAAATGAAAAAACCATGTCAAAACTAAGATATAACACGAGTGCGTTATATCTTGCTTTGGGAATCCCCAAGCCTTAGGCTTGGTATTTTCCTTGGAATACCAACCCAAAGGCTTGGAGGGCCTTCCCAATGACCAAAGATGTGTTTTTGTAAATTCTACAATATTTCACATAATCGAGTTTGTGCTCACTGTCAGGATTACACATGTTTCAATGTTGAACAAATCAAACACCTAGGTAATATCAGGTTCTATCTTAGCTATCCAACGATGTAATTTTTTTCACTTTTTTCGACAATGTTAAGCCTTTCATCTATAATTTATTTTGTTTTTGTGTGTCTCTTTTTTCAAAAAAAATAGTGTTTGGTGTTTTTTCATTATAAATTAACCGCTCATCGAAATTTTAAATTACATTTTTAGAAACTAGACTCCATTCTACAAATTTTAAAAAAATCAAAAAATTCAAAATAGTTTCCAAAATTTGTAGGGATAGTAGCACGGCCAAAATCATGTTTTTCAAGAAGTGTTTAGTTAGAAAATTAGTAAAAAATAAAATATTCCTTAAAAAAAATCAGAAAAATCATGCATCAACTACATACTGTTAGCTAATTTCTCACTGGAGAGATTTAAAATATACTAAAAAAAAAGTTCACCATGCTAGGGACGTACAAAAGTTTCTACGTTATGTTTTTTTGACAAAAACAACACCAATTTCTGTACGTCCCTCTTTTGAGCCCCTTAATCTCAACCTTTTTCAAAATAAATGAGTAGTTTAGAAAGTAAACTTGGAGCACTTCGATCCATGTTTTTGTTGTATCTCAAAATTTTGAGTAACTATCCTCAATTTCATGTCCAAGGTCAGTATTTCCTAATTTCAAAAAGAAAGTGGCCACTTAAGCCCCCTTTTTGGCCCCCCATCTTTTTTCACTTACTGATGAGATTAGTTAAATTTAAAAACAAAATCTTTCCATTTTCTATCATGATGAATTGCCAACTACAATCACTTTCCTTTTGTTTCCATTGAACATAACCATTGACGACATATGGAAGCAAGAGTTTCAAATATGTGTCAGTTTAATTATCATCATTTTTTTTTTAATTCAAGAATTCAAAAACGAGTTGTAGGAAAACATAACTCTTCAAATTTTTCTACTTGTGCATACTATCAAGACATTATATGAAAATTGTGAAGAGATGGAGTTTAATTTATGTCTTCAATTAACCACTTCATTCAAGTAGGAAGAACAATATAAGGTGTAGATAAGTTTTTTTTTGACATGATTTAAATTCCACTTCAAATTTTTAGTAGATTATCTCTACAATACCCATAAAGAAAGAATAGATAAACCTAAAGAGAAGCTACCGCTCATGGAATTGTATTCGTCTACAACTTAGTTTTTCAATTCTAGACTCAAAATATATGACAAAAATGAAAGTAACACATATTTGAAAGTTCTACATGAAAAAGGCCATTAGTTCTATACAGAAAAGGGAAAGGGAAATGCACATCCCAACACTATTAGTTGGTGATGCATCATGATGCAAAACGAAAAACATGGAAATGTAAAAGTTAGCCATTGTTGTGCATCCCATCACTGTAGCATGATATTATACGTTAGAATCATGATATGAGCCTCAGACATGTAATTTTGTATGGAGAATAGACTTCCTCATGGGCTGATATTGTATGTTAGAGTCATGTTACAATGAAATAATATTTGAAATTTATATATTATTGGCCACTAATAACCAAATCAGACAACTACAATAGTTTTACTAGGCTGGCAATAATAGAGCAAACAACTAGATACACTGATATAGTATTTTACAGGTTACAAAACTCATTAAAAAAATCAACGTAAAATATTGTTGAAATGATGCATCCCCAAACCTAAAAAAGAGACCACGTTCTTTGTGATATTTTGAACTACTTGGTGAAATCTAGGGTTTCATCACTACTATCACATATATTGCTGAAATCCCCCACTTGAGAAGCATGCAATGCAGATTATATTTCATATATGAAGAAGACATCTTTCTAAAAGAGCCTATTTGCAAAGAAACAGGGTAAGATGATTTTTCTTAAACACTAAAACACATCATAGCCTAAGAAAGGACTCAAATGCATCCTTACTTGCCATTGAGATGCTTTATGCCACCCACCTCTCATTGAATTGAAGAAAAACAAACCCATAAACTTTAAGAAAATCAAAACCTGACTTAAATTTTAAAAATAAAATAAAATAAGAAGTATAGTATGTGTATTTAATTAATACCAAGGTTAGCTAGCAAAAGCATGCATTCATAAGCATGTAGCTGTGATTATTCAATAGTTGAGTAATGAGGAGATTTAGATTTATCATTCTAGATAATCCACAACATGACATTGTAAAAGATATAGGAACTTACAAATGCCTCCTTTTTCACTTCCAATACGATAGATATAAACCCTCTCAATAGACACAGATTTCACCCTCATCAAACAATCTAAGAAAATGAATAAACAACACAAATAATCTTTTTCTCAATAGATTTAAAACTTCACACCATAAGCCATTAATGATGTCTACACTTCAATCTATTTAATAAATGAAAATCAGGGACTAATAAATCCATAATGTCTTCAGTTGCCTTTTCTGCATGGGTTATTTTTTCAGTTCTTCATTTCATGTCCACTAATGTTAGGTGTTTCCTTCTAACCTAATATAGCTTCTTTAACAAGAGACACAACCCAAGGCATTAATACCCCACTTATTTTTCAATTTTTTCTTCATATTATCTAATGAGTATTCCAAAGATATTCAATTAACAAAACTCCAAACTGCTAGTATTTAGATGTATTATAAGCAAAAGCAAACTACATTAAACAAGCCATATATAGAAAGAGAATTTGTCCATCAAACAAAACCAAGATATAGGAGTAAAAGTACTTTTACTAGTTTGACTATTTCATACATAACGTACTTTTAAGAGATGAATAAGCAAGTCTTATTTCCCAATTAAGAAAAAACATCATCATACAATGATATGCAATAAGAAATGAAAATAAATCAATGGAAAATGGAAGGTATTAGGACATAATAACTTGGCCAAAATAACCCTAGACACAATAACCCTGTCATAATAACCCAAGGATAAAATAACCCAGGGTCATAATAACCCATGGATAGAATAACTAGTGGTCAAAATAACCCATGGACAAAATAACCCATGTAATTTATAAATTTTGTTTTCCTTTCTCTATATTCTTATGGGGATATTTTGTCCATGGGTTATTCTGACCATGGGTCATTTTGGCCTGGGTTATTATTCACCTTGGGTTATTTTGTCCTTGGGTTATTGTGACTGGGTTATTCTATCTAGGGTTATTTTGGCCGGGTTATTATGTCCTATAACCAAAATGGAATGGTTCATCTTCTAGTGCTTACTAAGATGGTGCCAAGAAGAATATGTCTCCAAGCGGTTGTCAAAACATGGTATTTGAAAGAAGTTATCTAAGTTTAGACTTCCAAATTTTAATTGATTCATTAATATGTTGCATCTTAGAGTTCCTAGATCTTAACTTTATTTTCCTATTTTTATAAACCACATCAAAATGGCCTTCCAAACAACCAGACCAACAAAGTCAATCTACACCATGTGCAATGCTCATCCTTTGTTGTTTTCCTAGAAATTACAAAATAAGGTATGTATCTAAATTTACATAAATCTTCAAAACTTAATGGGGAATGCATGCGGATAACGTGTAGCTATTGTTATCTTATTCTAGTGTAACTTTCCTTTAAACTCATTATTGAACATTACAACACTTGGACATCAAAATCATGTACATGTATGGCCTACATGTTTGTTAAAATTGTAACATCTTGGATATAAATAAGATATATTTTGTGCATAAAATCTCAATGGTAGGAAAATGAAATTATAGTTTTTAACTTGCAAGTGGATATAACCTTAAAGGACAAGATATTCAAGGGAAAAAGAAACAATCATTAATTTGAAATTTTAAGTTCATCTCAAATTAGAAATTTCAACTTGAGTAGTAGCAAGTTAACACATAGTTCAACCATAGATGAATATAGTTAATCATGTAAATAAAGGAGACATTACCTGAGGTGCTACAATCCTACGAGGTAAAAGTTCTTCATGACTCCTTGCACAGAACTCCCAAGACAAAATCTAATCTCAAATATCATGAAAAGAACATTGTCTATATTATTAGGCATATAAAGCTTTATGGATAAGACCTTTCAAAATAAAAGTATTACACCAGATACATGTTCTAGATAAAAAAAATCATTTCATTATTTAAAAAAATCTGATAACACTTTGATGTAAATACTAAACATGATATTTTCTAAACTTTTACCTTCAATTCGGGAATGAAAATTATTCTTAACTAGTCATTGTGAACAACACGAAGCTGCTCATAAACACTTTCTTGGATTTCCTTTCCATATTCCAAGACCATTACCCCTGAAGGGAGTCCATACTCTTGTGGTATGTCAACAAAAGGAGTTCATCTATCACTCCATTGTCAAACTTGATCTTGTAGAGTCTAGGTAGCACCTCAATAATTGTCTCTATCAAGCACAATTGGAAAGCAAAGGAAATTAAAAAACATATAATAAAATGCAAAATGATCAAAAATTAATAAGCAAAAAATTATTCTTGTATCACCCTTAACCAAGGTAAACACAAATTACTAAAAAAGAACTTAAAAGAAAAATTTAGTAAGATGCTCTTGCAAAATTTAGACCAAGTGTTGTTAACGTGTACAACTAGATTGCTCTCCCTGAGCAAGAACCACAAAACACACAGCCAAGAGTAGATTTTTAAGCCTACATACGTGCCTCCCCAAGCACCAAGGATATTTACTAGATTATATGGAGAAAATTGTCTGCAAACAAATGTTATTGTCCTGCTTAGACTTCCCAAAGAATTGTTCTCTCAATACTTAGTAAAGGTACCCATACCGACATAGATTTGTTGCCCTTACCATACTGGATGCGAAAGTTTCAAAATAGTTGTGATCCTTTTAACATCTTAGCTAGGTACAAGGCCCTTTTACACCTCACAGATTTTGTACACAACAATCAAATAGACCTCAACTCACAAATTTCCATTGGAACATAAACTACAAGACTCACCAAACAATCTGAGCAAATGACTAAACAATGCAAAAATATTATTGTGGGTCATATTATCCTCACATACTGTCAAGTTCCTAAATATTTATTCAAAAACATGATATATTATTAAAAAAAAATACTTTGCAAAAATAAGACAAACTATGCACACAAAGGAAAACAGAAATAACTTGCAAGACACTATCGTAGATGCAACAGTGGCTGAGAAAACCAAAAGAAAAAGAAAAATAATGAGCTATTGATCAACACGCATAAAAACCTTGAATTTTACAGTAATTATTCAATTCCCAACCCTAATAAAAATGTGCTCAAGTTTTACTTTAACAAAACGTTCCAATTTCCTCCACACCTACAAGCATTGCCATCCACTGCCAGCACTTCTGTCTTGAGAAACCTTAATTGAAAACCATGGATTTATCAGCACTTCTGGATTTAATAAACTGTCTAAGTGCAAAGGATTGTGAAAAATGCACCTGCTATTCCTTATCCACCAGTTCTATTGACAAAAGAAATCCCACCTTTTTAAAATTTTGACTGTTCTTTTGCCAAGCAGTAGGGACAGCTCCAGAACTAAACGCCCCAATGATGATTCTTCCGATATCCACCCTCGGCAGGCCACTGTAGCTGCACCCCACAAAAGCCTCCGACAACCATAGTTCAATAAATTTATACATTTCAATGGTTTAACCATTTTCTTGTTATAATTTCTGTTTCGGAACAGAGCCGAAAAAAATAAATAACAATGCAGAAAACTTACTCAAATATATCTGCATTTTCCTATTAAAAAGCTTTCAATAATCAGAACAAAACAAAAAAACACCATTTACCTTACCGTCTTTCAAAATAGGAAAAACACCTCGTGCCAAATGCATCCTGGTCACAGTAGACACAAATTTCACCGTCTTCAAACAATCTACATATATCTACATACAAATATTGACTTAAAACTTCACACCATAAGCTACTAATGATGCCTACACTTCAGAGTCTACTCACAACAAATGAAAACTCGCAAATAGTAAATGCAAATGTACTGCTTAAAACACCACATGTCTCTAGGAAGAGTGCATGCGAAGACATGACTATACCAAGAAATTCATGAAATATTTCCAATAGTAAAGTTCCCTACAATAATTATTAAATAAATAGATTAGAAAATGACAAAACCACAAGGAAAATACCAGCAGCCAATGAGAAAATTGCAAATAAAAAATCAATAATTAGTTTTTAATAAATATTTTCTAAAACATCAACAAAACTTTTAAAAACATTTGGGGCGTGATTCCCGTCGAACAATTTTAATATGCAAGATTTAGGTGTTAACATTAGTTCCCTGCCTTATAAAGAAAGGGACTAATAATATGATTAACCCTATTCCAACCATTAAACATAGAAAGTACACAACATTCATTGAATATGGAAAGAATTATTAGATATTTGACCAAAGAAACAAATAGATTAGTGAGAACTCAATCTAGATTAATAGAATATACAACTAGGGGAGAGGGGTCCATAGTGGAGTACCCTAACTTCGCCTTTCTCAAAATCTTACTTCGAAATTTCAAATCACTCTCAATTTTGTACAATAGTTTATTTGACAGCTCACGTGCTTCTATATTTTATTTTAGGGCCACATCAAGATGCTTTTTGTTTAGGTATCTAGAAAAGGCCCAAAAAAAAATGTGAGACCGATAGTGGTGCACTAAGTCATGTTTTATTGGTGCGTTGATGTGGCATCACATGATTTGTCAGTTTGTGTATTTTATGAATAAAAAGTGTTTTGCAATTGGATATTAAGGTGCTTCACTATTAGACCCATTGTAGACTACTTCTATCCCGACTATTAGACCCCGCTCCACTTTGAACTGCTCTCCCCTACTGCCATTTCTACTTATTTAATTATTATTACATTATTTCCATTTTGAGAACGGAAACTCATTGCAAACATCAAACTAAAGTGACAAATAATACCTATAGTTTAATGTATGATCGATAACCTCCTTCTAAGACATACGAATTTTAAAAGTAACGTTTGATGTAGGTCAAGATTTTTCAATAAGGTAAACAGAAAGCTTTTACCAACAAATTTCTGTAAAGACCAATCATATTTCATAGCAACTTCGAGAGGACTATTCCATGAGACTTTTCTACAGAGATATTTGGAAAATGGAAGGTGTTAAATGTAGTTTAAAAATTCTAAGATGACTTGAACAATTTGAAAAGTCTAAGTCTGCCTTGACTTCGATCCTCCAAAAGTCGGGAGAATGTTGAAAATGCGCAACCACCGCACTATCTCCCGAATGGAAATTTCTTCATCCCTTCCTAGTAACTTTTCTTCTATGGCACCTAAAATATACTTCTTAGGATTAAGTGATCATGATACCTTTGTAGTTTAACTTTCAAATGATTTATATGGTCTTTCCTTCTTTTCTTGAAATCATTCTATTATATTATAATAATGTATTTAAATCTCTAGAATACAAATTTACTTTTCTTTGAAATGATTAGTTAAAATACATTTTAAGATGGTCAAAAGTATTTTAAGGAGTGGTGGAATTTTTTTTATTTTTTGTATCTCAAGAATCCATCTAATATGGACATCATTCCTAAACTTGAAAGAGTTTATAAAACATGATCTATGATTACAAATGAGTAATTATCTTTAAGATCTAAGATTGATTAAAATTTCAAAAACCAACACAAATTCTAATTTCTCTATTATTTTTCCTCACTAGAACAATATTTGCAATCTAATATGTGAATTGGTGAATCGGATATATAATTCAAGCTTTAACCATTTTATTTACTTAAAAAATGACACTAACAATTTACAAATCATATTTTCTTTATTCTTGCCTAAATAACGCTACTTCAGATTTTAATAGAATGTGATGTTAGATTTCCCCTAGCATATACTTCTTGAGATCATCATAATACCATACAAAAACCTAGGCACATGAAATAATCATAACACCAGATCTAAAAAGCTAGGCATATGTACTTAAGGTTCTCCTTCAACAAATGTTTACCCTTTTTATTGTAATTGATTATTAACTTGTTCTTAAATATTTATTTTTACATACCTATTGTGATTATCAAAAGGATGCTCAATGAAACCAAGAATTTTGGAATCTTATTACCATTTAATTGTCCAACTCTTTCTTTATCACATTTAGCTTCAACTTCATCAATTTTTCTATTTACATTTGATACTAATTCTCTAAATTATGAATTACTTCCTTCAAGATACATGCTCATGAAACTTTACTAAAAAGAAATTTATTTATTGATCATTATTCAATACATGCCAATGTTTGAGTTATCAAGTACTTTCACTCTATATATTAGTTTAATATTTTATTTCTCTTGACCAAAATTTAAGTGTGGGTTGAGACGAGAAGTTGATATAGCTAAACAATCAAATTTGACATTCTAAGTTCTTGGTATGGATTTAATTGAAAAGGCATCAAAATACTCTATTTAGTCCCAAGCTCAATTATGATAGTGTTTAACAAATATGTTTTTTCACACAATCAGTGCTTTACTTGTTTAACAACCAATTTGGCATCACCACTTCTTTTTAGCCTCCTTATTCCCATGTCTTGCATATCCATTAGCCACAAAAATAATGCTTCATACTCAATGATGTTATTAATCTTTTCAAAATCTAATTTGTAGGCCATATTATTTTTTTCATCACAAGGGAAGACTAATACATCACCTGCCCGTAGAACAAAATAAGAGAAACTTCCATTAAATTGTAAGGTCCATATTTTTCAAGAATTATTCTAATATAAAATTTCTAACATTTTGGTCTCCTCTTTTTTACATAAGCATTTAGGTACCTAGGTATTTTTAATATTTAATTAAACCAAATTAGTACAAGGTGCAAAGAAGTCAAGGTGATCATTTTTTAATTATTCTCAACACCAAGAATCATTTGCTAGTATGGCAAAGGAATAGCCAATGTGAGAAACTAAATTATTTCAGGCTTTTCACCCTCAATATTATTTCCCAATTCATTAAATCTTATGGTGTGTATTGAAAATTTTAAATCACCCACTAACCCCATGGTGGGTTGAATATGGGATAATTTCTCAAACCAAGCATTGTGCGGTAAGTGATTTTAATTCAACATTTTTAATATTTAATTAAATTGGAGCAGTATAAGGTGAGAAACAAATTTAGCATAGTATACATATCTTTGGGATTTGGATCAAGATGGACCTTCTTTCGTTTGACAAGTATCACTCGTGTGAACAATATAATTAGATTTCACCTTATAGGTCCTTGTAGAGTCTATTACTCAATAGCACGCCATAAATATCAAGAATATTAGCCAATGATAGTGTTAGCTTTGAACATTCTCTTCTAATGGTTTGCCACTAGGGTAAATTGATCATATTTTATATGGACAACTAAAGGGGCTTATTTGGACTCTAGTCAGTAGCACTTCACTAAAGGTTTAGTTAAGGATAAACCTAGTTTATGAGCTACCTTAATGGGCATAAAATTTTCAAAATCACCTAAATCTATGCCATAGTTAATAAAATTAAGACAAGACAAAGTTATAAGGACACACAAAATGGATTAAATTTCTTATTTATGTTAATGCATATATGGATTTCATGAATCAAGATAGATAATAAAGGGTCCCCATTAAATATTGTAGGCTAATATGTAGTATTTGATGTTTTAGTAGTATTTGCAACCTTAGGGCTAGAATCAACATCATCTTTAATGTCATATACTAACCTATATATTTTTGTGACTATTTTGGTATTTTTACACTTTAATTCTTTCACATTAGGGGTCTAATTATTTCAATCCCCTTTGTTTTCTCAAATTTCCATCTTTTGGTATTGACTTCTTATAACCATGGCATAAGATTGACTATTCATATCAACAATATCCTAGTTTGTATCATTTGATTCATACTCCAAGAAACTAATAGTATATTCAATGGTATTTTCTAAACTCTTATCTTATGAAATCAAGTTTCTTTAATTTCCTAAATAATAGTGCATTTTCATATAAATCAGCTCATCATTAGATAGGAGTCCCCATTGTGATTATTTTTTGAGTGTAAATCACATAGTCAATTGGTTGTTTGACTCCCAAAACATAGTTCCTCAATATTCAAGCACTTAGTAGTTTGTGGAAACCTAGTACCCTTATTATGATATGAAATGAGGTTTATCCTTCATATGTCTTGATCTAAAAACTTTGATATTATTTCATGTGAGGGATTTACTCTTTCAAAGCAATCATGTTATTAGACAACTTCTGTAATAGAGGATATGTTGAAGAATAGGTTATTTCTTTTTTTATTTTCCCTTTTTGAATCTCTTTCTTCCATTTTTAGTCATAGGTAAATCATCCTTGATTTCAATAGCTAAAGTTTGGGCAACATTAAGGTATATGAATCTCATTCTTCTTAGATATAAACTAACATCAAGAGTTTATGTATTTAAAAAGAGGTATTTTTGTTCTCTAGATTAGGGCTCTTGGTTGCTTCAATCTTGTTCACTAATTTGTTAAACTTGACCACAAACTCTCTCTTGTATTCATGAATCTATTTTTTCATTTGTATGATTTGATTCAAAAGTGAATTATAATCTTTTATACTTTTCAACCTTTCTTTAAATATGTGCTTCATATCCTTGCAATTAGTAACAAAACTCACTTGTAGATGGTGAAAATATTCACTAGTGTAGTCTACATGGGTTTCAATTGTTAGGAAAATGACATCTCAACCTTGCAATTACACGAGGTTACTATTTATAGTAATTTTATATTTGTCCATGGATTGGTGTAGAATTTTCCCCAAAGCTTTTGAATGGATAACTAAGCATGCTTGTAAGTTTTTTTTGTAAGATCATGTTTGGATTTGAAGATATTAAAGTGTCCATTTTTTCAAAGTTTCAAAGTCTAGTTTGAAGGCCTTAGAAGTGTTTTAGGCCCCGAAATGGTTGTAACTGGTGAAGCTAGTTGTAGCTTAATGGAGTACTTCATGATATTTCTAGTAGTTTAAAAGGTTATTCAATCGACACTTGGATGAAAATTTAAGGCCTCCAAAAGTTGGGCCTCCTGGAATGGGAGATGCAAAAATGTGTTCGACACATAAATGAGTTGTAAAGATGAAGTCACATGTGGTGGTGTGTGTTTTGACACATCATTGACACCTATTATTGGAGATAAGGATGGGTGCCACTATTTAGGTGGTTTTAACTCATGGTTTTGTAGTGTTGTTTGATGGTTTCATGTATTGTATCACATATATATTAGATGCATGTCAAGATGGAGGTTGTGTAAGAGTTTTATAGTTGTTGAGTTGCCTCAAGATCTCTGGTTGGTGATACTATTTGTGAGAAATATTTCTCCACAAGTATATTGTAATCTAGTTGATTTCAAAATAATATATTGGGTGGCTTTTAGAGTGTGGGGATTTTCTCTCAAAAGTGTTTCCCCACGTAAATCACTGTGTTGTGGTATGAATGTTGTTTATCATTATTTCTATTTAAGTTTTTGTAACTATCCAAATTTGAATTTTTTTGTATATCTCTCCTCTCAATATTAGTGTATGAATTTGTTCCTCTACCTTAGCTTCCTTACAAGTGGTATTAGAGCTTGATCAATTCCATTAGTTTCAATTGTGGGTCATTGGGGTTTTTGAACTAATCCAGATTTTAATGGAAGCTTGTGTAGAAGATACTTTGTAATCTTGTCGCGAGAATTTTCAGATGACAAACACATTAAGGAGATTAGAGATAGAGAATTTGTTTGGAAAAACAAATCTTTTGGGAATTGGAAATATAAATTGTGTTGAATAGTTTTTGAAAAACATCTATCTGTAGGTGATCCAATATGAGTTTTGACTCTTCATGTATCAATGGCATGTTTTTAGAAAAAAAAGGAATTAGAGTGAAAAGAGAAGGAAAAGTTATGTTAAGAAAAGTATCAATGATTGCATCCATTTGCACCAAGATATCCTCACAAGTAGGAGAGGTTTTGGGAAAGGGATCAATGAAGAAGAGTGGTATATAATAAATATAAGTCATTTTTGTTAGGAAAATGAAGGTGTCTCAACCTTTGATTTTCTCGTAGCATTGATTTTTTAAATATTTAATGTTGCTATTTTCTCACATTGTCCTGTGAGTTACAACTTGCAGTTTCTATTTCTAGGGAGGTGTCAAGTTGGAAAGTTTCATTTACAAGTGGAATTGTGCATAAAGGCATTTTATATTTTTATGTTGATTTTGCATAGAATGTGAGTTTTTGAGGTGTAGTTATTATTTGGAAAGTGCAAGTTTTGCATGTGCAGTGATTTTGGCACTGTATACACCTAAAAATGGTCTAGATAATCTAATTAATTACCTTAATTTCTTCTACTATTAAATAAATAGAAATATTTATTTATAGTTCATTCTCCTATTCTTCAATTTTAATTAAATATACAACTTCAATAGTTTGTGTTATTTAATTATCACATTATTCAATCTTAATTAATTAAACAAGGTTAAATACTTTGTTGTTTAATTATCATATCCCTTCTATATTTATTTAATAAACAAATTTTATAGTTTGTTTTATTAAATTATTTATTCTCTTTTGTTAAATTGAATAAATCAAATATTCAAATAAAAGGCATAGAGGAAATTTCCTCTATTCACTCACTAATAAAATTAGACATTATATGTCTAATTAATTCATCTGGTATTCACAGGAAAGTTGTGGAGACAAATTTGTAGGCAATCCTCTCAATCTCATTCCTTTGATTCTTCCTATCATCTTCCTGATGTTTTCATGGGAGAAACCATTTCCATAATCAGCTCAAGATTCTTCATCTCTCACCATTCAATCCTCTAGATTAAATCCAAGCCTTTGTTGTGCTATCCCATCACAAAATTGTTGTCGTAAATCTATATATACAACCTTTCTTCATAGGAAATGGATCCCCAAATTTCTTTGTGTAGAATTCCTCTATAGGAAAAGCAATCAAGCAATCATGCATTTTAGCAAAAGAAATCATAGCATTAGTAGAATCATAATCATAGCTGCATCATAGATTACTATAGCTTCTTTCATCATAGTTTCATGTCAATTTAGATTACAGTAGCTTCATATCATTTAGAAATCATCATATAGGATTACATCATTGCATTTTAGTAGCATATCATTTTCTAAATTGGCATTTTAACAATCATAATGCTTACCAAATCTAAGAGCCCCATGACTTAATAAATCTTTAGAGATAGGGAACAATATGACGCTTTCAAAAGATTATTGCTTTAAACTAGTTTAATCGTTGAATCTTTGATATAATGTCTTATTAAGAAGTGTTATTTTTCTGATTACTTATTCCACACTTATGTTTTGGCACCCATCATGCGGCACTAACCCCATATTTTAACTTTTTTTTTAAAAGTGTTCGTACAGGATACAAGTGTGTTTTCTTTTAGCGTGGCCGAGGAATTCTGCAGCGCTTCCACCAAAAGTTTTAGTGCTTTTGGCTATTTCAACGCTTCTAACGGAAACAATAGTGCTTCTGCACTTTTTTTTAGCGCTTCCACCAAAAAAATTTCAGGACGGTTGATTGTTCTAGGTTCAATACTGTTTTAGCACTTCCACCAAAAGTTTTAGTGCTTCTCCCAAATTCTGCAGTGCTTCCAAATTTCGCAATGCTTTTGATGATTTAAATAGTGCTTCTGACCTCTATTATAGCACTTATGTAATTTTCTCTCTAGATCCAATGCAACTACATCCATAAATTTATTTTGATGCATTTGAACTAAAAAGAACCAATCCTAGGTAGTGATTTGGTTTAAAACATATCAATCCTAGGGTAGTCATCATACATTTGTTATTTGGTTAAAATTAACATCATGTATTTTGTGAAGAAATATCTTCACCTAGAATAGAAAATTGTTATTTGGGCTTTAAAAATTGAACATTTGATTATTGTGCTTGTGTGGTGATAGACCTATGCTCTCCCTTTAACTCGGTGATCAAAATTCCAGACTCATCCTTTAATTTCATGCAATGTATGCTTTATTAAATCCTTTAGAAGGCCTGTCGTAGTGGGAAAAAGTATTCACCCTACAAGAATGATCTAAGTGGGAATGACCAAAGCCAAGTTTTCTAACCCACTATAAAATAAAAGTGAATATGGGGAAACCCACATTTTCCAGAAGTGTGCAAGATAACCATCCCCAAAGTCTTTGTTCTAAAGATTGGGAGATCTCCTAAGGGATTTTATCATTTTTCACTCCAAACAAAAACCCTATCTATGAACCATAGTGTAGAATCTAGCTGAGTTAGTAACTAGACATTGTAATACTCGTAGTGCAAGGGGAGGGAAAAATTTTCCCCCAAAATACTCACCATATAATTGCCAAGGACCATTTTCTTAAGGGATCAAGAAATCTAACTTTGAGTATGCGCTTGGAAAAGACATAAACATGAGCACCCTCTAGGGGGTGAAACGACTCACAGTGAGTTGATGTAATTTTAAGATGTGGGTTGTTGAGTATAACAATGACCTTTTTGACCTTAAGAGTGAGTCTATCTAAAGTGTATTTTTGTTAAACAAACCAGTGGAAATAGGACCATTTTTGGTTCTTGAACATACACTTATTGTTTAGATTCTAGGTCTTAAAAACAACTATTCTACAATTTCTTGATGTGTTTTCAAATCAATAATTCAGATAAAGATCATCCAGAAAAATACAAAGAGTCAAACAAAATCAAATGGTGAAATTTATGATTAGGGAATGGAAATCCACAACATTTATCAAGAAATCCCTCACAACAAGAGTCAAGAAACCAAAGAAACAACTTAGTTACAAGAAACTTTTGGAAAGAAGATGATTTTTATATCAAAGTAGGAAAGTCTTGCTTCAACATAGAACTTTCATTCATAGGTTTCATGATTTTGCTAAGGGATATACTGATGATTATGATTTAGAGCCTTTGTATTCACAAGCTTATTTCCAAAGAAGATCTCTTTCATAGAAACATAATCATAGCAACATATTCATCAGTCTTCCATCCCAAAACCAATGATAGAATATTCCAACAGGCCCGATCAATTCTTACAGTAGAGAAAACTTGGAAACATTAAGCTTGTCATCCAAAATTAGAGAATTACTAGCAGAGATATCATGTCAAAATACCAAAAATCCTAAAAATTACACCAAAAAAAATTTAGTCTCTTCATGGAAAGGAAAATTAGACAAAATTGTAGAGTCTCGAAATAGTGCTTATACAATCTATTTTAGCGCTTTTGCATTGTCTTTTAGTGCATAAACAATTGAAATAGTGCATCTGTAGTTTTTTTTAGCACTTCTGACAAATATTCTAGCACTTTTTCCACTAGTAACCAAAATTTGTCAGTACTAGAAAACACCAGTCTTATAGCACTTACACAATTTGTTCTAGCACCTCAAAACTGTCTTTTAGTGCATCCATAGTTAAATTAGTGCTCCTACAATATGTTTTAGTGCTTCTGACAAATTTTGTAGTGCATTTGTCAACTGTAACATAAGCATTCCTAGTGTGAGAAAAAATTACTAGTCCTTTAGTGCATCTGCATTCTGTTGTAGCACTTCTACTTTGTTTGATAGCTCTTTTACCATAACTTTTAGCACTTATGCCCTCTATATTAGCACTTCCACAAAAAAAAAAAAAAAGAGCTTTTAGAAACATCTATTAGATTTGTTGGCATCAGAAACTTAATTTTTTACCAAACAAAACATTTTTTATAGTCTAGATAGTGTCTTAAAACCTAAACCAAATAGGTTCTTACAAGTCAAAATTCTTTTCAACTTACACCCAGATCTTGTAAACTACAAAGTGTCCAATTATCAAAACACAAGTCTCGATTATTGAGTTTAGTTTCCTCATCAGGATTTTGACATCCTACCATTATGACAATGGGCATCATCACCTTGGATTCTTATCCTATCAAAATACATCCCTTTGGCTGAAGGTATGAAGAACATTGGCTTGTTTGTGTACTTGATCTTTTCTTTTGATTTATCTTATTGCGCTCATTCTAATGACCTCTCGATGATGTCTAATCAAATTGATTTAGAGAGATAGGAATGGGGCAATGATCATTATATTTTGTCTGTCATGCTTGTTGGACGTTCTTGTAATATAAATTGGAAAATACTTGCTTTGTTAGGTACATCCTAGCAAGGTTTCCGTATGTCAAGGGTGAAAAAGAACACTCCTATCTATTTGTTGAGTCAAATTCTATTGCACTAGGTACAACACCATCCTGGTTCTTTATACCCTGATGCATTGTGCCTAGGTTTGTTATCAAACATAAGGTAATCGGCCCTTTGAAAATCCCAACTCCTCGGCAAGTAATCATCATCATCATCATCTCGTGTCTTTGGAATCTCTTGGTTTCTTCTATCTCTTGCTTTTTGTGCTAGCATCGTACCATGGCAGTTAATCATAAATCATCACTAATGCATCCATCTTGCATCCACAAACCATCAACATACTGCATAATGCATATAATACCATATAGAAAACATTAATCATATGACATGCATTCATCCCCATCATTGCATAATATATATTGGTTATTCTAGGCATCTCATAAAGCATACATTTATCATCCACTGCATAATCATAAAAGAATCATCATATCATATCACGTGCATCCATATCATCCATTGCATATAAACATCATAATCATCTCATCATTAATAATGTAACTGTCATGGTACAAATTGGGATCAAGTGGGTGTAATATATCAAAATAGGCATGAGGCTACCCATGGCTGATGACTGCCTACATCATCAAATCTATCTACATCAAATATTTGAGTTGAACTGATCTTAAACCTCTTTGTGTCGAGAGATCGACACTCAAATCAAAGCCCTTCGTCTGATCTCTCAAGGAGGTAGAATAACAGTCTAATTATTTTCGTTGGGGCAACAGTGGGGCATCCAAAAAAAATAAAAGAATTTTTGACTTTTGATCATGGCAAGATTATTCTTTGAACCAATGCAACAAGTGCATTGCTTCAAAGAGGGGCAGAATGTAGACATAGAAAATATATAAATTGGTATTGCACACTCAATCCCTGATCTACTAACATCATTTCATTCTGAATTATCCCTCTATCTAACCATTTAATCGAATAGCCTTATTTGATTAAAGTCATCATAATTCTCCTTTCAATTAAATAAATCCCTCAATTTAATTAAATCATCATCTCTGTGTAATTAGCAAGGTCATTTCATCTTCCTATCTTTGTTTAATTAAATAATCTATATTATTTGATTAAATCTCTAAAGTTCATCTAATTAAATTAAATAAATCAAGCATTTATCTAATTTAATCTAACATCACCCCATTTCGTTAAATCAATCAAAATATTTAACTAAGTCTAAATGATTTTTTATCTTTTTTTGTTTTATTTTAATCCCTAAATCTAAATCAAATAGTCAAATCATCTAATCTCCTCTTAAATTAATCAAATCTTTATTAATTTAATCTAAATACATGTCACATCCTCCAGCTTTTCCCACTTGCACAATAAATCAATTTATTTGATTTATTAAATCTTTTATTTCATTTAAAAGGGCATCAAGATAGAATATTCTTCAAATTTGAATTTTCCCTCCCACATGTCTTGTCCTCTTACATGGCATTAACTCCTCTTGCATTGTCTCTTACATGTCTCCCACTTGGCATTTAAGACTCTTTCTTCTCCCTCCAACAAGCCATATTTTGAATTTGAATCTCCCCCTCTTTGTGCATTCTTCAAAATGTGCTCATTCCTCAACCATTCACATGATGACATGTGGCTTCTTCTCATTTGTTGAAGATTAGTCCCACATTCATCATTTTTTCCTCTTCTCTAATCAATCTTATCTATAAATGAAGAGCTCATCTCCTCATTCTATCATCCACAATTCATGCAAAGTTATTATACTCAAATTCATAGCAACTTATCATCAATTTCATCTAAGCATAGTTAGGCTTTTTGCAGATTTTTAACGTGGAGCTCCATTGAAGTCATCACTACAAGCATCAATCCTTCATCAAGCATCTTCATCACACCATTGGAGTTGGGAAAGGGCCAATTTTCACATCAAATTGGCACCAACTCCCTCAAGAGATTAAGAGTTTGCATGGTTTTAGAATAGGATTTGATATTCTTGCTTCAAATTTGTTGTGTTCTTAATTTCATTCCTCTTCTTTTACCTTCAAATGAATTTATTGAGGAATCATGTTTCTAACCATGCATTTGATCTAACATATTGATTTTTTCTTGTGTTTTTGCAGGTTGGGAATCATGGTTCACATTATGGCACTAGAGGGAGGGTCTACCGGAAGATCAAATCAAGTTTTTTGAGAATAAATTGTGGTTTTTGATGTTTTTGGTGTTTACAACAAACAAAACCAGTCACAGTCTAGTGTCGCCATACAAAACCGCTCAAAACTGCAAACTACACCGCTGGAATCAAACTGCACCGCTCAAAAATTCAAACTGCACCACTAAATCTCTAGTGCCGCTACAAAATCAAATAGAACCGCCATCACAAACAAAACCACTTGATTTTCTTGCTTTTTCATGCAAGCTTAAAATAGCCACATCTTGGTCATTTTTTGGTCTTTTTCAAAGCTTTTTTAAAAAAAAAATTGGGTAGAATTTCATAAGCTATCTAGTGGTGTAGGTTATTATCAACTTTGATAGAGTTAAAATTTTAAAATTTTCACTTAATGTCAAATCGTAATGAAACTTGGTCTAACTTTTAGGGTTTTTATGCTTAATCATCTATCTAACCCTCATATCTTCTTGTTTCTTAATTTCATTTGACATTTGGAGCTTGTATTGCAGGTTTTAAAGGATCATGGAGCATGGAAGTCAAAGAAAAAATCATTATCACATCATTGTGTCAAGTGTTTTGAACACTTTGGGGAGTAATTATAATCCCACTTCTAAGGATTTTACCCCTTCAAGCTTTTAGGACTCAATAGATTTTAATTTGGGCTCTAAAAAAGAACAAGACAAAGGGATTAAAAAGAATCTTAGGCCAATTTACTAGATTTTGTTTAAGGTTAACAATTGAATAATCAAATCTCACAATTCCTTTGATGCTTTTAAAATGAACTCACAATTTCTTTGAAAGATAAAAATGAACATGTGCAACTTTATTTTTGTGATTTCTTACTTAAACTAACATCATTGAAAAAGGACATATGTGATTCTCTCACACTTTACAGCGATCTTGAGAATCAAAATGCCTTTTTTGTGATCTTAGGTTGAGGGTGATCCCATAATAGTGGTTTACAATTTTTGGCCAAACTGGACACTGAAATTATTATTTTTAACTAAATCTTCACATTCGGGCACCTATAGCGGCTAAACTGTGAGGAATTTGAAGATAGTGCAAACTAGAGTCTCATCAAATTTTGTCTGTAGATTCTAAAAATATTTTTTTCAAAATTTTTGGAATCAAATTGCACTTCTTTTTCCATCTCCCACGAAAATAGATTTTTTTCAGAAAACAACATTTTTAAAAAGTGACGCACCGTATAACATAACTTTTTTTCCATGAAGGATAAAATTATAATTCTTTCAAATTTAGATTTGTAACTCTGATATCTAGTGCTTCCACATGGTTAGATAGTTTTTTATTGAATATTTTTTCCTTAATCAAGTTTCAAAGTCAAACAATTACAATTCAGACATACGATGTATAACACGTAACTTTTTGTATATGTAAAAATTTAATTTTATTTCTTTGTTGGATCAAGGACTTCAATATCTGGTGCACTCATATTTTTCAATTTTTTTTTTGATAATCTTCTATTTTTCCACATGTGAAGAACAAAGAAATTCATTTTCGATGAAAAACCTATGTTTAATAAAATTTAAAAAACAAATACATAACAAAACCAAAACATATTAAAATTATATTCATTGAATAGCTTGTTCTGAGGAATACCATAATCATTTGAAATAAATTTTAAATGAATTCATTTGATCCCCCAAAATCTAAATCAAAAGTGATTTTTTATCAGCATTTTGATAGATGTAAAGGAGACGCATTTATAGGTATGGTTTAAAACTAGTGAGGTTCTATCCAAGGGGGTTTGATCTAAGGTGATTTGATCAAACCCTCTTCAATTGGAATCCTTAAAATGGAACTTTTAAGGCTTAAATCATTATATTTTCTAAAAATATGTGATTTTCATTCGTTCCTCTCAGGAATTGTAAACCACTATTATGACAACCTGTTGAGATAAAGTAATCACCTCCACACTTCATTTTGGGAACTAAAATTTAACAAAGCTTGCAAGTGTGAGTTAGGTATATCACGTGTTCTCCCTTTGTTTCTAAACGAAGGTCGATCGAACTATGAATGTGCTTGCTTGCTATTGTTTACCTTTAGAGGGGTCTGACTAAGAGACACATCCAAAAGGATAACTCAAAGGTGACTTCAACTGGTTTCTCATTTGGGCTGGTATATAAATGGATAAGACTAAACTGTCAAGTCCTCATGTATGTAGGCTTTAGCCGTACAATGTCTTTCAGAATGGGGTACTACCATAAAAAGTATAAGAGCCCCTAGTAGGATTGATCAAAGCCTTTAGTGGTTTGTTGGATGCTCGCAAGGTGCCATGTCCCTGATGTCCCATCATTAAGAACCTTGTTTGTAGTAGCCAACCAGTCCATCCAACGAGTTTATCAAAGTGGTGCATTGGAACTTAGATTCCAAGAAAGTTACTTTCCATGTCTGATCTTGGTTGAAGTATAGAGGTTAAGACTTCATTCTTAACATACATTTATACTCTTTCCTTGATTTCATGTAAAATAATCTCTTCTACTATGAAGGGCGTGAGGCAAGCCCACGAAGAAAAACGTACCAATTGAGCTAGATGTTATATTGCTTATGAGTCAAAACACTTTGCTTGTTCGAAAACATTTGGAAACAAGCACTTAACATCATCATCAAAATTTCAAACCCTTTAGGAGGCAAATACAATTTACCAAATTCATGTGTTATTGCTTTCCATTGGGATTCACATCCTTATAGGTTTCTAAACACTTGAACTTACATCTCAATTTGCCTACTAAAGATCAACAATAGGTAACCCTTGCCTTGGATTCATCAAATTTCCACATAACATACTTTGTGGGATTTGAAGAAATTAGGACATTGGACATCTAGTTTGGAAAACCTAATCAAAGAAGTGTTTGTGGTAAAATCAATTCACTAATTAAGATGAAATCAATTGAACCCCACACATGTGCTTGTGTATCTTTTGTCTTGTGGTCTTTTGAGAAAACATTGATCTTTTGGTTTGAAGGGAAAAACATGTTCTTCAAAACCTTGGCCTTGTAAACAAGTCCTTCTTAGGTTCATTTAAGATCAAAATCAAACACTTCATCCATTTCAAACATTTATCATCCCATCCCACAAGCAACTTTAGAACTTTGGAAACATCATTCTAGACTTGGGTAAATCATCAAAATCAAAATCACCTTGTTTAGTTAGAAGTATGGGAATGCATCCTTTCTCATACCTCTAGTTAAATTAGCACCCATTTGAACAAGTACATCCTAAGATAACATCTAACATCTTAGGGTTTACAAGTTCATTATCCAACTCAAACAATCAAAATCAAGCCCTAAGTCTGGCATTGATACAAAGTCCCTAAGCGTTCAACACTCATATCATTCACCCCTTTTCATCCTTCATCTCATCATTGGTCCTAAACACCTTAGAGGTAACTTTTAAAACAAGGTTAAAACACAAGAGGAACATGGAATATAAACTTGATCCATACATCATGAGTAATCCAAGTTAACCAAACTATCAAGGCCTTACAATGCCAATTTATTTTCATAACTCACATTTATACAATCCATACATGGGATCATTATCTCCTACAAACCTCAATGGTACATCAAATGTGAGTATGCCTAGTTAAAATTTTGGAACACCTTTCTCGATGGTAGATTTAAATCCAAGTCCAAACCTACAAATATATCAACCAAACACTCAATGCATGAGCCTTCAAATGAACAACATCATCCCATCAAATCCCTACATGCCAAATGTGAATGTACCAAGTACAACTTTACAAAACATGAACATTTTGAATCCAAACTTGGTAAACTTTGGGATAGATATGTTTTCAAATCATAGTAATATTTTTAAAAGTCCAAACAAGATGTTAACGACTCCAAGTCAAGGTAACACCATGCAAAATCAAAGTTACCTAAATCAAGGCAATGTGATTCCCAACATTAACAATGTTCAATTTCAACCCATAATGCCAAATCTGAACATCATCCCAAGTCAAAACATTGTCCAAAATTAATTTGTCCATGGTCCCATGCAAAGACCACAAGAGTACATCCAAAATCTAATTGAACAAAATCCAAATCAAGGGATTCAAATTCAAAATCAAGATCAAATTTCACTAGAACAACTTGCTTCACATGCCAAACTAACTGAATTATTGAGTCAAGAGATATCTTTACTCCAAAATCAATACTCTTCCTTTGGTTGAGCCATGCCATCAAAGCATTGAGTTGTTTTCACAACTACATCAAGAAAAAAATCTCCAATTTCAAGAGGTTACATATCAAGATCAACATCAACAACAAACCTAATTACCCCATCTCGAAGATCAATCGCCACATTTCAAAGATCAATCACCACATCTCCAAAATCAATCACCACAAGGTCAGGTACAAATCTCACAAAGTAACAAAAACAAACACAAACCACTTGGGAGACCAATCAAATCAGTCCTGCAACAATTGGTACAAGAAGATCTCATCAAGCTCCCCATCCATGGGAACTATCAAGAACCCCTAGTTAAACTACCAAGGTATAATGAGGAGCACCATTGTGATTTCCACAAAACAAAGGGACACACAACATCAAGTTGTATTCGACTCAAAAATATCATCCAAGACCTTATTGATCAAAAGATAATCACTATTGGGGACAATGATCAAGATCTATCCATCAATGAACACCTTGAAGATGTTTCCACCTCATCCAATGATCAAATTAACATACATCAAGAATCACTTTTCAATCATGATCAAAATCCACCAACAATACCCAACAATGATCCAATTCAAGAAATGTCAAAATCATTTGACCCTATGGTTGAAGACATTGAAAATCCCTCCACCTCAATTGTTGAAAACAATGATCAAGATCTCTCCATCAATGAGCACCTTGAATATGTTTCCACCCCATTTGATGATCAACTCACCATACATCAAGAGCCACTTTTTAGTGATCTATTTCAAGGAGTGTTAGAATTATTTGATCCCATGGACATAATCTATGATCCATTGACCAATAATCATATTGAAAATGTCTCTACATTGTCTTATGAGTTAGAGGAAATATCTCAATAATTTATTCCAAAACAAGATCAAAATCTTCCACTAAGGCCTAGCAATGGTCCTTTCCAAGACATGTTGACCCCCTTTGACCTCATGGTTATAGATACTAAAGGAAATCTAAACTCGACACTTGATCCAAGTGCACTCAAAGATCAAGGGGATATTGAACCACTTACAATGACTAATGATGATTTACATGAACCCTTTGTAAGTAATCCATCCTTTGAAACTAACCAATGTCAAGAACTTGATCCAAAGCATGTCGAAAGCAATTCCAAAATCATTCAAGATCAATTTTTTTTATCTCCAAGATATTATAATAATCTAATGGAAACTCTCCTATCTATACAAGATGTCGCAAATGATGATCATATCCCCATAACACATACTCCTCCATCTACCCATGCGATGCTTTTTATGGATGGATACAAAGATGATCTTCATTCAGAACATGATTCCTTTACTCCTGACATTCTCACACAAAAAGAGCAAGTTATTAATTCCTATAGTCAAACTAAATTGTCAACATCAAGATCAGATGTATCCCAAATTCAGCCTGAGGACATCATGAATAAAGATATTCAGTATTATCCACTCAAGGAAATAGGTTAGATAGAACATGATATTTCAAAGTCAACAGAGCATCAAATTCCAATAACATCATCTATGGTGGTCATTTATCAAAGAATGCATTCTCAACAAGAGCTCTTGGAACAAGAAAAATCAAAGCATGAAGGAACTACTTCCACAATACTGGGGGCAACTTCATCTCAAGCAAACATCAACATAGGGAGCATGAAGAATCCTTATGATGAAACCGATGTTGATACTACAACCAGCCACATCATGAATCCTCATCCACCCATCACCCCATCCACGAATTGGGACCAACATCAAAAGAAAGTTTTGAATCAAATCACAAAGAATGTTATCAAACAAAAAGAAGATAAAGAGCATATCAGACAAAACAAATACATATGGATACCAAAGAATACAAAGAAAGGTTATCCCAATCAAACTCTGGAATTAGTCAAAGAAACTATGGGGAAAAATAAAAAATGGAAAATTATCCATCAAAGATGTCTACAAAAGCAAAAGCAAGCTTTTCAAGTGACGTACAAAGTATATCAAGCAGTTGGTCCTAATTCCACACACACTTTCGTATCCACCCATCATTGCTCATCTTCCCAAGTTTGGAGAGTTAAAGGTTCCAAACTGTCAACCAATCCATCTTTTATCCCTAAACACACTCCATCCATTGCCCCACACATGATATCCAATTCTCAAATTGAAAATGTATTGTCAACGACCTTTCATCATAAGGATTCTGAAGGCACTCTATCACGATGTGCATATAGAGACAAAGTTAACCCCGATATCAATAAAGCAGATCAAGAATCCCAAAAGTTGCATTCAAGTGCACATATCTTAGCAAAGCAACTTCTTCAAGCAGGCTATCAATGGCACATGATGAAAAAAGTATCTACATCAGCAACACCTTGTGGCTCAGCATGAGCTTTAAATCTTTCACAGAAAAATAAAAAAAATAAAAAATATGAAAATCCAAAAAAATCATAAAAAAGGATTGAAAACAGTAAAGAAAAAAATTGTGCTCTAGTGAGAACTACTTCGGTGGTGCTTTGGTCAGGTACCATGATGAAAACCTGGAAAACAGGTGTCATGAGTAGAATCGAGCATCTACGCACACCAGTTCAGGTGAAAGCATCTCACCCCATCCATAATAAAATCCAGCATTCTGTCACATCCATAATAAAACCAACATTCCATCTATCGTATCCATAATAAATCCATTCACCCGTGAACCATTTATCCAATCCATTTTCATCCATCTACATACATAGTCCAAGTTATCTTGATCTTGAAAAAGTTTGGTGCACACTTTATGCTTGCTTATGGTAAACATCTTGGCATGGGTCATTGTCATTTATCATATCCTACCCAACGTTATCTGAGCCATGAAGCATTATCCAATGAGCATTCTTTATCTTAACACCTTATCTTATCACAAGATAATCCTTGGCATCCTTTGCGTGCTTTCCATATCCATCCATCCATACACCTATCTAGGCATCCACCCATGACATTCCATACATTGCTAGACACTGGGGGCAAATATTTACATCTTGCTTCAAGAATAAATCTTGATCTATATCCTCCAACTTATGTGGTGATTTGAACATTGGAAAACATGAAATAAAATTCGTCAAAGCACTTGTCAGAAAAAATCCAAATCACTAACCCATGGCATATTTTGATGAGAAGACATCCCTTATCAATCTTCATCTTTCATCGAACATCAATCCAAGTAATCATTATTAGTTGCATCTAAGTTGCACTTCAAATGTCACATCAATCATCGAAACATCTTTTGTTCCAAACCAAGCTTCAACAATCCTGATCAATTGAATCCAATCAATCCATAATCTTGGGATATCCTTCCTAATAATTGTGTTGCTTAACACTATCCTTGCATTGTTGTGTATCCTCAACAATGTTATCATCATCATCATCAATCCATTGATAAGATCAATCAACCTTAGCTTGGTTTTTAAAAAAATCCAAAACAGATCATTGATATCATCACACATATCCATACACAAATTGTCGAAATCATGCAAAAAATCCAAAAACATCCAAAACATATCAAAAAATCCAAAAACACTCAAAAAATCAGAAAAAACATCAAAAACATGGTATCCGAACTATGACGTCTCTGAGCTTAAATGTAGGGAAGGCTCATCTTTGATCAGCCCTCAAGACATCAAAATCCAAAAACATTTTAAAAAACATCAAAAAACCAAAAACATTCAAAAAACACAAAAAATCCATCTGCCCCATTTCACTTTTAGCCACAATAATCAATCATCACACTCACAATTTGGCAAAACAAATAGAAACAACCACAACAATTAGCAAAAGAAAACTTCAAACACAAAATCAAAATTGAAGCAACAAACCATTAAATGCAAAATCAAACTCTTGATCATTTTCAAACATGTCAGTCAACCTTATATCAATAGCCTATCAATCAACTTATCAAACCATCATCATCCTATACAATGCATGTCCTAGGATATATCATTCTGAAAATGGGCATCATCGCCTTAGATTCTTATCCTATCAAAACACATCCCTATGGCTGAAGGTATGAAGAACATTGGCTTATTTGTGTAACTGATCTTTTCTTTTGATTTATCTTATTGTGCTCATTCTAATGACCTCTCGAAGATGTCTAATCAAAGTGATTTAGAGAGATAAGAATGGGGAAACAATCATTATATTTTATCTATTATACTTGTTGGATGTTCTCATTATATAACTTGGCAAATACTTTCTTTGTTAGGTATGTCCTAGCAAGGTTTCCATATGTCAAGGGTGAACAAGAATACTCCTATCTATTTGTCGAGTCAAAGTCCATTGCACTAGGTACAACACCATCATGGTTCTTTATACCCTGATGCATCATCCCTACGTGTGTTATCAAACATAAGTTAATTGGCCCTTTGAAAATCCCAACTCCTCAGCAAGTAATCATCATCATCATCATCATCATCTCATGTCTTTGGAATCTCTTGTTTTCTTCTATCTCTTGCTTTTCGCGCTAACATGGTACCATGACAGTTAATCATAAATCATCACTAATGCATCCATCTTGCATCCAAAAACCATCAGCATAATACATAATGCATATAATACCATATAGAAAACATTAATCATACGGCATGCATTCATCCCCATCATTGCATAATATAGATTGGTTATTCTAGGCATCTCATAAAGCATACATTTATCATCCACTGCATAATCATAAAAGCATCATCATATCATATCACGTGCATCCATATCATCCATTGCATATAAACATCATAATCATCTCATCATTAATAATGTAACTATCATGGTACAAATTGGGATCAAGTGGGTGTAGTATATCAAAATAGGCATGAGGCTACCCATGGCTGATGACTGTCTACATCATCAAATCTATCTACATCAAATATTCAAGTTGAACTAATCTTGAACCTCTTTGTCAAGAGATTGACCCTCAAATCAAACCTCTTTGCTTGATCTCTCGAGGGGGCAATATATTGGTGTAATTCTTTTCATTGGGGAAATAGTGGGGCATCCGAAAAAAAATTAGAGAATTTTATACTTTTGATCATGGCAAGATTATTCTTTGAACCAACGCAACAAGTGCATTGCTTCAAAGAGGGGAAAAATGTAGACATAGAAAATATACAGATTGATATTTCACACTCAATCCCGATCTACTAACATCATTTCATTCTGAATTATCCCTCTCTCTAACCATTTAATTGAATAGCCTTATTTGATTAAAGTCATTATAATTCTCCTTTTAATTAAATAAATCCCTCAATTTAATTAAATCATTGTATCTATGTAATTAACAAGGTCATTTCATCTTCCTATCTTTGTTTAATTAAATCTCTAAATTTCATCTAATTAAATTAAATAAATCAAACATTTATCTAATTTAATCTAACATCACCCCCTTTGGTAAAATCAATCAAAATATTTAACTAAGTCTAAATCGTTTTTTATCTTGAAGTCTAAATCCATTAGGAAAAACGATGGCTTGTGGTCTGCCAAGACGCTTATTTCAGGCGTTCTAGCTCTTCGCTTCGCGCCATTTTGTTTTCTGGTCTTTGGGGTGCGTGGGCTGAAGCGGGGGCTTTGGCTCGCGTTTTGACTGATTGGTGGCCCTTTTCTGGGGTTTTCTGCCTCTCTTCTGCGCCAGTTGTTTTGTTGGCGGGTGGTGCTCGGGCATCTGGGGCGTGGGGTCTCCTGCCCTGTCTTCTCTCTTTTTGTTTTGTGCTGGTGTTTTTGGTCCATGGAAAAACGAGATTTTGCTTTACCTTTGGTTTCTTCTGGTGATTTGGAAATGGCTGAGCCCTCTTCCTCGTTGCATGCCAGTGGTCTAGATCAGATGGGGAAACCCCATTCTGTGGATGGTGTTTCCTCTTCCAAAGGGAATTTTCGAATCAAAAAGGTTAACGGTTGTTTGGAGAGATCCGAGGATCGTCCGGTTCTGGTCATTCAACCTGAGCAAGTTTCGGAGGATGTTGAATATTGGGGCAATCATGCTCTTATCTGCAAATTTTTGGGCCTTCGTTTATCTCTGCCCGTTTTGGATTCTTGGGCACGTAGGGTTTGGAACCCTGAAGGTGATATGGAGATTATTCTGGCAGCTAATAACTATTTTTTGGTTGTCTTCTCAAGCATGTCCGACAGGAATAGGGCTTTCGAAGGAGGTCCTTATTTCTTTAACCAGGTAGGGCTTTTCATCAAACCTTGGCACATGGGATTCAACTCTGCTGAGGAGATTCCTTCGCGGGTTCCCGTGTGGGTGCGTTTGCCGAGGCTTCCATTGGAATTCTGGAGGGAGGATATTCTTCACTCAATCTCGTTGCTTCTTGGAAAACCTGTGGGATCGGCATCCCAAACTCAAGATCGTAAGGTAATCTCTTTTGCTCGCATTTGTGTCGAAGTTGATTTAAATAATCCATTACCAGACTCCATGGAAATTCGCTTGGGATCTTCTTCTTGGATCCAACAGCTGGATTATGAAACCCTACCCTTTAGATGCAGAATTTGCCATGAATATGGACATTTACATCGCAAATGCCCTAGGTTTAAACCCTCACCCTTAGCTGATTTTGGGCCTCCCAAGGGAGACAAGGGAAAGGCTCCAATGTCTAATGAACTTGTGGATAATGAGGGTTTTATTCGGTCAAGTCCCATAACAAAGGCAAGGGCAGGAAGAGATCTTGGATGGATAGGCAGAATGAAGGCAACTTTAACAGGTTTGAGGTTCTTGATGATTTGACCCAGGAGGAGGGTATTCCAGTTGAGCTCTCTTCTGGGGCTAAGGATCTGCAAGATGCTCAGGATGATGATGCAAGGAAAGAGGATCAAATTCTACCTCCAGAGGTTCATCAGAAGGATCAGAAGGCTATGGATTCTTCGGTTCATGCTCAGGATTTTGGGGCTCTACAGGGGTCACAGACTCCGAAGGACTCTATTGCGGTGGTTCCTGATCCCCCTGCTCCTAAGGGGGCCTCAGATCCTATGAAGGGTAACAAAGCTCCTCCTACATTAGGCTTACAGCAGAAATCCTTTAAAAAGGGGCCTCTTGATAAACCGTCAAAGAGTGGAAGGAAGACTGATCAAGAGAAGGTTAAGCTTATGGGTGATACTCTGGTTGAGTCTGGGTCTGTGAAGCCCATTGATTCCCATTTCTCCCACCCCCATAAATGATTGTTTTATCATGGAATGTAAGGGGGTTGAACAGCATCCCTAGACAAAAGGCTGTTCGCAGATTAATTGAATCTCAGTTACCGGATGTAGTCTTTATCCAAGAAACTAAGCTTACTGTTGATGGGCTTGCTAATTGTGCTTCGCGTATCTGGCCCCAAGGCAATTGGCAGGGGGTAGGTGCTTTGAACAGTGCAGGGGGTGTGGCTTGCTTCTGGAATCCGAGGAAAGTTTCCCCCTTGTGTTGGATGTCTAGTCGGTCTTCCATTTCTCTGATTGCTTCTAGTTTTGTCACTGGAGAAAGGTTTCTCTTATCCAATATTTATGCTCCTACGGATATTTCAGGTAAGTTAAATCTCTGGGCTCACATTCATTTCATCCGAGCCTTAGACCCATTTCTCCCATGGATTATGGCTGGTGATTTTAATGCTGTTACTTGCCTTGATGAAAAACGTGGTGGGTTAGCCAGGTTAGACCCCTCTGCTAATCTTCTTAGGGATATGATTGGTTCCTTGAAACTCATTGATGTGAAGCCTTCCAATGGTGTCTTTACCTGGAATAATAGGAGATGTGGTGTGGAGGCTATCTCTGAAAGGCTTGATAGATTTCTTGTCTCCTGTTATTGGTTGAATAGTAGGCTAATGACTAGCTCTGAAATTCTTGATTGGAGGGGCTCTGATCACTGGCCCATAAAGCTTTCTGTCACCGCTTATGGTGTCACCAAAAATCCCTCCTTCAAATTCCAATTGATGTGGCTAAGAGATCCATCTCTCCAGGAGCTTATGATGGACTGGTGGCATGAGGGGATGCCTGCTCATGGGACTGCCATGTTCACTTTTAGCAAGCGGCTTCAGCATGTGAAGTTTAGACTTAAGAGATGGAATAAACAATGTTTTGGGAACCTTCAAGCTCAGAAGATGGCTGCCCAGTCCAAGTTGGATATTATCACTCGACAGATTCGGGACCAGGGGTTGACCTCTGCCCTTAGCATGGCTGAGTCCTTGGCTCTAAAGGGTTTAGAAGAGTGGGAACTTCGGGAAGAGATCTTCTGGAAGCAAAAATCTCGTATTGATTGGCTTCAGGAGGGGGACAGGAACACGGCTTTCTTCCATAATTCAGTTAAGGCTCGAAGACAAGGTAATTCTATCTCCTCTCTTGTTTCACAGGATGGAGCTCAACTCTCGTCCTATGCTGATATTTCTAGGGAAGCAGTCAATTATTTTGCTAACCTCTTTTCTAGGGAGAATCCTGCTGCTCGAGCTGAGGAGCAGGCCATCATGGACTGTATTCCCCACTTGGTCTCTACTGAGATGAATGGGACTCTCTTATGTCCTATCTTGTTACCTGAGTTGGAGAAAGTGGTTTTTAATATGAAAAAAGGTAAGGCGCCTGGTCCAGATGGGTTTCCAATTGAGTTCTTTCAAGAGTTCTGGGAAATTATAAAGCTTGATCTCCTTGAGGTGGTTCAGGAGTCTTTGAGGAACAAACAAATGCTCAAGTCTATGAATTCTACCTTTTTGGCCCTCATACCTAAGTTGGAAGGAGCTAACCAATTAGCTCAATTCAGGCCTATTGCATTATGTAACGTTGTTTACAAGATCATCACCAAATTGATTGCTGAGAGACTCAAACCACTCCTTGGTTCTTTGATCTCGGCTGAGCAGGGTGGTTTTGTTGAAGGGAGACAAATTTTGGATGGTGTTGTGATAGCCATGGAAGCTGTTCATTCTATGGCTAATTCTAAGGAGAAGGCTATGTTTATTAAACTTGACATGTCTAAAGCTTATGATCGGGTGAGTTGGGAATTCTTACAGAAAACTCTCTTGGCTTTTGGCTTTGCTGAGGAATGGGTGAACTGGGTTCTTAGCTGTGTGACCTCTACCTCATTCTCTGTTCTCATTAATGGGGAACCTTCAGATTTGTTTAGTGCTTCTCGGGGACTCCGGCAAGGGGATCCTTTATCCCCTTATTTATTCATTATCATGGCTGAGGGTCTTGGAAGATTTATTAAATCTCAGGTGAGACAGGGTCTTATCCATGGTTGGAGCTGGAACAACCTTCTCCCTTCCTACTCTCATCTTCAGTTTGTGGATGACACTGGGCTAATGGGCTTGGCTAGAATTAACGAGGCGGTGAACTTCAGGCGGGCCTTAGACATCTATTTAAAGGCGTCTGGTCAGCGCATTAATGATGATAAATCTTCTATTTATTTCTTTAATACTCCTCAGCTTATTCAGAGCAGGATTGCTAGGATCCTTAGATTTCAGATCGGTTCTCTACCCCTGTTGTACCTTGGGATCCCTTTGGCTTTGGGAGGACAGCGGAGAGATTATTGGCAGGGTATTCTGGATAAATTTCGAAGTAGGGTTAGCCATTGGACTCACAGATGGCTATCTTCTGCTGGGAGAGTGATTCTTCTTAAGACGGTGGTGCAGTCTCTCCCCATTTATAGGTGTTGTGTGCAGATACCCCCGTCCACCTTTGTTCGGGAATTTGATGCGCTGTCTCGACAATTTCTGTGGTCTGGCAACCTTCTTTCCTCAAAGTGGAGCTTGGTCAAGTGGGAGTCTGTTTGTAGGCCGAAGCATGCTGGGGGCCTTGGTCTTAGGTCTACGGCGTTTGTTGTCACTGCCTTGGCTGCCAAGCTGTATTGGAGGTGGTGTAACAATCTTGATCAGGATTGGGCTAAGATCCTGGCCCACAAGTATCTTCCTGGTGCTGATTGCCTCGATGTGCCGCGGCTTCCTTTGTTGGGTAAAGGTTCTTGTATTTGGGATACCCTTAAGAAGGGTGCACAGCTGATTAAGGAGGGCCTCTTTTGGATTTGTAATAGAGGCTCTGATGTTTTGTTTTGGCAGGACTCTTGGGATGGCCACCCTCCCATTCTTTCTAGTTTTCCTCAGCTTCAGCCTCTTTGTCATATTTTCTCTGAGGCCGGTTGGATTAAGGTGGAACATTTTAAAACTGTCAAGCGTATTGGGCAGGTGGTGGTGGCCTGCTGGAAGGACCCACAGGAGTGGCCCGTGGGTGGATCTGATGAGGATCGTGGTGTTCTTTCTAGAGTTTTGGAGGCTCGGCTTTGCAGCTCCCTTAATGGGAGGGATGTTCTGGCTTGGAATCCTAGTCCTAAGGGTAAATTTACTGTTGCCCAGGGCTATGCTATGCTTGACAGGAACTTATATGGCCCTGCTGAGGTGCACTGGTGGAAGAAGGTTTGGGACAACTTCTCTTGGCCCAAATGCAATTTTTTCTTATGGTTGGTTGTTCAGAGGAAGTGCCTCACTTGGGAAAATCTTCGAAAACGTGGCTTTCAGGGACCCTCTATTTGCCTTCTTTGTTCTCACAGTGAGGAGTGTTCCTCCCACTTGTTTTTTCTTTGCCCTTACTCTAGGGAGTTATGGCACAGATGGTGGGAGGCTTGGCATCATGGGTGTATTCATGCTACCTCCTTGATTGAATTTTGGGAAAGTTTGGGCCGACCACCAGCGAAGACTCCTTTCCTTCAAGTGGCCTGGTCTATTGGGCCTATTTTCATTCTTTGGAACCTTTGGTTGGAGAGGAACCGTAGAGTTTTTTGTGGCTCCAATTTGGGAAATCTTCATTTGTGGAAGAAGATAATTAGCAGGCTTCAGGAGACTATTTCGGCTAAGTGTGACATGGCTGAAAGTCTTGATCCTGGTGATCTTGATATTGTGCGGAATTTGGGCTTGGGGGTTAGTAACCAGGGTTGTCTTGCTGGCAGAAGGCCCCGTCAAGTTCGGCAACGTGTTCGTCGTGATGGGAAGTGGATGCCTCCCCCGGTGGGGGTCCTAAAGATTAATACTGATGGTTCTTCTCGTGGGAACCCTGGTCATGCTGGTGTGGGGGGTATTGGTAGAGGTAATGATGGTGGTGTGGTTTTTGTCTTCTCTAGTTACAAAGGGCAGCAGTCTAATAATCTGATGGAGGCCCTGGCTATTAAGATCGCTGTTGAGCGTGGATGCTCTTTGGGCTGGAGGAGGATCATCTGTGAGTCGGATTCTCAGATTGTTGTGGATTTGCTGAACAATCAAAGGTGGGATGATGTTAGCTGGCAATTGGCTTCTGTGGGCAGACAAATTTTGAGTCTTTGCAGCTCCTTGGATTCTGTCTCCTTTTGTCATATCCCTAGAGAGTGGAACAAAGTTGCCGATTGTCTAGCAAAGTGGGCCTCTGAGAATGTGGATGGCTGGGATATCAGTGGAAAGGATGAGCTTTCTCCTGATTATCTTGAGACCCTTGAGGGGTTATTAGTGGAGGACATGATTAGGTAGTGTTGTTGCTGGTTGGTCTGGTGGTGTTCTGTTGTGGTGGGCCTTTGGCCCTTGCTTTGTACTTTGGTTCTGATTGAATAAAATTTTTACCCCTTTTTTTAAAAAAAAAAATCATTTTTATCTCTTTTTGATTTATTTTAATCCCTAAATCTAAATCAAATAGTCAAATCATCTAATATCCTCTTAAATATATCAAATCTTGATTAATTTAATCTAAATGCATGTCACATCCTATAGCTTTTCCCACTTGCACAATAAATCAATTTATTTGATTTATTAAATCTTCTATTTCATTCAAAAAGGGCATCAAGATGGAGTATTCTTCAAATTTGAATTTTCCCTCCCACATGTCTTGTCCTCTTACATGGCATTAACTCCTCTTACATTGTCTCTTACATGTCTCCCACTTGGCATTTAAGACTCTTTCTTCTCCCTCCAACAAGCCATATTTTGAATTTGAATCTCTCCCCTCTTTGCACATTCTTCAAAATGTGCTCTTTCCTCAACCATTCACATGATGACATGTGGCTTCTTCTCATTTGTTGAAGATTAGTCCCACATTCATCCCTTTTTCCTCTTCTCTAATCAATCTCATCTATAAATGAAGAGCTCATCTCCTCATTCTATCATCCACAATTCATGCAAAGTTATTATACTCAAATCCATAGCAACTTATCATCAATTTCATCCAAGCATAATTAGGCTTTTTGCAGATTTTCAACATGGAGCTCCATTGAAGTCATCACTACAAGCATCAATCCTTCATCAAGCATCTTCATCACACCATTGGAGTTGGGAAAGGGCCAATTTTCACATCAAATTGGCACCAACTCCCTTAAGAGATTAAGGTTTTTCATGTTTTAGAATAGGATTTGATATTCTTGCTTCAAATTTGTTGTGTTCTTAATTTCATTCCTCTTCTTTTACCTTCAAATGAATTTTTTGAGGAATCATGTTTCTAACCATGTATTTGATCTAACATATTGATTGTTTCTTGTGTTTTTGTAGGTTGGGAATCATGATTCATGGAAACAAAAGAAGGGTAAGACATTCCTATCATTACTACAATGTTGGCGAAAGTTGTTCACTAGATATCCTTGATCTAATTCTGAAGAGGAAAAGATTGAATTATTTATCGACAACTTAAATGATGACATGATAACTATAGACTAGAATTGCAATGTCCCCTGACATTTGAAAAGGTTATTGAGAACGAGCTTAAAATTGAAGAAGCCTTAGTCAAAATAGGAGTGATTAAACATTTCAATGATACATCAAACAACGTAAATTCCTCAAATCACTATAGAAATAATGACAAGCCTAAATTTTGGCAGAAAAATAGAAATACTGGAAACAATGATGCTACAACTGACATGCAAAATACAAAACCAATATTCAATTTAATGGAAACAACTATAAAAATAAGTCAAAATGACAGCCAAAACAACAATCAAGGTACCACTCAAAACAATAAACCAAATAATGGAGAATCTCAGTCACCATCATATCAAAGACAATCCAATTGATGGAGATTTACACCAGTAGGAAAAACTTTGGAATCAACAATGAGAGAGCTTACTGCAAATAGACTTATTAATCTACCAGAAGCAAGAAATTGGGAGCCAAAAGTGAAACCATCTTGGTGGAATGATGCTAACTATTGCAACTTTCATAAAAATAAAGGAAATAAAACAAATGATTGTATGCAATTAAAACAGCTGATACAAGACTTGATTGAAGCAAAGAAGGTTTTTTCCCAAGGACATCCAACAAACAAAAATCATAGTGCGTTTACAAATCCTTTACCCAACTATGAAATAAGGAGAATCTTCTTCAAACAGTAAATGAAAAAGTGTAAACTATATCTACGACACCACCATTCTTTACATTTTTGAGGTTGAGAAAAATAATTTCATTGATAGTCAAACAAAAAATGTAAGAATCAATGACATTGAATCCCTGAACATGATACCAAACATAAACACATCTAATAACCAAATCAATGTCCTAAAAATCAGGGAAACACAAGACTATCAACTGGTCAATGTAATGACAAGGGCACAATCCAAAGTGATACTGAAAGGACTTTCATCTAAAAACACTATTCCCCCTTCAGATCAATACATCATTGTGGATCAACTACAAAAGATACCCGCATAGATATCCATACTGTAACTTCTTAAAATATCACCATCACATGAGGAAGTTCTGGAATAGGCTCTAGTGGCCACTACAATACCCAATAATTTGGATGTCTATCAATTTCAAGCTATGGTGGGACACCTAATCACACCTCATTGTATTTCATTCTCCTAACAATATGATGTGTCACTAAATAACCCACATAATGTGGCCTTGCATTTAGAGGTTCTAATCCATAAACACCATATCAAGTGTGTCTTAAAGATGGCGGAGCTGGATTAAATATTTGTACTTTAAAACTAATTCGTGCATTAGGATATTCTGACAATGCCATTGATGCCAGAAGAAAGATAACAATAAAATCGTATGATGAAGAGGAAAGGTCTTCTAAGGGGCTGATTGTACTACCAATTCAAGTGGGACCAATTGTCAAAAATATTATTTTCCAAGTGTTAGACAAGGAGCTAACATAGACAAGGAGCTAACATATAACATACTCTTGGGACATCCATGGATCCATGAAATGCAAGTAGTACCTTGAACATATCATCAATGTTTGAAATTTCCTGTCAATGTACAAGAGGTCACAATTTCAACTGACAACAATAATCCCTAGACTTGTAACATGCTTAAGGAAAATCAAGACACTCTGGTACCCCACAATAGAGATGCTAGCACTTCTACTTCATCCAGTGGTGAAAAGAAACTCAACTTTATATCCAAATGGGTCGAGAAAAAGGACCAGTCAAAGGAAACAACTATTGTTGACTCAACTTTATCAAACAAAAAAGGTCCCCTGAATATTCTATCATAGCAATTTACAGACAAGATCTAGTTAAAGGACAAAGGCTTGGGAGAATATTCCATCGAACAATCTTTGTGTCTTTCACAATTGTTGCCATCTCCAAAATCATACAAACAACCCACAACAAACACATGATGATCATCACAACCCATCACATTTCTGGATGAAAGTTTTGTAAAAGCAAGAACTCTAGAAGATGAATCAGAAGACAAGGCCATTCTAAATTGGCTCTACAAAGATGAAGAAGCTTCAACATCAACAAATATCAACATAAGGACATATCAATATGGAAAAAGAAAGGCTATCTTAGAGAAAATGGGCTATGAATGGAAAGGACCAATTGGCAAGAGAAAATATGGTATTATATAACCTATTCAACCTCTAATGCTTCAACCTAAAGAAAAAATAGGATTAGGCTATATAGGGGAATCAAGAGAAGAAGTAACTCAGAAAGTGGTATAAAGGATTTTGCAAATGAGGGATGGGTCTAAAATAGATTCTAGTGAGTATGAATGGGATCATTTATCTACAACATCATACACTGAAAAAAAAATTGATGTCATCAAAGCATATACACCCACACGAGAGGAGGGAAAAAGTTTAAGAACTAGACCACTTGTATTGGGATCACCAAATATCAATGTCTCAAGCAAGGATGAATAGACATTGAGTGAGATAGACAACTCAAAGGAGGGTAATATCATAGACCTCTAACTTCCCACTAAAAAATTAGACCACCTGGCTATTAGAACAATAACAGTCATTGACCTTACTCAACCTAATGACTTATTACCCTTGATACATCCTAAACTAATTGATTGGGAACCAACCGAACCTATTAATATACCAGTATTTTCAAATGATGAGGCCATCATAAATTTTATTTGTAGTGATGAACCTGATACAAGTTCTACCCATAACACTCATAATGACACTTCAAATCAAGAGGGTGCCAAATCTTCTAGTTGAAAAAATGACAACAAAAAAGGGATCTAATGGTGAAATCCTTTTTGAGGGAGCATTAGATCTTGAAAAAGAAAAAATAAATAATGTATCTAATAGTGAAAAAATTTATGAGGCACTAAAATATGGGAGATTTGACACCCTTCCAAAGCATTACCATGACAAATCATCAGTACTAGTGGAGCCTACACAATCCATAAATTTGGGAACAACCGAAAAGACAAAGATTCTATATCTAACAGTGTCTATGACAAAATAGGAGAAGCCCGAATTCACCAAATTCTTTGAAGAGTGACATATCAATTTTTCTTGGTCTTATTCTGATATGCCAACATTAGATCTAGATCTCATGATGCATCATCTATCTCTACCATCCAGAATCAAACCAGTAAAGCAAAAATTGAGAAAAACGCATCCCCACATCACCCTATGGTAAAAGTTGAGTTGAAGAAGTTGTTGGATGCAAGGTTTATAAGGTCTATTGATTATTTAAAGTGGATTTCAAATATTGTGCATGTATCTAAACTGGATAATAGCATCAAAATATGCACAAATTTTAGAGATCTAAATAAGGCATGTCCAAAGGATGATTTTCCTTTACAAAGTATTAACATCATTGTTGATTTAACAGTGGGACATGCCATGTTGTCATTAATGGATGGCTTCTTAGGGTACAACCAAATCAAGATAGCACTTGAAGATTAGGAAAAGACAACATTCACTTGTCTTTGGGGTACATTTTGTTAGAATGTCATGCCCTTTGGGTTGAAAAATATAGGTGCAACATATCAGCGGGCAATAACCACTATTTCCCATGACATGATGCATACTTTTATGGAAGATTATGTGGATGGCATATTAGCAAAATCATACACTAGAGAAGGACATTTGGAGATCCTCGGAAAAATATTTACTACACTGGAGAAGTTCAATGTCAGATTGAACCCTACGAAATGTGTGTTTGGGGTAACATCAACAAAGCTCCTTGGATACATAGTGTCAAAAAAAGGAATTGAAGTGGATCTAGCTAAGGCCAAAGCAATAATGGAGATGCCACTACCTAAAAATATCAGTCAATTATGGTCTCTACAAGGAGAGCTACAATCCATCAAGAGATTTATTTCCCAATTGGTAGACAAAATCCATCCATTCAATCATAGATACTTCATAAAAATGTCTCATTCAAGTGGGATCATGACTGTGAAACAACTTTTAACCAGATAAAGCAATATTTGATGCCACCTCCCATATTCATGCCACTTGCAACAAAGAGACCATTGTTACTATATATCGCAACAATTGACATTTATTTAGGAGCTCCATTAGCATAAGAAGATTTTGAGGGAAAGGAACAAGATATTTACTATATTAGTAGGACTCTCAATGGTTATGAAATAAATTACACATTCATAGAGAAAGCTTGTTTGGCAGTGGTATTTTCAACCCAGTAGTTGCAACACTACATGTTGACTCATATAGTCAAACTCATACAAAAAAATAGACCCCTTAAAATGTCTACTCGACAAAGCTACTCTAACAGGGAGACTAGCAAAATGGGTCATGATCTTAAGTGAGTTTGACATCCAGTATGTAGACTGGAGAGCCATCAAAGGATAGGTGATAGTTGATCAATTAGTTGAAGCTCCATTACAAGATAATCATCTAATGAACATTGAATTTTCAGATGCAGACATTCTGAATATTACCACACAATAATGGAGAATTTATTTTGAAGGATCATACACACAAAGAGGGTCTGGTGTGGGAATTCTATTTGTTACACCTCAAGGACACACCATCCCAAGGTCCTATAGAATAATGTTTCCATGTACCAATAATGTAGCTGAGTATGAAGCATTGATTATCAGCATCAAAGTGGCAATTGAATGGAAAATCACAGAAATACAAGTGTATGGGGACTCACATCTTGTCATCTATTAGTTAAATGACGAGTATTAGACAAAGGATGAAAAGCTCATGTCATATAAGAAAATGATAGATGATCTCAAAAAGTATTTCATGGATTTATCAAGTTCAAATAGATTCCAAGGGTAGAGAACAAAGTTGTGGATGCTATGGTGACAATTGCTTCTCTCTTGCAATTACCAAAAAAGCAAGGTTGTTATGAGTTTATGGTAGAACAAGTATCTAACCCTACCTAGGACAATCCTGAATCACAAACCATATGCCAAATAACAAATGTTCAAACCTCACTTTATGGGGAGATCTATACTTACCTCAAGGATAATATATTTCCTTCTGATCTTTCTACAAACCAAAAGTGTAACTTCATATGCCAATCCACTCGACATACAATGATAGCTGACATACTTTACCGTTAAGGTCTAGATGGTACTCTTCTTCAATGTCTAGAACACAATGAATCTGAAACAACCTTACATGAGGTTCATGAAGGTATTTTTGGAACGCATTCAAGTGGACCAACCCTAGCAAAGAAACTCCTCCATTTGGGGTATTACTAGCTAAACATGGAAAAGGAGTCTTATCAATTTGTTAATAAATGTTAGAAATATAAGATCCATGGTAATCTAATCCATGCGCTAGCACAAGAATTGCACCCATTCACATCAACATGACCTTTTTGTCAATGGGGACTAGACTTGGTAGAAAAGATAAACCCGTCTTCATCCAATGGACACAAATTCATAATCACAGCAACAAAATACTTTACAAAATGGATAGAAGCGGTTCCCTTAACAACAAGCACTGGAAAGCAGATTTCTTTGTTCATCCTGAATTACATAATTTGTCAGTATGGCATACCTCAGTTCATTGTTACAAATAATAGAAGACCATTTAAGAACCAGGATGTCCAAGAATTGTGTGAAAAATTTCATATCCAACATCATTTCTCAACACCGTATTATCCTTAGGGAAATGGCCAAGTAGAGGCCTCAAACAAGACAATTCTAAAAATTCTAAAGAAAATGGTTAACGATGTTGGACATGATTGGCATGTTCAACTAAATCCTGCATTGTGGGCCTAAAAAACAAGCATCAGAATACCCACAGGAGCTACACCATATGCTTTGGTATATGGATCATAAGTTATACTACCCATTGAGGTTGAGATTCCATCACTCGGATTCTCACTAAAAGGTATCATTCCAGATAAAGATTATAGCCTTTCTAGACTACAAGAACTGGAATTGTTGGATGAACTTCATCAACAAGCTTCCAATCATTTGAAAGCATACCAACAAAGAATGTCCGGGAGCTACAATCACAGGGTAAAACCTAGAGTCTTTCAGGTTGGTGACTTGGCCCTAAAGGAAAACCCTAGAAATCAGCAGGATAGAAAAGAAAGGGAAGTTTGAACCTAACTGGCTAGGTCCGTTTGTCATCATATCAGTTTATGGCTTTGGAGCATATCATTTGTCTACACCTAAAGGGGATCTATTCAATGAACCTATCATTAGTATCCATCTTAGAAATTTCTACACCTAAGTCACCTAGTGCATGGATTAGTTTCTAAAAAGGGTTTCCTTGATGAAAACCTAGCAAACAAGCATCTTGGTAATGGAAAAATACAAAAAAAATCAAAAAACAAGAAAATATAAAAAAAATGAAAAAGACTGATAAAGTGTAATAAAAAAACATATAGTGAAAACTTGGAAACATGAGCTATTTGTGATTTGAACTAGCTTTCCCATCTATTGGATGCATGTCATGGTCATTTCTTTCACCATCATTTTACATCCATTGTCATATCATTACAAGTGGTCATGTCTCACCCTAGCTTGGGGGAAACATCTCAACCTCACTAGGGGCAATAAATCTTGAGCTTAACCAAATAGACAAATAGCAAGAAGACAAACACAACAAAAACAATGATCGAAACACAACCCAACATGAAACATTAATCACCATCGAAAACACATCAAACATCCATAATCACAACAAAAAAAAAGGTCAAAAAGTCATTATCAAAAATTTAAAAACATGAGTTTGTGTCAGTCAAACTATGTGGTCTCTGGATGTATAACATAGGCAAGGCTAATATTTGATCAGCCCCTGAGGCCCCTAGGAGAAGTCTTTAGGTTAGGTTATTGATCAAATTTTCAAAAATCACAATAACATAAAAAAAAAAATTTAGGATGGATGATCTAATCTGAATAATGGTTGAAATACTTTAAGTGAAGGTTGCATATGTTGTACTTTGATTTTTGTTATCATTTCTTTGGAACAACTCGATGGTGTATTGAACTAGAGAAGCTAGGAAGGAGAATGGTATTTTTCTTTATCTGTTGTCTATGAATTAATCATAATTATTGTGTGAATTTTCATGGGAAGTGCTCTACAAAGTATCATGGATGGCATTCCAATTCACATAGGAAAGTGGTTAATTCTTGTTTTTTTATGCAAGAAATGCTTAGGTCATCTCTATTTAATTATACCTAGATGCTTGTGTTCACTTGCAATATCAAAAATCATGGAAGTAGTACTTAGGTCATCATTGGTTTACATTATACCATTGATGCTTGTACTCACTTTCAACATTTTAAAATCTCTATGATGATACAAAGCAAAATAAAAGTACAGTTAGAATGCCAATATTTGCATGGTAAAATTAGATTGTATTCATAATAGTTTTACATCTGTAGAGTTTTTGTTACAAAATCTCATGAAGGATTCAAATAAATGATTATCTTTTATCATAATAGAGTGAGTATAATTTACATTTACAAAAACATCATCATTATCATGTAGTTGCATACATTAGGAAGCATTTAATTATCATTTCATCATTCATGCATCTGAATCAAATAATTTGCAATGATCATATCATATTTCTCATATTACATATCATAAGATTGCATAAGAAAATCTCAAAAATAATAAATCTCTATAGTTTCATATCATACATCCATTTATCATATCACATATCATAAATCCATTTAACATATCAAATATCATGTATAATTTTCATCCATTTATTACATTATATATTTTCATTTACACAAGAATAAAACACACACATCCCATGTACATCGCATATCATAAATCATTTGAATCATTACATCCAAATCCATGTATATAGGTACATTATCATATAAAATTACACATCATCATACATATACATCATGCATCCATACATCATAAATGCATACATCATACATCTATACATCATCATTATGCACATCATAAATAGAACATCATATATCATAGCATATCATCATGATTATAAACTACATCCATAACATCATAATAAAAAGATTATCACATGGCATATAGAACATAGAAAATAAATGCATCCAACATAGAATCATATAAAACACATGATACATCGATAAAATTTGCTACATCTCATATAGATCTCAAAATCATAAATGTCAAGTATATAGTGATGTTTGAAATGAAGAGAGATATATCATCAAAAAAATGGTTGTAATCATAATGTACATCATCATCTCAAAATACAACAGAGGAATCACATCATGAAAACTAAGTGTTGCTAGTTGTAGATGGAATAGGCATCTCAGGACTAGTCCCTCCACCACCACTGGATGTACCAGGATCTCTCGAATCTCTGGGAAGAGGCTAAGTCACACCCGCACTGATAGTCTGGGAACGAGTCCTACCAAATTGAGACTGCCTGTAGCTCACTCTCTGCTCTAGAGGGATGGCATCATAGAATTTACCTCTATAATACTCTACCTCCCCACCAATACAAACAATCTCTCACATATAATCTACTATAGTGGTAACATCCACCAATCTCTGCAATCTCTCGACTATAGCCTAAGCCCCCTTTGTAGTAAATCTAGCAGCATCCCTCTCAACTGTGAATGATGTAATCTGAGCCTGAGCTACCCCTATAGTCTATCTAGCGGCAACCCTCTCAGCTGTCAACGCTAAAATTTGTACCTGAGTTGCATCCAACTAAGCCTATACTGATGCTATAGCTTGTGCATGGGCCTAAGCCTGAGCCTACATTTGTGTCTAAGTCTGTACCAACAAACCTTAGGCCTAAGCCAACTACCTCTGTAATGTCTAAACCTATACCTGTAGACTCGCTATTTGGGTCTGTTGCTACTATGCATGTTGCTCTGAATGGTCTGCAACTACTTTCCTCTTGCGAGGCATCATGTACTCCTCTAAACCAAGACATGACCCACCATCACCTAATACACTTGCATCTAATCCACCTGGACTATCTCCCCTACTATCACCATCACTTCCCTCCTCATCATTGCTACTGCTATCCTCCTCATCCCCACTACCCTCCTCATCACTACTACTCTCAACCTTCTCGACCATCTCCTCCTCACCACCAATCTCCTCTCTCCTCCATCGGCGATGGTGTGCAAAAACAATCTCCTCCCTAGAAACTAACAGTGATATCTCATTAGGAATGGTGATGCATGGAAATGGATGTAATATCAGATACTCTACATAATCTGTTGTGATTGGTGGCTCCACAATATCTAGTCTGATCTCCCACACAAGAGGCTGTAAAGCCTGGAACTCCTACACTGCCATATCAAATGACAACCCAAACCCCCAATTTATAGAATCCAACTATTGCTAAGCATAGTGGGAAACACCCTGGAGAATGCCCTGAACAATGCCATACTAATGAAGCACTCGTCTTAGAAGAAATATCTCCAAAACCCACCATGTATGTCTGATCAAAATAAAAAAGATGACAAAAGAATGGTAACTACACATCATCATTGTCCCAGTGCTCACAGTCCAAATAGGGATGCTAGGTAGCAGTCTCCACATCATCTAGTACTTTGTGCCAATGATCTAACTTACCCAGTCTAGGCTAAGTAAGTCGACCTACATATATGTGCACATAAGGCCACCTAGCTAGACACTGCCTCACTATCACTAGCCATGTGACGACAATATGCTCCCATGCCCACACTTGAAGTAAAGTGACTCCATCTGATAAACTTCGACTACCAAGGTAAACCCCTAAATAAAAATCATGATAAAGATGGGCAAGCATGCACATGCCCCAAGCATATCTTATCCCGTGAATGACCATGCTCTCTAGTACGTGGCCCCAACCAATAGAGAATCCCTTTGACTTGCGATCAGGACACGAGAATCCTCTAATGAATCCAACAAGAACTATCAGCAAAGTGGCGTATGCATCCACCATCTCCCACCATGGGATCCAACATCCAACAATCCTATCATCTTGCAACACTCTCCGAAGGGCATCAACTATGATCTCCTCGATAGCTAGGTGGAAGGTATTATGCTCACTATACCACCTCTCCACTAAAGCTATTAGGAGACCCCGATTAACCCTAATCTGGGGCATGTATAGTAAGGAAGATAATCCAAAATGTATAATGATAGTTGTCTCAGGCTAGGATAGCTAACATATCAAATCAAATGTCTAAGGAAACGCTCTCTAATCTAGAGGTTTGTCAAAGCCTTCTATCACCATGAAATATTAAAAGTCGGTACTCTTTTGTCAAATCATCAAAACATCAAATATCCTATCAAACCTAATCAACTCTTGGTGATACTTTTGATTAAATATCATGACCAAACATCATTGAACCTCACCTATCATGAGGTCAATCATCAAACATCATTGAACCTCAACTATCATGAGGTCAATACATCAAATCAACCTCGCCTATCATGAGGTTTATCAATCAAACTATAATTATTCCTCGCCTATCATGAGGATAATTATCATCAATCAA
>VDFB02049217.1:77803725-77924329 GCA_007258455.2 Sequoia sempervirens
TAGTGGGAAAAAAAATTTCTCTAAAAGAGAGATCTATAAACAAATGAAGGAGGAATAAAACCCCCCGAGGACAACTTCCATCACTCCAAGAAACTATTGCAATGAAATATAGCAAGGTAATGCTAAATTTTTAGTGAATATTCCTACAACTTTATCCTCAATATGCAAATACGGTAAGGATAGAACACCATCTTGGATAAACTTTTGAATGAGCTACATATGAATGTTGATTTTCTTTGTTTGCTAATGCTCAACTAGGTTACATGAAATACAAATTACACTTTGGTTATCATAACAAATTTTAGTTGGATGATGGTGTGGAAATCCAAACTCTTCCATAAGCTATCAAATATATAGTACCTCCTTGCTATCAAGAACGAAGCCTTGATACTCAGCCTCAATATATGATAATACAATAATGGTTTAATTTTTTCAAGACCATGCAACTAGACTTGAACCAAGAGACACAAAAAAACTAGAAGTGGAATTCTGAGAATCATCATTTCCTATCCAATTTGAGTCGATATAGCCTAATATCCATGAAACATTTGGTGTATTGAAGTCCAAAATGAATGCCACTACTAATATACCTCAAAACATGTTTGGCTACCTTTCAATGACTCTAATGAGGTTCATGTGAAAAATGGTAGACAATACCAAAAACAAAAATAATATCTAGATATGTGTGTGTTAAATACAAAAGACTACAAGATAACTTTCTATACAAATTCTAGCATCAACACTAAGGTGTGGTGCATGTGGTAGTAAAAGTCACACCTAAGTAAAATACTGTATGAGATGGCTTACAATATCTCATATGAAACTGATAAATAAATTCAATGGCATACTTCTATTGGTATATGGAAATCCCCTCAATAGACAAAAGAATCTAAAGAACAAGGAGGAAATGAAGAATCCTAAGACCTTTCATTTCAAAGTGTTCTATCAAACTATGTGAAACAAAAAAAAAAAAGATAGGGGAGTTTCCCAAAATGGAAAAGTGTATCTAAAGAGGGAAAAGGGGTCTTATTCTTCTATTTAATTAGGAAATGAGATCCACACCAAGAATTGACCAACAACCCTTAGGAACGAGTAAAATCACTGTGAATCCATTTATTTCCTTCTTTTTTTACAAGCATGAGGGTCTAGGTAAAACAACACTTTGTGGAGAAAGATTAAAAATAACAAATAAACTTCAAACTGAGATCTATAAAGTGCATTTAGAAGCTTAAACATAAAACTAATCAAACCTATAAACTTTAGGGAGAGTTTGAAAGGGAGTCCTAGGTCTAATTGAGGACCTATTCACACTATGGTGAATGGGTCCTAGGCCACTTATCTAGGACATACATTTCCTAGTGTTAAACATAGTTTAAATTAGGGTTCTAGGTCTATGTAAGGACCCATTCACCCTATGGTGAATAGGTCCTAGGTCACTTACCTAGGACACACATCTTCGAAAGTCAAGTATTGGGTAATGAAATTTATGAATGTTGGTTATTCCTCTTCGAAAATCACATTTAATTAGGCTTGGATTTGAATTAAAGGGGTCAATTAAGGAAAATTAATCTCAATTAATTAATAAATCCATAGATTATTGTGAAAGTGTAAAGGTACACCTTATAGCACCAAAAATAGGGTAAAATTAAGTCCCTTTTATTTAATTGAGGTCAATGCAATGAAATGCAAGTGAATACAAGATCTAAATCTAGGATGAAAATGGACTCCAAATTCAAAAAATTGCAATGCTCTAAAGGTCAGGTTCACCAAAATGAAATATCAAAAAATGGGGTTCACCATAATGAAATGATGAATAATAGGTAACAATCTTATTTTGAGCTTCATCTACCTAACTATCCATTTGAAATATTAACTCTTAACAAATTCCTCATTCAATATAAATACTTCATAAGGTTTATTTTCCACATCCTCCATGGTAGGTTCCCCCTCTAAGAAAACCATAAGTTGAGTATCTTGGATGCCATATTCTTCATTCCTTGAAGGTGATACTGTAGCATCATAAACTATTACCCTTGGTAATTTCACACTAGGTTTTTCTCCCTCTTGTGTTCTTGGACCTAATTATGCACCTAATTTCCTAAATTGTGCATTGCATCACCCATTTTAATATTTACTAGAAAATAAAATATGAAATATCAAAGTATGCATTTAATATTTTCCATCGGCACTTTGGTTCTTGAAAAAGCAGGGATCTAGTCTAGGGGGCCTTACACTCTAGATGTCTTAATTTGGCTCCAAATTTAAATATTTCAATGTTGCTAATTTATTTTTTGAAATTATAATTCTAATTTTTAGCTATTGAGATATGCATTTTATGAAACTAGAAGAATCACATATAAATACATGGTACTTTCACAATTTTAATAATAAGGAGAAAAAAAGAGAAATTATTATACTTCAATTATCAATTCAAGAACAATAATGAGTAGAATTTGCAAAATTATTGCAACATTTCATTTTTGAGTACTAACAATTATAGATCCTTAAATCAAATGAAGTCAAATTATAACCGATCCTTGAAGGTGGTGAGTATGACTTAAGTCCATCAAGGAGATCAAATTTGAGTGGTGAGTTGTAGCAATTTTTCAATTCATTGCTTGATTATCATTTAGCCTCTATCCATCAAAAGGAAAGGCTCATCACCAAATTTACCATTGTGGAGGTAGAAATACAAACACTGGGTTTGACTGAGGCAAGACCCTATATGGCATAACCCATCCCCTCCTTTCATGTGTGCATGTTATATATTTGAAGCTAAATTGGGAAGATATTGAATCTCGTTCATTCATTAGTCATACAAGTTGACAAGATTCACAATTTCCATTTTCTCAAAAACAAAATTGATTTGATAACTAAATCCAAAATATGGGAGCTAAAAACTAGGCACATTAGGAATGCAAAAGTACTTTTAAGAACTATGGTTCTAGTCTTAGGCATAGGGAACCCTAGACCAACATGAATCAACTCAAATTCATTAGATAAGTACCTATGTGTCTTCTCACCTCATTTCTAGAACATAAATTTGTCTGTTTGTATTCAATTAGTCATAGTTCATAACAAAACATTAAATTTTCATAGTTTAGCTAATTACATCATTGCATCACATCAAAAATACAAACCACCCATCTAAAGAATCTATATCTAGGGTTGATTGGTTCACATTTTAGGTTGTAAATCAATCTTCTAACCTTGCCAATTTGGATTCTTAATGTTTTTGGAGAAGGTTTGATTTTAGTGATCTAGCCGTTAGATCTAGGACCTATTATCCAAGGAATCAAATACATTTTTTATTGTATGTTGCATAATATATTCAATGTACTATTTAGTTTCAGTATAATCAACTAATACATGCATAGGAGATTTTATTTGATCTACTTATGTTGTTGCAACGAAGGGACTAATTGGTTATACTTGATTAAGGTAATCTCCCATAAAAGGTACATTTACAAACTCTAGATCCTACAAATCAAATATAGGGAGATTATGTTTACAATTTAAGTGCACAAATATTTGTTGAAAAAAATCAAGTGTACAAAAGTTCTTAGGAAAAAATTCTAATGTCTATAGTGGGTTATTGAGATTACTATAAGCCTACTTTCATCAAGGATAATTTTTCTTATTCTCAATTCCACAATCATGATTTTACCCATATTTTCTATTTCGGTTTCCCTTTCATCTCTTGTAAGTAAACTTCTTATCAATTCCTAATTTTCTAGATATTCATGCTCAAAATAAAACTTTTCATAATTCTTAATTTATTGAAAATCCCTTAGGATCATAAATTATTTTTCATTGACGGTCTCCATTCCAAAATTCCAATCATTAGTGCTAAGAATTCATAGATTTCCATTCAAAATATGTTTAAGTATCCAAATTTAATCTATAAGGATAATAAACCAATATCGCTATGTTTCATGAAGTGGAACTTATCACATTTATACATCTAGTAGGGAATTTCCAAGGTAAATGCTCTATTTAAAATAAAATTACGTATCTTGTCAGAAACCATAGGATATACATAAGCCTTAATTAATATATACCAATTATGGTACAGCCAATTATCCCAATCATCGTAAGATTTTTTCTTATGGGAAAATTACAATGGCTTGAGATACCCACCTAAAAATTATTGGGCTTTGTTAGCCTATGAGTGATGAATTCCTTAGGTATAGATTCTAGTAAGGTTTATGTGGAGCTTGCTAGTCTACGATTATCATACCTACCATTTTCATCATTGCATCTTGTTTACATTGTGTTTGCATATATTTATATTTTCATCATGTATGCTTTGTATTGTCATGCTACATTATATTTCATACATGTGTGTTCCTTTTTCCTTATGTTGTATTTCCATGGCATCTTGAATCTTGGGGGCTTGTGTGCCTCCACCTAGATTTAGTGACATTATATCTCTTCAATATTTGGATAAATGAACCCCCCTTAACATATTATTTAGTGTGGGTTTGAGCATAAGTTCATACTCTTAATAAAGTGGGGGCCAAATGTAGTGTCATAAATTGTCACCCTTGACAATTCCACACTAGGTTTTGCTCCCCACTAAGTGCTTGGATCAAATTATGCATTTAATTTCATAATTATTCTTATAATTGTCCATTTCAAAGAAATGGCAGAATGTAGTCTTAGGCACATGATGCCCTAGACTACCTATTTTGGCTCCAAATTTAAATATGTTGGTGTTAGTAATTTATTGTCAAAAATTCAAATTCCATTTATTAGCTATGATAACATAATTTTTAAGAAGTTAAAACAATTGCATATAAATCAAAGTATTTTCACCATTTTAATTAAGAAAAAAAAACCTAAGAGCATTTAAGAGAAATTTTTTTAAAATTATTGTAGCATTTCATCATTCAAGCATCATGTCAAGTTTTATTTGTTTTTTTTTTCATGTTTTGCATATATTGTTTTAAACACTAACAATTGTACATGTCTTCAAATCAAATCAAGTCAAAGCGAAAATTGATCCTTGAAGGTCATGAGTATGACTTCACTCCATCAAGGATATCAGATCTAAGTGGAAAGTTTTAGCAAGTTGTTAATTTATTACTTGATTATCATTTAGCCTTTATCCCTCAAAAGTATACACATTCTTTTATCATAAAATTTTCCATTGTGGTGGTAAAAATACCAACATGGGGTTTGACTAAGGCAAGCCCCCATATAGCACTTTAACTTTTCCCCTCCTTTTTTGTATGTAGGTTTTAGATTTGATGTAAGGTGGAGGGAGATTGAATGCAATTTTCTCATTCATGCATCAAAACCCTAAAAGTTGATAAGCCACAAAATTTGTGTTTTCTTAGTAACAAAAAAAGATCTAACAACCAAACCCAAAAGATAAAAGATATAGATAAGAGACTTCAAACTTGTGAAATTAGTTTTTGGATCTAGGTCCTTAGTCTAAGCATTTTTTTGGCTTAGACCAAAAAAATCCAGTCCCAATTCACAAGATAAGTGCACATCTATCCACGTTCCTCATTTTTTGAACAAAAATTTGTTTGTTTAGACTAAGTTTGTCATAATTCATAACAGAGCATTGCATTTTCATAGTTTAGCTAGTTACATCATTCAATCACATTAAAATACAATCTTATTTGAATACACACACCCCCAAAATATGGATCCAAGGTTGATTGATTCACCTTTTAGATTTTTATTCAATCTCATATCCTTGTCGATTTGAATTTGTTAAGGTTTATTGGAAAAGGATTCATCTTGGTGATCTAAACATTAGACCTAGGATCTCCTTTTCCATAGATAACATAAATAAATGGCATAAGGTTTAAATAAAAAAGTTCTTATTAGACATAATAAGTCAATTCATGAACAAAAGTCAAAGAACCATGGCAGCAAAGGGAAAATAACTTAGGAGACAAATGACTTAGTGTAAAGCCACCAACAAGGATTGCACCACCTAAACATAGAATTTAATGGTCACCTATATCTATCATATGAAAATTTTATGATAAGATGATCATTTAAATATATTTTATTTGACATTTTAAGAAAAATATAAAGTTAAAAAAATTAATTTAAAAAAATTATGTAAAATCTTTTATATTAAAATTTATTTATCAAATTTATTTATCTTTGAAAAGTTCATAAATTAATATATATTTTATAATTGTTGACCAAGGATATTAGTATAGGTTGATTATGCTTGATACATAAAGAATCGAAGCATATTCATGCCACTAATACTCAATCTTAAACAAGACCATTAAAATGAAAGTTAAAATTAAAATTTATTCAAACTAAACATTATGAACTGTGAGAGGATTTAAATGTCTACTCTAACCCATTTAAAACTTATCCCATTTTAGAATTGGTGTCGTGTTGATGTGGAATTACCATTTCCCAATCCCATGATCAATGAGCTTGTTTCAATTGATTCTATTAAAGAGAATTGATGAAACTATTGTGATATGTGGATGAAAACATGATTTATGCTAAAATGAGTATGATGCAAGAGTTAATCTACCATTATTTTATGCTAAATTATTTAGATACACAATTTCTAAGCTAATCTAAATGAGATTTAAACCAAAAAGATCCAAACACTAATTATGTAATTAGCTAAAGGGATGCATGGAAGCTATTAATGGAAGCTGAGCTATTATGCAACTAATTCAAACTAAGAAAAGGATAAATGTGTGCAAAGATGAGTGTGAGTGTGAGTGATTTCAACAACATAATTTTGCAAATTGAAAGATGGATCGTTTTGTCTCCAAATAGTGTTCTATTTATAGGAAAATAAATGAAAAATGTAGTGTTGCGATTGAAAAAGATAATCAACAGTCAAGGATGGAGGAAATTGGAGGCATGGATCATGGATTCTCATCAATGAGTGAGAATGCAAGATGATATTTAATCAAAGGTTCTCATTTCTTCCAAACAAGCACACTCTTGACATGTAGAAGAGGTCAAAAGTTAACTTGCATAAGAGGTTTCAAGCTATCTTGCACATGAAACTAAGTGAGAATATTCCCTTTTCAAATGATTGGAGAGAGAATATTTTTTGAAATATTCTCATGGGTGAGAGAAAAATATTTTTTAAAATTAAAACAAAGTTTAATTGTGTAAAAAGGGAGGGAATATTGCCCTTTTAGCGGAATGTGCAAAAGAGGAATATTCCCTTGCAAGTGGGAGGATTAGATTTAATTGATAACTAGCGTGATCCCACAGTACTGGTTTATAATTTTTGGGCAAACTAGACACTGAAATAATTTTTTCTAACTAAATTTTCACTTTTGAGCACCTACAACGGCTAAACCATGAGGAATTTGAAGATAATGCAAACTAGAGTTTTGTGATATTTTGTCTATAGATTCTAGATCTTTTTTTCAAAATTTTTTGAATCAGATTGCGCTTCTTTGTTCATCTCCTTCAAAAACTAGTTTTTTTCAAAAAACATTTTTGAGGAGTGACACTCATTGTGTAATGCATAACATTTTTTCTATGAAGGATAGAATTCTAATCCTTTCGACTTTAGATTTGTAACTCTGATATCTAGTGCCTCCACTTGGTTAGATAGTTTTTTATTGAATGTTTTTCTTTAATCGAGTTTTGAAGTAAAACTAATTACAATTTAGACATAGGCGGACCATATAATGTGTAAATATTTTTGTATGTATCAAAATTCAATTATTTTTTGTTGGATCAAGGACTTCAATATCTAATGCACTCATATTTTTCAATTTTTTTTATAATTTGCTATTTTTCGACATGTGTAGAATAGAGAACTTGATTTTTGGCAAAAAACCTATGTTTAATAAAACTAAAAAATATATATATAATAAAACCAAAACATATTAAAATTATAGTCGACGGATAGCTCGTTCTAATTACTACTTGATTCCAATTGGGCTTGTGAAGTCTCCTCTATTTTCCTCCTTAACTTGAGCTTTGAAAGAAAAAATTCTAGACCATTTTGATGCCAGAGGATGACAAGGTGGGAATTAGTAGGTTCAAGTAAACTAGAGGAGTTCAAGAAAACCCTCAAGGGCTCACTCAAACCAAGGTTCATTCAAACCCTCTTTCAAAAAGTTTTTTTCTTTTTTTTTGGCGGGAATGGGGTCCACCTTGCATTTAACTAGTTCACATGAACCAGGGTTCATTCAAACTCTTTTTTGGTTCGCTCAAACCAAAAGGTTTATTCGAACCCCAAAAACCAATTTTTTTTGTATGAGGTCTTTTTTGTGACTTTTTCTTCCTTATTCAAATTGTAAACCATTTTTGTGGGTTTACCCAATAAATAATATTAATTATGCAATTAGGGGAATTAGAAGAATTATATGATATTCATAAAATTATTTAATGAATAGGGAAAATGTTAGCGTGAAAGGGGGAATTAACCCGATTAAATGAACTAGGTTAATAGATGAAAATAATGCAATTAATTAAATAGCTAGACTAATTTAATCAATTAAATGAAAAGATGATCGATTTGAGAGGAAATGATGTTAATATACCCGATTTGAGTGTATGATATCATTCAACACATTTTTCAATGTCTATAATAATAAATATTTGAAAATGATATATTAATATTATATTATATTTATCTATAATATTTTTTTATGATTTATCAATAGTTTAAAGTTTCATATATAATTATATACACATATAAAAAATGAAATTTTATGATCTAATAAATTTTAAGACTATAATATACAATCTAAAATTATAGAATATCACATAAACCATCCAATTCAAAACCTACACCACCCTTATATAGTGAAAATTAAAGCTAGGAGGGATCCATGGAATGAAAAACTTCTAAACATCGAACACCCTCAATAAGCACCCTCCCCATAATTATATTTTTAGCCGATAGGCTATTGTATGTGGGCAAAGCCCACTGACATTTCCCCCAGTCTGACACCGGTGAGGAGATGGGGTTTTCCAAGATTTGGTGACTTTGACATCTTTTTCGGTTCCAGTTCCCAATGATTTCAGAATGTTACCTGTGAGAGCATTGTTGTAGATGCCTAGATTTCTGAGTGACGATATGTTCCCGAGCGAAGAAGAAATGGGTCCCTCGTATTTCTGCCAGACTTGTGATTTACACGGCATGATGGAGGTGACAGAAAATTGGTGACAAATTTATGGCATGAACCACCCAGTAAGGTAGACTAGGGTTTATTTCGAATAGGCCGTTGTTTGCCACTGTTTTCTGTCCCCACTACACAACGAACTACCAGCATTAAATATTACGTCCTCATCCCTGTCTCCATCAGGTATGGCTCCCAGTGCAGCTGCACCGTTTAATAGGCCACCAAATAGCAAGGCTACAGAAAAGAATCCCCAACGCACATCCCTAATCGCTATGCATAGCATCCTCAATAGTTTTCAACGGTTCCAGGAGAGGATGAGGTGTGGCGGCAGCTCTAGCTCACGTTCTCTAGTATGGTAAAATTCATGGTCTGGTATTTCCTCATATGTTTGTTGCATCGAGCTGCTTAGCATTAATCATTCCAACATTTGAATCTCTTTGCACTCATTATGTAGGGGATCTAGAGAACAATGGCTGCCTCAAATATAAGCAACCTAAAGCCGACCCTCATCTCCGGTCTGGCATTTTGGCAACATAAGTTTTCCTATCAGAATGCAACTCCTACAACATTATGGGAGGTAACCCTTTGCTCGCACTAAGGCAGTGATGCGCCGAGATTTGTGTGTTCTAGGTATAACCTATTTTGTAGGCCTCTTAGAGTTATTATTGAGGGCATTTTGACCTATATTTGGCATCTTTCTCTACTCCTCTCTTAAACAACCAGTAGGATGCCCATCCAAATAACTAGGCAAATGCAATTTATTTATTTATTTATTTTGCATTATCTAAGATTTGAGATTTAACACTAGGTTGTACAGAATAAGGAATCCAGGACTATTTCAACTACTGCACAAATAGTCTAACTGCACAGGCTTAGGCTTATAGCAAGACTACCCAGATATAGGCATTGTAACTCTACATTTTCCCCTATTTTGTATGTGGTGAGTGGATTTACCTTTGTCAATGTAATATGGCTGAAATGCTTGTCAGAAATCTCTCTTTTCATTAAACCCGCATCATAAGGTTTGACTGTGTAATTCACCTTGTAAAAAAATTCCTCCACTCCTAAGAAATCTAAGCAAGAACACCGAATTTGGGCCAAATAATCAGACGCTATGAATAAGGTGATTTTCTAGGTAGAAGTTCTCTAGTCTAGGGTTTGCCACAATTTCATTTCTAGATTTTTGGTGTTAAATAACAACTTTTAACAAAATAAATTCGTCATATTTCATCTATCTGCATCGATAGGGTTTATACCCACACATTTTGCATTTATAAAAATACTAAAAATCAATTAATAATAAATATATGTATTTTTTTCCATATATATGTTGAAATAAACATTTAAAAACCAAAAAAAAAGAAAAACTTAAAACTGCAAGGCTTGCTTATATTTTTAGAAGAATAGTTGTTCTTAGAAATTTAATATAGTATAGTATAAGAGTTAAACAAATTGGATTAGAATGTTGTTTCACTGTTTAATTAACAGTTTTATGTTTTTCTTTTTTTTGGTTTTTAAATGCTTTTTTCAACATATATCTGGAAAAAAATACATATATTTATTATTAATTGACTTTTAGTATTTTTTAAAAATTGAATAATAGTGGAAATTGATATTAGGCTTAAGAAACATGCCGCATCTTTATCTTTTTTTCATTTTGTTAATGAACATTTTTATTCTATAGTTGTATATAGTTATTTTTTTTAAAATTTCACACTAAATCTTATGACTATGAAGATACTACTTTGATTATTTATTCCTAAATATTGATATATTATGAGGTCAAGTCCTTGTAAGGCTCATATAACCTCATAGTCTTCTATTGGATAGTCACATTCTAAAGTGAATTATAAATAGATTTAAATTTATATTAAACAACCATGTGAAGTTTAATTCAATCTAAATTTGTTTATTGCATCTATACATTATTAAAAAAATTAATTCTATTTATTAACTAAAATTTATATTTTAAAAATAATAACAAAATATTAAATTAATTTGTTGTATTATAGTTAATAAAATTTAAATAATTTCCTATACTATTTAATAATTTAAAAGCCTTACACTTTTACTCTATAGTTGTATGAATACTATTAAAGTTTTACTTCATTTAAAAATAGTCCACCAAAATAAAAAAATCATAGAACCTCTTAGACTTATTTAAAAGGTTAATAGTAAATTTTAACAATTCGTAAAAACTAAAAACCAAGAACCATCAAACAAATTTAGTTTTTACATATTTCATAATAATTTATTATAATTACAAACTAATATTATATTAATTTATTATCTAATTAATCTATATAAAGTTTATTTAATTTTTACATGATTAAAATTATTTTTTTTCATTTATTTAAAAAATAATAATTTATAATTTTATATATTTTGAAATATATATATAAAAAGTATCATAATATTTTCCACTTCATTTAAAATCCTTAATCATTTTGTAAATATAACTATTTTGTTTATTTCAAATTGTCAAATCAATCAATATATTTAGTCAATAGGTTTTTTTATGATAATTACAAAATAATATAATTTTAATTTATTATATAATATTATAATTACAAAATACTATTCATAATAATTTAATGTGATTAACAAATAATATTATATTAATTAATTATATAATATTAAAGAAAATTACAGTTTAAAGTTTTTATTCATTTAAAAACAGTCCATCAAAAAAAAAAAAATCATAGAACATTTTAGACTTATTTATGCTTGTAGTTTGGGTCTTAGTCAATACCTATGCCCTTGTTAATGACAATTGGTTTTTAATATTAGTATCGCTATTCATAATAATTTATTATAATTACAAAATAATATTATATTAATTTATTATATAATATTAAAGAAAATTACACTTTCACTCTCCATTTGTATGAATACGTTAAAGTTTTTATTCATTTAAAAATAGTCCATCAAAAAATAAAATTCATAGAACATTTTAGAATTATTTATGCTTGTAGTTTGGGTCTTAGTTAATACCTATGCCCTTGTTAATGACAATTGTTTTTAATATTAGTATCGCTATTATGAATTATAGTTTCGGGATATGGCTAATGCATGAGCACTTGAAGATGTTATTACTATTTCAAGCAGTGGTTCTACTTCCAATACACCCTCACCACAAACCCATGAGTTACCTCTATCAGCAACTGACTCAACATCTGTGGATTGGTTGGGCTTCCCTCACCACAATGTTGATGTTTTTTCAAACAATGTCTTTACAAGTTGTCATGAAATTTTTGAAGAAGCTATGCAAACAAGCCAAGATTTAAGGGATGTGGAGGATCATGAATTTGAATTGGTGCAAGAAGTTGTCCGAAAATTTCATACGACCTATGAAGCTCTTGAGCTATTTTATGGTTTCCTGCGTGAATTGAAGTATTGTCAATATTATGGAGTGGCCAATGCATTTGAACTAAAGCGTGAATTCCAAGATTTATTGAGTGATATATGGTCTAAGAAGTTCATCTACTTTCTTGGAAGTTAGTTACTTTTTCAATATGTCGATCAAGATTACTAGTATGATACAAATTAGATATTTTTGTGAAACTAAATGAAGATGTCAAAATAGCTATATGTGAAGTGAAATGGATTTAGTGGTCGACCTTATATTTGAACCCTTAGTTGTTATATATGATGTTTACATTGAAATGTCATTGTACATATTGATCTTTAGTTCTAATTTTAATGAATAGAATTTATTGTAATATTTGTGTCCCCTTATTTTGAATATTATCTTGAACTATAACCTTAAGTCTACCAAATATATATTGGAATGCTACTCAAAATGATGATATATTTGATCATGATTGTAAATATTCACTCTTGCAACACTTAGCTATGTGAAGTATCATAGTCATATGTATGCTTCTTTCAAACCCTTTGATATATTCAATGTTGAATATAGTTATATATTATGTTTACATTGTAGCACCATTGTGCATATTGATCTTCATAGCTCTAATTTTATTGAATATATCTTATAGTACATATTGAGGAAAAATATTGCTCCTCACAAATTTTTTTTTTTTTTTGAAAATGATGTACTCCACTTGTGTATTCTTATGCTCAACATTATGTTGAGGTCTATGTTTTCTATGTTTTCTAAAACAAGAACATCCATCGATTGTATGCAAACAATATCTTACACGTAATATAATTTTGCAGGGTTAGTCAACTTCCATAGACCATGGCTACAATATTAACCACAGATGCAATTAAACTTATCCATGATGGGAATGAAGGGTTCAAACCTAATGTGCAAATTTTGTCTATTTCAAACTTCGGCCATGGCCATGAATGTAACAACCGCTAAAAGGTAGAAATATCTTATGGGGCCTACAAACAAAAAGCATCTTTACCTCAGAAGTACAATGATTACATAGAATCTGGTGAAATTATAGTTGGATCCATAATACAAATGACAAAATATAATTGCTCCAGACCAAGCGGGTCTCGGTCAGTAAAGGAATCCAAAATTTCCCATAACAAAATCATTATTAACTTTTTAGCTTCTTCCTTGTATTAGTAATTCTTACTCTTGTGTTCCAAATGTATAGGTGGATTGTCATTATGAACCTTGAGATTGTTTCTACAAACCAGTCTATAATCAGTCATCCTACTTCACTTTATATGGAACTAGAGCACCATATAGAACAGGAAATGGAAAAATCTTCAGATCCACGTGCAAAGCCTGAGACAATTAGCACTGCTAGAGTATCAACTCATGTGAGAAGATTATTTGGCGTAAATCCTTCTAGGAGTAGAATGGAAGCACCAGTCACAATTACGCCTATTAAAAGTCAAGATTATTTGGTGTAAATCCTTCTAGGAGTAGAATGGAAGCACCAATCCATTTGCAATCATAAGGAAGCGAGAGGAGGCACGCTTACAACAACTATGTCTCTCCTAAAACAAGGTATGCAACTCTCCTTCCTATCCATTTGATATCTCTCCCCAATTCCCATGGTGCTTAAAATTGCTTGTACAACTTGACTTCATCAACGCCTATTCTACGCACCTAGCCACCCCGTTCCTTTTGTTGTATAGGTCTTCAAGACAAATTGCATAGACCACATAAGCTCATCCCCAAAAAAAATTGCACTGCTCCTACATGTTCATAATATAATACCAAAGTGTATCAGCCTATCGGCGTAACCATTGCACCTCATTGGGGTGCAAGTGCTAGTCTACCTTTAATACCCAGTCATATACAATTATGCATTCCCCAATAATACAAAGCTATACAAAACATCTTAAGAGAAGCACAAATTCTTAATCCAATCACCAAAGTTTCAGCCGCTGCAATCACCATATAAAAAAAGAAAAAACTCAATTATAGAACATTTGAAATCAGTAAATTGACGGATTCTCAAAGATGAAGTGCATAAGAAAAACAGAATCGGCAATTCAACGTTGTGCTAAGGATTGAATTGTCTAAATCTCATAACTGAATATCAGATCTAATAGCCTAACACAGCGAGAGAATTTTTGTTAAAGAACTTTATATGTACGCAACTTTCTAACAGTGCAAACGGCATAAATGAGATCCCGGTCAGCAGCCATAGACATATTGAAAATTCATTTCACACAGTTGAAGTGTAACGATGAACAAACCTACAATATTCCTCTTTAATCCTTAGCCGTTTCTCAAAGGCATTCGACGTAATCGTTTGGCATAGGACAAAACATTTGCACCATGAAAAATCTGCATGGATACGATATTGGAAAGTTTCTAGACGTAAAGAGTCTTCAGTCCTCGGTTACCCACTTTATTCACGAGGAAGATAAAACCTCCGAAATGTACTGATTAGGCGGAAAGGAGGAGGTTACATAGAATAGTTCAAATTTGATGGTTGTATAGTCGTATTTTTAATATGAAAAATCATAAGCAAGAAGCTAAGATTTTAGACAAAATCGAAATTTATATAAGATTGTTATTTTTATACTATTTAATTTTTATATGATTCTTTACAAATAAGATATCTCTTAATATTTGGATAAATCACCGTCACAAGAAATCGCTTGACAGACAGGGTCGACCGTCCAATTTTAGCCCTCACGGATGGGAAAAACAAGGCAAACTGAAATACCTTTTGTGTAGCGGACATGACAACTGTGTAATATCACATTTTCTTTGGAGTTGTAGCATTAATAATTTGATAAGGCTAAGGGTAAGGTTTTATGGAGGGGCGCTTCTTAAAAAATTTCAGTGTGAGTGCTGTTCAGATTTTTTAGGAATGAACTGTAGTGCTTTGATAAAAATTAATTAATAAACAAAAATTCTCTCATTTTTATTTTCTAATAAGAATTTAAAATTTTAGATGATAGACAAGTGGCAAAAAAATATACAAGTATAGGGGCAGATTTTAGCCCCACCTCAATTTCACCAGCAAAATATGCTCTTTTAAGAAGGTAGAGGCTGCTATTTTTGAGGAAAAGATTTCAATTAATCTTGAAGCATAATTCTTTTTTCTCCATGAGACCTCCACCTCCATGAAAATAGATGCCCAAACCTCTAATAAGATAATAAATGAATCATTGTGGATTGGGAATAAATTTTTAACGCTTAAGATTTTTTAATGGTCAGATTAATTTTCAATTTTAGGGGTCAAATTTGATAGTTTATTTTGTTTGTTATATAATATTTTTTTATTTACTTGAATGTGTTCTTAAAATATTAAGATATTATTTGATATAAATAAATTATACATAAGCTAATATCATTATAATCTTTATAAATTTTGATATTTTGTTAGGATTTTTTTATACTACAGTCGTTTAGAAAATTTGATTGTATTGTACAGTAAAATTGAATCAACAAATGATATGACCATTAAATTATCACAATACTTTTATTTAAAACTTTGCAAATTTTAAAATATGATACCAATTCACAGAATTTTTCTCAATATAATTTAAAACATTTTTTTATATAAAATTACCTGAAATTTTTTTTTGTTAAAAAAATTCACATCAAATCAATCAAATACTATTTACTGGACAATAAATTGAAAAATGATTATATGGAAGAGCCCTCCAAATAATGTTTTTAGTTGGGTTAAATAACTTCCTAATGGTAATATACGCAATCATTTGAGTGGAACAAATATAATGCAGTATTGATTTGGTATGGGATGAAAAGCCACGATGTCTAATATTAACCATCAGATCGTATCAAAAGCGTACCCATTGAATATGTTTTCCTATTGTTCGAATTAGAATTTGCTTAAGATAGATATAAAAATAAAAAATAAACAAATTTATCTTGAATCTTAATAAAAATGACTACTTATAACCACAACACAAACCAAATAAAATCTAAAGCCTATATATTGTTTCCAGCCCTTCGTAAACTTAGTATTTATAAGCTAAATTAAGGTTAGCTGTAGTAAACTCCTACCTATTTAGAACCCATCGTTTTGTGATATTCATGTTTGCAATTACTTAGCATCAAATAAATTAGTTTTAGAAATTACACAATATCTATAGGATAAGCCCCAATAATATAAAGCTATATATAAAGCGTATAATGAAGTGCATTTCTAATCGGGGCTTTAGTTTTGTTCGCGTCAGTGGGTGACAGAGAAAAATGAAGCATACGTCTTTTAAATTCAGACAATTATTGGATTCTCAAAACGATAGAAATAGCAATTCAAGGTTTTGAAAGGATTGAATTGCCTGGTACTCATGCATGAAAATCAGATTTGATGGTTGCAGACCAGGCAGACCTTAGTCTGGAAGCGGGTAGCCCTCTCTTCTTATAATGGAAATAAATACTAATGTAAGCAGCTTTTTAACATTGCAAATGGTGTAAGCAAGTGCGACAAAAGACAATGGAAGGTCAGCTACAATGAAAACGAATTATCTTCAGAATGTAAAGAGATCATAGGCTGGTTCAAAGAGTAGTTGAAGTGACATAATGGGAAGGGATTGAATTCGACGAGACGATTATTTCGTCGAAAATACGTTGGACTTTCGCGTATTTAATAGCTACAAACATGTAAAGCCAATTCAAAATTAAATATACATGCTAAGCAATTCATTTTTGTGTTATATAATTTCTTTTAATTATTTTTGATAGTAAAATTATCTATATTTCACATTTTAAAAAATTAGGGTTGTTCTGATGGAAATGTTTCTAATTAACATTTAAAATTTCTGAGAATACCCAGCAAGATTGGAAATTAGAGATATCTGTATATTACACTGTACTTTAAAAGCTAAAATGAATTACTTCGGCGCAATAAATCGTCCTTAGAATCTCGTTGGCGATGGAGACAGAGATCTAAGCCGCTTTTGTTATGAAGATCCGGTGAATATTCCATCCTCGTTCTCTGAACATTTGTTCCTGGGGCATTTCTTCGATTATTCCACTTGCATTCAAAATAACTTGTTATCGCGCAGAGGTTGAGCGAGGAATAAAGAGAGGAGAATATGTTGTATTTTGAACATTATCAGCAGACGCAGCATGTGTGAACGGAAAAGTTAGACGTCAATGTCCAAAGTGGTTAGTTGTCTGCAGTGAGCCCGGATTGAAAATAAAATTATCCACCAGATTGCGTGGTGACATATGTTCTTATATTTATTATTTAAAAAATGCATTTTACGTTCTTTGACGGAGAGTTTAGGGCGGCCGAATCTTTAGTTGTGCGGGAAAGATAGCTACGTCAAGACTGCAGTCCCATCAGGGCTATCTAAAAATTCGGTAGAGTGCTGATCAATTTTTTTTTTTTGAATTACTTTTAAATAGGTAGTCTTATTAATTTTTGTAGTGTAGTTCCAAGTTCTTAAATTTTTGGAAACTGGTGGTCTGATTAATTTTATTATTTTTGGCCATATTCAATTAGCAGAATAAATAAATATTAAATAATAAAAAATGATAAGTAAGAAGATATTTTTGGCCGGCGTGTCAAATTATGATATTATACCGAGGATTCAACCGTGTTAGTCAAACTCATTGACACATGTATCATGAGTAGTGGTTCACAAGAACTCATCTCTCATGATAATGAATTATCCACTTAACTCATCGCATTTTAGGTGATTACTCCCGGAGTGAAACATTAAGGTCTTCTGGGGATATCACCCATCCTAGTATTGCTCTAGCTCAAGCATGCTTAAACATGGGTCAATGAGTTTGACTGTACCACAACATATCAAATTATGATATTGCTATGAGAGTTAAGTTGTAGTTTTATGAGTCAAACTCATTCACACTTCATGTTTAAATGTAATGTTTAACTAGAATATAAGATGGGTGACCTCCCAAGATCCCTAGTGCTGTGAGCATCACCTAAATGTGATATAAGTGAATCGTGTCAATACCATGAGAAGGTTGGTTGTGAACCACTATCATCGTTTATCAGGTCAATGAAGTTAGATCTATACGGCTGAATGCTGATAGCAATATCATAATAAAATTAATTGATTAGAGTATAAAAATATTATGAAAAAAAAACTTATACTGGTGGAACAAATTTCTAGATCCATTTAATTGCACCTACTTCAATTTTAAACTAACAAATATAAACTGCAATTCTTGAAGTTTTTGAGTTACGGAGTTTCTGTCAACGACATGTACAACGCCAAAACTGATTAGATACCTCAACCCGGACGTCAAACGATACTGCTTTGCTTTGCCTTGCAATATTTTTAGCTTTGATTTGAGTGCTCTATATGAATAAAACAATATTTTTTCATTTATAAGTTTCAGACGAAAATTTGACTTCACGGCTTATACGGTCTGGATAGAAGATAACCGTGGCCAAAGTTTCTAAAAAGCAAACTTTTTACCGTTAAATCACTCTGTATAAACTAATTCGTTACCAGCCAGTGTCAAAATAAAACAATAAAAATAGAGTTAAAAATGGTTTGCAGTTGCCTTGGAAGCTAACAAAGGGATTAGAAGATGGTTCTCTCAGTTGATACGGTTGGGAAAGAAGGGAGATAATCAATAGTGCAAAGGCCAGATAAATTACTGCATATCTTTTTTGTCCAAAGGGAGGCATTCAAAATTTATAGTGATTGGATAATTTAAAGGCGCAGCATCTTAGAATCGTGTAGCTGTTTGTATATCAGCACGTATAAAACTCGGATTCAACTTTATGTGCCATTCAAAAATAAGATTTATTCAAAGTAATTCCAAAATTCAGCAACGTAAGTTTAAATTATTTAGTTATCTTTGGAAAAGATTATCAAAAAATATGTTCCAGGATGAACTTTACGTCTATTATAAAGTTTTCCTATGAGAGCTAAAGAATTGAGTGCACTGTTTTGGTCTGTTGAGTGCACAAGGCCGGGCTTAAACATCACACACTAAGCGGTGACAGTGTGTTAACATCACATAATGAATTACTTCTAATTTCGTTTCCGTTTGCAGCATTAATTCCGTTGTTCATTGAATTTATATGTTACTTTTCTAACCGTTAAAGTGAGCTGTTTTATTCTTTTTTTTTTTCCTAACCTTAATGGTAATAACGTTTAAACTATTGTAAAGCCCGTTCGCATAAAAAAATAAAAATTCACTTAATAATTATAATGCATAAATGCTTAATCTTGTTTTATAGTGTAATTTAATATACTTATATCATTATTTAATATTTATCAAATAATATAAACACAAAGCATAAAGCTCTAGTAGATTTAGTGTTGACATTCATGCACAATCTAGGTCCGGCCGCCCAAAACTCTCTCAATCCTTAAAGCGTCAAAGTGCATTTCTAAATAATAAATATAAATACACTTCACCACGTCAACCGGCCCGGTCGATGGAATTTTTTTTTTCAATCCACATCCTTTACTTCTACGACTAGGGAGAGAGGACCCATGAGTAGCTCCACCCTAACTTTGCCCCTCCCTTGGCATGCCATGTCATCGAATAAAAATATTTGACATTTCAAGTGGCCCGGTGATGTGGACAACAAATATTTCATTTTAAACATGTTGGGCATTGTTTTGCCATGTGGACAATGCATTTGTTTGGCGGGGTTAATTCACAGGCATTTTAACGTAGGCCAAAGACCAAACACACCATACAACTGGTGGCGGGGAAGTGGCATCGTGAGTTGTGCTCGTGATGTCATGTGGCGTCTGACCAACCCTCACCACCTTTTTCATCATACAGTCCATATTAGAAATAAAATCCAGTCCACATTAATAGGAAGTCACGGACTCATTAAAGCACTTTCTCCATCAACCTATGCTTTCTTTGGTTATGGGTACCTTGGCTTTTAAGCGATTATGGAAGCGTTCAATGTTTTTCCCTCCTTCCACCTCCAACGGCCGCGACACCATTATCGACTGTATGTTAACTGCTTTGGTAGTTCACGAGGGTGGCACCCATGCACCTAGTTCCACCTGGAGTGGCGATAAGACAAAGTGCATATACGGGTTTTGCTTATTTTCCTTAGACTGGTAGAATTCCGCACTACAAGGAAATGACCTTTCTAAAGCTCCAAAAACAAAAGAGAGGATTTAATTGGTTTTATTGTGTATATTTATTATTCTTTTGGTTTTGTTTGCTTGTCTTTTTTGAAGCCTCGATTTTCAAAGCAGGTTTTGGGTTTTTCACATGCAAAGTTTCCACTTTAAAAGAGTTTGGGTTTTCACATGGGTTAAGTTTTTTCAAAAAAAATATACTTTCAATAATTTTGTTTAGGCTTCCTTTGATTTTTTTTTTGTTTATTTAATCTTGCAAACAATATGTTTTATTTTTCTATTATTCAGACACAGGAAAAAGAAAGCACATATTTATTATTAATTAACTTTTCTTGCAGGAGGGATTTGTTGTGATTGTCAACATGCATAGGATGGAAAGGTCAAGGCATGGAAGTGGCATTGTCAGGGCCTAATACACCATTGTCCATACCAAGAGTAGGAGCTCATGAGATCCTAAGGTCCACAATGAAAGTGCTATCACGGGATGCCATGAGTCTATAACTTTTTATCACTAAAGTATTATCAATGGGGCACCAAACATTCATGCAAGTACCAAAAAGGAGGGGTGGCTGGAAATGAAAGCTAATCTAAGAATGAAAATAACAAAAAAAATCTACTAACTATAACAAGGATGCAAATATAGAAAATAGAAATGTAGGAAAAAGCCAGAAAAAGCACAGAGGGACTGATTCACCCTAGGTGGCGAATAAGTCCCAGGATGCAATTTTTTTTGTGTTTTTCAGACTTTCAAGCATGATTTAAATGTTCTACAGAATGAAATTACAGATACAAAATGCATATTTTTACATTTTTTAGTGAAATTGAATGCAAAAATGAAAACTAAATGAATGTTTCACTAATGCAAAATGAAAGGTCCTAGAATGCAATAACAAATCAATTCCCTAATTGAATGCTAATGCAAATGAAAACTAGGATGCAAGATATGAATTCAATCAGAAGTTTAAAGTGTTTAAAATTTAGGTTCACCAAAATGCAACATAGATTTTTGGGACCCGAAATGCTAGCTCTTGCACTTCTAGGGTTTTTCACCTAAAAGGAGAGAGATTTAGGTCCAAAAATGCTTATGCAACACTCAAATTAGGATTTGTTCAATGTGATATGATGTAAATTAACTCAACTAAATGCAATTAACTGATTAAAATGGACTAGAATGAATGAAAAAGTGCAATTTAAGCTATGTTTGAAAACACGTTATGATATGCAAACAACTAAGAAAATGAAGAAATTATGCAAAATAGAGAGTACAAGGATAAATCTGAGTGCACATGGATGATAGATGAGCTTTTTGGAAAGTTTGGAATGCTGGTGAATTTTACTGATTTTTCATAGTGGGACTCATTTGCCTTGGGTGGTGAATCAATCCACCTATTGATGAAAAACTATCGGGAGTTGATTTCTATCTGTCGGGATCTAAAATGTGATAAAACTCATGTTTCCAGTCCTAAGGTGGGACTCATTCACCACAGGGGGAAAATTAGTCCTCTCCAAAATTTCTAAAAAACTAGGAGACAACTCTACAACAACTGATCTAGAAATGTCTTCTTGTCAGGTTACCAAAGTCAAATCTACAGAAAATAGACAAGTAACTCTCTCCAAGCTTGATTTTGAATCAAGTTGACTTGAAGTACCTAGTTGACATAAAAATCAATCTTCAACACCTAATAACTTGTCGAATATGCAAACAAAATGCTACAAATACAAAAGCAAAATAGGAAAAATGATTAGGGTTAGTCAATAGAAGTTTTCCTTGGTCAAACCACACTTTTTGTAGTTAAACCCTTGAAAATACAATGAAATGCAAGAGAAAGATAAAGTAATAAAATGAAAATGATATCAACTCACCTAACTCTTGATAATGCAAGTCTGATGTAATGTCAATGGCAGCTTTAAAGTGCTTGAAAAGTGCTTTAATTGATGATGAAAAATTATTGAATGTGATGTGTGATTGAATGCTTAAATGAATTGATTGTAGCAGATGTAAAATGAGATGAAAAATGAATATTTATAGAAATCTTGTTCCTTAATATCCATTCATACCTCATCATAGGGTGATACCAAGTGATTTTGAATAAAATGTTGAAAGGAAATTTAAAATATTTTGAATTTGGGGCCAAGGGGGACTCATTTGTCACCCATGGCGAATAGATCCCACCTAGGACATAAAAAAAAGTGTCGAGAATAATGTTGTATTTAATGTTATTTGTCAGGATAATATTAAAAAATACACTTAATTATAACTTATCGGGGCATAAAGAGACAAAATAAAGCATGAGAAAGCTGTAAATAGTGAAGATGTGCCTAAAAAAGTGTGAAGGCTTGTTACAATACTTTACAACACTTCAATATAGGACTTGTTGATGAGTAAAATGGTGATTTTTTAGGTAAATTGTATTAAATAGAGTCTAGAAGAATGTATAAATGTCTTAGAACACTTCACAACACCTTCACAAGATGTCATTCTTTGAATTTTAGTACCTAAATAAGAATGTTCAAGCCATGTTACAACATAAAATCAAAGTAACATAATTCCAACACCATGAAACAAGACCTAAAAGGCCATGAAAATGAAAAGGGGCCATTTTCCTATGGCACACCACCTGTGCCAGCATATACTCTGCCTTTGCAAGCATCCTCCCTATGTGAAAATGGGAGCTTTGTATCAAGGTATGGACATTTGTAAAAGATATGTGTGCTAGTAGAATATGTTGTTGTAGACTAAACTGTGTAGGGTAAAACATGTTGTAATGTCAAAACCTAAATGTGCACATTACTAGGAACTTGGCAGTAATTTTTATTTTAATAAAAATACTCTAAAACTGGTCATCGCTCTAAACCTTTATTTTAGGTTTCATCTCACCAAATTAGAGAAGTGAAGGTCAATACCAGTGAGGAAGAGTTTGGAGGACTGGGAACTAATAGTGGCAGGAAAGGAAGCACAAAATGGTGAAAAGCAACCAAAAAAATGGCAAAAAAGATGAATGTTTAAGATTTGTTTAATCATAAAAAATTAATATACTATATAATGTGAAATATAATTAATATACTATTTATATTTAGTAGAATAGTAATAAGATTAAATTATATATAATATATAATTATATTTATTATTATATTTAATAGTATATATAGGTTATATTTTTATTATATATTGTATTCTATAATAAAAAATATTAAATATAAACATAAAATTATTATAATTGATAATTAATAATTAATAATTAATATATTCTTATATAGAACAAATTAAATTAATATATAAAAAAACTGATAGTTTAATTGATATTTAGAGAGATTAGGAAAAACAAAGAGAGATCGAGGAGGAGACAATTCTATATAGAGAGAGGAATACATACTAACACTTGCACCTAAAGGAGGTTCAAGGATTACATTGATAGAAATTATAAGTATGTTAATATTTTAGAGAGTATGTGTTTGTGCATGGATGTGCTACAAATTCTAGTTGCATGTGGCTAGCTTAAAAAATTAATAATAAGTGCTAAATAATGGAATGAAATAAATTTAGACAAATCGAGATTAGGGCTCCCTAACATACTTCACACTCTTGGGCTTAGGTGTGATGAAGTTAGGGCTCTCTAAAATGCTTCTTCCTTGACCCCATCATGCTGGACTATGGGAATAACACTATTGATTCTTGATTCCTTAAATGATCCATTCAAATGGATTGAAATAATTGATAATATATGTATTATTTAAATGAAAGTGTCTCTACAAGATAGCCCTCAAAATGCAATTGGATTGTTTAAATCATATTTTACTAGTGAAACTGACCACAATTACTCTTTGATACATTTTACATGCTAACACAATAGGAAAACCAAACTGGCTTCAAATCATAGTTAAAAACATTAATGATTCATTAACATAATGAGAAATAAAAGTTAAAGAATGTAAATGTTCAATTTTTTTATAAAATATGTGAAGGCCTTAAAACTGCACCAAGAGGCAATGCCTTCCATGCAATAGGTATTTTTGGTGCACCAAACAACCTAAGCGGCCAAATGGCCCGCTTAGGTAGGGGTCCCATGAGGGGGGCTTAAGCTCTATGGATTATGATCAAATTCGAAAGAAAAAGGAATAGAGGAGTAATAGTCATTTATTTAGTCACTTTTGAGCCATTATTTAGTCATTTTTATTTGTCTTACCAATTATTTAGTTGTGATTTTACCCGATGACTAAATTAGTCACTTATGATGATCAAATTAGTCATTTATTTTCCAAATTCTACTAGTGAGTACTTGAATCCCAAGTGATTATTCATTTCATGCACTGCAAAAGGGTTAGATGTTGAGGCCAAACCCAAGATTATCTTCTAGGACTTGACATCTATTTACATGAAAGATTGAGATTGAATGATTATAGAGGAATTTATATTTATAGCTCAATTTTTTGACTATATTGGGGTCTTTTAGAAAAAAATATTTCTATTTATTTTTGTTTCAAATAAGTCGTTGCCAATTGTCATCTAAAATTTAAAAAATCTATTAATTTTTTGTTGCATGTTTTATCTTTTTATAAATAGATGTTTATTCAATATATTTCTATAAAATAAAAATTTAAAAATATATTTTTATTGTGTTATTTATATTTTAATAAAGCTACATGTAAAAACATACCCATACTTTTACCATATATTTCTTTATAAATAAATAATTTTATAAAGTCAAATAAGTTTGGTATTACAATTTAAGGAGATTTATTTTATAATATTCTTTTGTGTAAAAATGAGTGCACCTTTCATAAATATTAGATTAATTAATTAAATAAAAACATTTATTATTGTAATAAAAAGATTAAATAAATATGAAAAATAAATTAAATGCAGAAATATTTAATAAAGTTACTAATGCTGACAAGGTTATTAATGACCAATTGGACCTAGTATTGATTAGTACTATTTATAACTTGAATTATTATACATTAATGCGTACCTTCTTAGAACCCGTGTTACATGGATACATTTGTTTTAAATTTAAATAAATCAATCTTAAAAAGTTACTCCTTTTTTTTAAAGGTAAACTCCAAAAATATAAAGTTATACAAAGTAATTAAGAGAAGCATCAATTTCGAATTCAACCACTTAAATTTCAGGTGAGGAGAACGAACATTTGTCTTTATTTATTAGTTTTCAGAAAATAAAAACATTTTGAATTATGATTTCCAAGTAATTAATAAATCTAATTAAAGATAGATTCCGAAAACTAATCTTTTATATTATGATTTTCAAATAATTAATAAATATAATTCAAGATACATTCCTTCAGTCGCCCGAATGATAAGATAAACTAAGAAAAACTAAATTAAGATCTTCTAAAGTCGGATTCAAAAAGCTGAATTGCAAAACAAACGATGAAAACAACAATTCAATGTCTTTTTGAGGATTGGATTTTCTAATTTTCAAACCTTGAGAAATCATATCTGACAGTCTAGACGAACGAGGGATGCTTGCTAACAGCAACCATTCACACAAACTAGCTTGCACATGTGCCTGTATTTTTAAAGTACTTTTTTTTGCCGTAATTTTGACAGAAATCAAACTTACAACGTATGGAATAGATAAGCTCCGAACCCGGGAACACATAACCAAATACACTGCACATGTACTAGTTTCATCGTGACATTGTAATTTCAGTTCCTTCTTCTCTCGGTACAAGAGTAATATTGTTGTGACCACTGCTTATCAAAGAAGTGAGTTCTATGAGCACAAGAATCATATCAGGTCGCCCGTCACTAGCAGAGTGGGCACATCTCAGGGCTATGTTTGCAACACCCAAGGCTTCTCCTACCGCAAAGATGTCCCACCCATCCTGTTTAAGTCTAGTGTCTACAGCTTCTTCAAAACGATTGTTGTCTATCATGTGCCTTACATATCCTGGAATATGGAACTGGCTGGAGCTTCGTGCTCTATCAACATGTCTCTGCCCTGTAATCATCTCTAGCACAACAATTCCAAAGCTGTAAACGTCATGTTTGTAAGACAGTTTGTTATTGCAGCAATATTCTGGAGCCCAATAGCCTTTGGTACCTATTATTTTATCAGTTGATCGGTGTGTACCTTCCCAATATACATGCCTGGAAAATCCAAAATCGACAAGCTTTGCCTCATTATCATTAGCATCCACCATAATATTTTGCGGCTTGATATCAACATGAATGATTTTATTTGAGTGTAAAAATTCAATTCCCTTGGCTATACCCATTATCATTCTGAGGCTCTGCTTCCAACTGTACACAAACCCTGCGCACTTTCCTCTCAAATAGTCATCCAAAGTACATCCATCTATATACATGTAGGCCAAGTATGATATGTTTTTTTCTATATACCAAGCATACAGCTTGTTTATGTTTGTGTGCTCCTTTCCCTGCAGAAGTCCAACTTCATTCTCCACCCATATTTTGGTGTCAGCGGATCTATGTTCTATTTCCTTTATAGCCAATATTTCCCCTTGTAAGATTCCCCTATAAACTCGTGCAAAGCTTCCTTCCCCAATTTGATGAGAAGCATGGCAATAGTTTCTGATAGAAACCATCTGATCGAGTGTGAGGTTTGTATAAATTTGATTAGGAACTAATTCTTGTTTGGAGGAGGGACCTGCATGCAGCTCTTCAATTCTTCCTCTTCCTGTAATGCAATTTGTTCGAATTCTGTTATAAATAGTTACTGTTACACGCACCGTTTGCTGCTTTAAAGAGTAAGGTGTTCCTTCTTCTTTTGGCTCAGGTTTGCTCAGGATCTTGCACATGCTTAGACTGCTAAGCAATAGCACAACTGCAATAACTACAATAAAAGAACATAAAGAAACATAGTATCAATAAAAAATGTTTTTACAGATCACCTGGCAATTTGCTTCAGCATAACAATCTAGACTGGTAACAGTAGTTTTGATTAAAAAGGTAAATTTGAAGAGTTATGATTACCTTCAACGAATAGTTACATAAAAAGGAAAATAGGAAATTGATTATACAGAGATAGTAATTAATAGTACAATAGCATCAACTGTAACAACTTCAACAGAAGAAAATTAACATGTAACATTATTGCCAAATGTTTCTATAGTTGTTTGCTTCAGTCTATCAATGTAGACAATTAACAGTAGTTTCGATTGCACTTCATGGAAAATGTAAATTCATAAAGTTATGACTACATACGAGGAGTTACTTTAAAAGGTGAGGAGGAAGTTGTGAAGGTCGATCCAACAAGTTGGTCCTTAAAATTTGTGAAAATAAAGAAATGGTAATCAGGCGGAAAACATTCACTCTATTAGAGGGATCCACATAGCTCTCCATACCAATGGCTCAAATTTCAAGGGAACGATGCAAGACGATGGAATGAATCAGCAGCTTATACGTGAGTATTTGAGTTCCTTTAGCTGACTCCATTGTTTCTTGGATTCCACAGATACTGAGAAGAATCTGATGTGGCCTCTCGCGTAGCCGATAGTGCCAGGCCGTTAAGAAAATGTTGCAGACAAACTTTAGCCGATTCTTAGTAAAGTGGATTGATTTGTACCGCTCGCGCTCTGTGATTCGAGGTGGCCGGTAAATGTGTATACACCCCTAGGTTTCATTGTGAGTCTCCGAATATAGGCTGGCGGTTCGGATTCACACCTACTGCCCAACAATGTAGTCGTAGGCCTTAGTCAAGGCTTCAAAAAATTTAAAAAACTGTCCTTGTCACAATACAGCCAATGAAATTTTTGAATCAGCCCGCGTATAAGCAAAATGTACAATAATTGTTTATTATGCCCCACGAGTGAGCTAAATTTTCAGATCAATCTGAACAATCATCATTAGGGGTCACTAGTTGAATGGAGTTCAACGTATATTACTTTTATTCATTATATAGTCTTACAACATATTTATATTATATATTGTCGATAATTAATTCATAAGTAAGTGTAAAATCAATCAAATGTTGGTCAAAATGGATCTATAAGATCTTATGAATGTTATATAGAAAAACATAAATACATTTATAAACAAGTGAAATAAATACATTTTTTTTCATATAAAATATCATAACTATCCACTATAAGTGTGTCATTTATAAAATAAAATGCTCACTTCAACGAGATATTGTTGTCATCGTGAAAAATATTATTCTTATGTGTACAACTACATAGATAACAATGCATATGAACTTGAGTTTTTCCTTTTAATAGTTTTCCCTATCACAAATATCAAGGTGACCACAATAAATACCAGGGAAAAATTTAACGGCGAATCTTCGCCAATTGGCTAATATTTGAAACCAAGACTTCTAGAAATGGCTAATAGGACAAGATAAAAAGGATGTTGAATCGCCAAGTTTTTACAAAAAAATAATTGTCTCAATTGATTAGCCTCTATAAACGATGCGTCATTGGAACTGATTCGCTAGTATTTTATACTATAATTACAAATATTAATTAAATTCGCCAGTAATATTATATTACTACCATTAATTTTGGGGCAATATCGCCACAATAATAAATTAGCATTTAATTTTAGGGATACTTTAGCCTTGACTAGGGCTTTTATTTATTATCATCGAATCATCAATTATCTTTTTAATCAGATGGCTATAGGTTGATTTTGTGCCCTAATATGCACATTCCTTTTAAAAGGCACGTGTGTATTAGATCATAGAATCAACCTACAACCATTCGATTACAAAGTTAATCAATGGTCTTCATTATCGGGCTATCACCCAAAACTTGAACCTTGTAACCTATGTCGCGAGGTTCTAGAAGTTTGAAATTGGGCAACATTGTGTTGGTTGAGAGATCACTGACTTCTCTAACCTTTCAACCTTGTTGCGGTGTTCAGAAGTTTCTTAACTTCCCAACTGGTCGATCTTCTTTGTTGTCACAATGTCTTGGAGTTTCCTAACCTCCGACTAGAGGTTGTGAAGTTTGTGGTTTCTCTTACTTGGCAACAAGTCAATGGATGGCGATGACCACATATGGCAGTGACTTGGATGCCGACGGATGTGGGGACCACTTGGAGGCTGGGAGTTAAATATTTAAGTCTTTTTCGGGATACTTGTTGCAAATATTGTAGATTCCCATCTTGATTCTCCAGAACTGCACAAGTGGTGTACACATGTCTTGGTGGAGACCACAAGGAACAACTGATAGTTTGGTGTGATAGTCAAAGGTGATGGACAAGTGATGTGTCAACATGTGGCACAATTTCATTTGTTGATTTTACATTGCTATTGTAAATCAACAATCATTAGCAATTTTAAAAGGAGAGATTCGCCATTATAATTAATCTTTTTAGTGATTATTTGCTAGGATTCGCCACTATGATTATTAGTTTTACCAATTATTCATTAACATTCGCCAAGATTTTACAATTTTTTTTAATAATGTGCATAGATTCGCCATGAAAATTAATATTTGTTTTCAAATAAAAGGAAAGATTTGCCAGGATTTTACACCTTTGCCGAGGGGGGGGGGGTTTCTTAAAGTTATCCCTAATAAATACCTTGTATTTTTTCATGAAATGTGAAAGATTGTCGCAAATTTTTGTGATTGAATAGGTATAAGTTACATTCCAAATAATATTTTGTTGTTTTTTTATAAACACTTAATAGTTTTTTTGTGTTCTTGAAACTATTGGCCCTTTGTTGTTGGATAAAAAATTTAGAGATAACAAAGATTTAGTGTTACCAAAAGTATTGAGATTACTTAGGTTGCATATAAATAATATTGTACTATAACAAATGATTTCTTTTTTGTTTAAATATTACAGATATTTACTCTATAGATGCCTTTTGTTCTTATGTGAGCTTGCCAATGTTTTGATATGATTTATTGTAGGGAAATGAATTTAGAAATGATGAATTTTGATATCTTGGGGCTACTATCAAGAAAATTTGTTGCAAATTGTAGTAGTAGTACCTTTGTTGTTTCCTTTGTTATTTTGATGACATGAAATGTTGCAGAAAATGAGTGCAAGATTAATGAGGAGGTGATATCAACTAGGATCTATGTTTGTGGTGATACATAGGTTCATGTAATTAATTCTTTCATCATCCAAATAAACTTGTTTCATAAATTCAATTTGGAGTTTGTGATTCTCTTTGTTCTTGCTTGTGTTGCTTGCAGGCTACAAATATTTTTTCTATGATTTTTTTGGCATTTGCTTTGTATTATTCTTTAAAGTTTTTTGACTGTTTATTCCTTGTATTATCTTTATCCTTTTTTTCAATATAAAAAATATTATTAGGGATATCATGATTAAGTTTTTGTTAAGTCAATTTTTCGACACTTCCCACTAGACATGTTGATGAGGCAAGTTATGTCATGAGTCATACCTCCAAACCTTAATTGTAGATAGATAATAGGCTAGTTTAAATATATAAAATGGAGGTTCTACAATATTTCATGCAACTACCACATGCTCACAATGTTAGCCTTAACAACTAGTGATCCCTATTTCATAAGAAGAATGTAAGATAGTGAATGAAAAATGGCTAGAAATTGTTAGATGTTGCAAAATACTTCTAGCCATTGAGAAAACCCTAATTTTGATAGATGATTTGAAGAAAATTATTATTAAAATCTCTAACACTAGACTAAGAAAAATCAATAAAATATCATAGAATTGAAAACAAAATGTACTCCTAATAACATAGTGAATAGTGCGAGAATGAAGCACTATCTTATTCGTCTTTATAATTAATCTAAAATAACACATATATAAAGCAAAAATATTCATAACTTGTTTGTTGGTCATATGAAATAAAAATGGCAACTATACATACCAACTAATTACATTGATAAAGATAACCAAAGTTAGAGAGAAAATTGAAGAAACAAATGCATTTATTATGCATGCAAAATAAACATGCATTGATCAAGTTCATCAAAAATAGACTTTCCATTAAAGAATATTGCACGTACAATAGTTTATTATACAATTAGAAAAGCAGAAAAAACTAGAAAATGCATGATGTTGAAGACTATTATTGATCATTTATGTCTTCAATCTCTACTTGATGAGCAATGGGGATGAGTCCTAATTGATTTCTCAAAGAAATAAAACTAGTTGAATGAAGAGATTTTGAAAATATATCAACAACTTGCTTGAATGTAGGGAAAAATTGCAATTCCACTTTCCCATCTTAAACCAAGTCATAAATGAAATGATGTTTGATCTCAATGTGCTTCAATATATCATGAAACATATGATTTTTGGTCATTCGAATAGTTTTTTTCTTATCACAACAAATAGTTGTTGAGCATTCCTGACCAAATGTAAATCCTCCAAAATCCTTCAAATCCATATGGATTGAAAAATTATTGTTGCTATTGTAATATATTCTAATTCTATCTAAGAGAGGCCTATGATTACCTTCTTATTACTAGTGCAAGAGACAAATCTAGAACCAAACAAGAAATCATAACAAAATGTGGATTTTTTATCTTCCATTGAATCAAACCAATCAGAATTTGCGTAACCAGCTAGCTCAAATTTGTTAGTGGAAAAATAATGATTGCCAAAATTGTGTACCACTTGTATATAGTAAGACTATTTTTACAACATGCCAACGAGACTCGTGTGGATCTTAGTAGAATCTACTTTGGAACTTGCATCTTCCTAGGTTAATTTCTTAGTAGGGGCTACAAGGGTTGTAGCTGTAGTGCATGCCATCATTCTAAACCTCTTCAATAAATTGTCTACATTCTTGGTATAATAAATAAATATACTTTCAGATTGTTGTTATGCCTCTACACCACAAAAATAATTCCTAAGTCTCATATTTTACATTTCAAATTATTTTTTAATTTCTACTTAAAATTTATCCATGACTATATAAATGAAACCATCAATATAAAGGAAAACAATGAGAATATCATTACCAAGAAGTTGGATATAAAAGGTTGGTTGAGAGGATCTTTGGTTGAATCCATTCTACAAAAAGCATCAATCCTTGCATACCAGGCATGAGGAGCTTGTAATCAACCCATAGAGAGATTTCTTTAACTTGTTAAGCAATTGTTCTTTGCCTAAAACTTCATAGCCCATAGGTTGTTCCACATAGACTTTCTCATAAATATAGCCATTCAATAAGGATGATTTTATGTCCTGTTGTTATACTAGCCACTTAGATTATGGAGCAATAGAAAATATAATCTCAATCATGTCAAATATTGCAACTAGAGCCAAAGTATTTGAATAATTTACTCCATACGTTTGTGTAAATTATTTGGAAAATAATCTTTTGTTGTGTCTTTTCAAAGAACCATCAACATAGAATTTCACCTTATAAACCCATTTGACACCAATCACCTATTTGTCTTTAGGAAGTTGCACTAACTCCCATGTGTTTTTTTTACCAATTTCATGCATCTCATCATGCATACCACCACTTCATACTTTTTCTTTCATGACTTATTCATAAATAGAAGGTTTTTAACTTGAATTATACTAAGAAAAAAATGACAACTAGATTAATATTAGAACTCATCTAATAATTTCATTTAAAATTTGTGTCTTTATTGAAGAGTTTAGACTTGATGCCAAATTTGGACAATCACTTTAAGAAGAACTTAGTGAACATGAGCTTAAACTTCCACTTGAGCTTGTGAGGAGAGGAGGATCATGATCATCCTCAAAACCCATGATTAGTGATGTGGTTTTTTGAACACCCTTTTACTCTATTTCCATATTCCCCCTTCATGAAAAATCACATCTCAACTAAAAATCCATTGCTTTTTGTTAGGACTATAGAATTTATATACTTTTATTGAATCAAAATAGGCCATAAAAATACAATGTTGGGATTTTACAAACAAATTATTTTTATTTTGAATGGGAACATGAACATATGTTGACAACCAAATACATGAAATATGAGCCATAGAGAGCTTGCAAGCACATCGAGCTTCCTTTAGAATGATATTCTAAAGCAATTTTTTTGGGCTTTGATTTAGAATATAAACTATTGTTACTACTACTACTCCTCAATATAAATTGAGAATATTTTTGGACTGTAACATACTTCATGTAATTTCCATAATGGTATACTTCTACTTTATGCAATACCATTTTTTTGGTGGGTATAAGCTATAGTAAGATGTCTCTTGATGCCATGAGGTTTAGAAAAATAAGAAAATATTTGAACATGAATTCTCCCCCTCTATCTATTCATAGTATTTTTAGATAATGTCCACTTTTTTTTCATCATAGCATTAAAGTTCTTAAAGCATTCAAATTCCTCATATTTATACTTAGGAAAATAAACCAATGTGTGGCAAGAGAAATCACCAATAAAATTTAAAAAAAAATCATTACCAAAAGATTCCTCTTGCATTTCATAGATGTCAGCATGTAGAAGATCTAGAGGATATTTTCCCCTCCATTACATGCTCACTTGAAACTATCTCAATGCTTATTTCCAAGTGAACAACCTAAACAAACTTCTTCTCTTGCATGAATTTTTGGAAGTCCTCTCACCATATTCTTCTTATGAAGCAAACTTAATGCTCAAAAATTTAAATGACCATAATATTGATGTCATAACCATAAATCTTCTATAGTTTCCTTGAGAGAAAGCATCTTAGCAAAAACCAATGTGAGAGGAAATAATATATCCTTTGTCATATAATCATTTGTTAATTGATTTATTAAATATTTTGCAATAGTTATCTTCAAAAAAGGCCTTATAATTTTTTTCATAGGTTGCATAGTATTTAAAATATTATGTTGTAATTTTCGCACATGTCAAGTGTCATGAATAATAGTAGTTTCCCCTTAGTTCTTACTACAAGGGTACATTTTCTCATTACATCAACCTCTTTATCATCACCAAATTATACGTTACTTCTCACATATTTATCTAATTGGACAAAGAGATAAGATTTACCCATCATATGATTTGAGTAACTAGTATCCAAGAACAATGCATATTTTTTTGTTTTTTGTTACCAAATTGTATGTGAAAAATGTGAAGTACTTTGCATCTTCAAAAAAATATTTAATATAGTTGTCTCTTGACTTATTTAAATCATATTCTTTCTTTCTACATTCAAATTCAAAGTGTCCATACCTTTCACAATATTTGGACTAGATACTTTTACCATCCACAAAACTTCTTCCTCTTCCTTTGTTATTTCCTCTTCTTCTTCATCTACCATGGGGTATGGTTGTAGAAGTAGAATAACTAGTCTCTCCATAAAATGTTGTATATGCTCCTCATGATATTTCAATGACCTAACAACTTTGCAACTTTGAATTTGGTTAGATCTTTACTTTCTTCAATGGCTATCACCATTGGATCAAACTTTCAGGGAAGAGATCTCAAAAAAAAATCTATAATTTTTTGTTCTATAACACTTTTCCCTTGAGTTCTAAGATGGTCCACAATGAATAGACTCTACTTCTTTCATCCTTAAATTTTCAAAATCTTTTAGATTTGAAGTCTTACCAATCTTACTTTTTTAGATCCTTGGTATGCAATTTTACATCATCTAAACATCTTGATTTGATCAACTGATATATCATATACTAATATTGTAGTATTATGAATAGTATACGTCATGACTCTAATTAATTGAATAATAAAAAGTTGAAGTGCTGTAACACTTTGAACAGATTGATAATATTGTGTTTGATATGCTTTGTATATTGTGCGATTTATTCATCTCAATCCACCACCATGAAAGTGGTATTAGAGCTATGGTAAGAAAAGGATCAAAGACCCATAATTGAAGATACAAAAGAGATTGTTGAAAAGTTGTGGCTGTAGAGTTTGAGGACAATCCTAGTCGAGGATATTTGGAAGCAATCTAAAAAAAATTGAAGGAGAGTGAGAATTTAGAAAAAAGTCGTAGGTGAGAAGATATTTCTTGCAGGAGATCGCTGAAAATGAATAATAATTGCAGTCAAAAGCATGAGGTCGCTGTTTTTTTAAAGATCGAGGAGATATGCGATAAGGAAATAGGGAAATGTTGTCGCGTAAGGAAGTATCCAACAAAGCAAAACAAGATCAAATCACAATTCTTAAGGAGTCGATGTTAAGAAAAGGAAATTGATACAAAATGAGAATGTTTTTAACGCTACCAAAAATAGATGATCGCAGATCTTAAAAAGTTATCACTGGAGGAATCCATGCAATAAGAGATCGCATTGTTTTCAAGCCGCTAGTGTCAAAGTTACAACATCGCAAGATCGAAACATTTCTTGAAAGCCGGCAACATCGCAGCCGACGAGTAGATTTGTCCTAGCCACACATAGATAGGACGTAGCTTGTAAAATACGAGATAGCCGCTAAGTAAAAAGGAGCCACATAATTCATAAAGACGTCACTTGTCTGAATGAGAGAGTCATGCCGTTAGAAAAAATGAATGAGGGGGAATCGTGAGGAGAACTTAGTCTAGCCTAACATAGTAGCCAATGGCAGTGTCAACCTACCCCATTAAAGAGGTGGAGGAGGATGAAGCCCCCAATCATTGTCAAGAAAGGAGATCTAAATTGGATCACTATAGTGAAGCAGATTAAAATCAAGGTAGGATTAAATCATTTATGTCAATGGAGAGAGTTAGATAAAAGAGTAAAGAAACCAAAAAATAATTTCGGGAAAGAACCAATGAATTTTGAAAAATGTAATTAAGAGTTGATAAAAAGGAAAAAATCTAGGAAAATAAAGCTATGATATTTGTGTCAAAAAAAAAAATATTGAAAAAGAATCGAAGAATATTAAGGAAAAAAAGAATTATACAAAATATTAAATTTATTTGATGAAGTCAACAAGAAGAATGAAGGTTTGGAAGAAAAGTTAAAATCGTTGAAAAAGAAAATTGAGTGTTTGAAATTAAACTTATCAATTTGTGATGTCTCAAGTGCAACATAAGATTTGTGTAGTTCTTTTGATAAATCATTTGTTTTGTGTGATATAGTTGAAGTTGTTTTTAATGAAGAGTGTAAGGATGACAATGATAATGTGTTTGAATCTACAAATCTAGTTAAATGTGATGAGAATAATAAAAAACTTGTTAAAAAAAATGTGGATTTGAAAATCATGAAGAAAGTAGGTTATTAAGGTAAAATATGGGAAAGTATGAACTAGGAATTAGAGAGCCTATTGAGCCAATGTTGAGGCTAAGTATGAAGGCCTTTGATATATTCAATGCATATTTTTTCTATTGGCATTCTAAATCTATTGTTTGGATATGTCCCATAGATTCTAAAGAAGTCATCAATTTGCAAGAGTAGTCACCAAGCAAGGAAGTGTTGGAAGAACAAGGAATTTGTCATTGATGCATTCGTTAGCAACATAAGCATGTGGGATGAGCACAAGTGAGATAGTCATGTATTGCAATCGTGTCATTGATGTCAACATTGTATTTTGGTATGAATGCCATTGTGTAGATCAGTTTGAATGGACTGAGTATGTTTGAGGATGATTGTGGAAGAAAATTTTACAAGTTTGATCTGGCACAAATGGTTAATATAGAAATTGACTAAATGTCAATATAGGTAAATTATGTATATAGACATCAAGTTTGTGGGTTTTCTTTGGTCCATTGATTAATATCTTGCTATGTGATTCTAATATAATTCTTTTGATTGATAGAGGAACCTAATTCTAGAGGTTCATCTTGTTTTGGCTTCTAGTGTGGAAGTTATGAGTAAGAGAAGTTTGGACTGATAGCTACAAACATTTTCCAATTTAATGCATATTTTTTGATGAATATGATCTTCTTTGTGGATTGGTATTTGGCTTAGCAGTTCTTTGGAAAGGCTGACAGGTGTTAGTAGTGTGTATATTCTATATGGCATGAAGTTTGGAGGTTCGCGTGTCTGAATGTGGGTTTGTAGTTGGAAAATTTTGTAATTAGATTACTGGTGCCAACATAATGATTTGGGTGTATTACAAAGGTTGAACATGTTTTGATCCTTTATGTGGAAGCTATTTTAGGTTTGTTTCGACCTATCTCAAATTTTTTTAAAAATTTAATCTTGGCGCAAAGCATGTGTGAATAGATCTTGAGCTGACAAGTTATGTTTTACTTATTACATCCAATTAGGCCAACCTAATTGATATTATAGATAAAGTGGATATATATGAAGAATAATTTTTGATGTTTTGAGTAGAGTCATGTGTGATAAGAGAGTGTGAATGCTAATTGTGTAAATGCATGGAAAAGAAGAGTATTAATTTAGATTAATATGAAGTGTGTAAAGTCTATATTTTAAGCTTCATTGGAGCTTTAATTCATGCATATGTTAGATGCAACTATAATAGTTTGAAACTTGGCTTTGTGCCACAATCACTTCTATCTATTTCTTCTTTTAGTGGGAAATGAGTCCATTTGGACAATGAGTCCACTTGTTCTGAGAACTTCTATAATATATACTATAACCTATTCTAATATATTGTGAGCTAATCCTCACCATGGTTTTTCATGTTTTGGGTTTGCAATGTAAAATATAGTGATCATGTGTCAACTAATGTAGTTGGTTGTTTCCATGCTTTCATTCATTATTGCAAATTGATTATGATATGTGGATTCAATGTTTAAATTATTACATTGTTTAAAGGAATATTGATTCACTCCCCTCCTCAATACCTTAGGTGTTCAACAATTGGTATCAATGTGTGGCTCCTTGGAAGAAGCCTAACTACTTTGGGAAGATCTTGGAGGTTGAACAGATGGCTATTTGAAGACTACCTATTCCTCCAGAAGAGATTCATGTTGTTGGATCCATGGAAGAATATTGTGTGTATTTGACATAAATGAAGAACTCAAAGTTGTTTTTGAATATCTAGAAAGGACTAAAGGTGAAAATAAAGATCTGAAATAAAATCTCAAAGAAGTAGATGAATGCATCAAAACTTTGAGAGATAAAATCAAGACATTCAGAGAAAGACAAAAGAAAGTCAATGTGTAATTGAACCAAGCAAATGAAATAGTTATTGGTCTGAAATTGTAAGTTGAAGAAAGGAAAAGAGTTAAAGAATGTTTGAATTCAATGATGAAAATAAAATCTAAAGAATGCAAAATGCTTGGGCACTAAGTTGTGAATCTGAGATCGGATCTTGAGAAAACAAGGAGCCTAGAAGATAAATTCAAGATGAGTTCTACAAAGCTTGATGCAATGATTGCAAATTAGAAAGGAAATAAAGATAAAAGTGGATTAGGGTATGACATAAGAGAAAGCTGGAAGATAGATCAAACTACAAAGTAGCCTAAAAAAAGATTGAAGGTAAGAAGAACAATGGGAAGTAGATCTAGAATGAATGTAATGAAGCTAGAAGACCACCAGTCAGATAGCCAAATGCACAAAGGTACCCATATTTTAATGGTTTTTGTTATTCTTGCAATAGATTCGGGTATAAAGCTATAGAATGTAGAGGAAGAATGAATCAGAGGTTGTAAAATTTTCAGCCAGTGCTTTACATGCACAATATTTGGTCATAGAGCCAATAAATGCAAAAATCAAAATGATGAATGGTTAAAGCAATGGTAGAATGGTTCAAAATTTCAATGGCTACTATTATACATGTAACAGATTTGGGCATAAAGCTAATCAATGTATACTTAGAATGAATGGAAGTAAGCTAGTTCAAAATAATGTCATATGCTACAATTGCAATAGGCTTTGACACCTTTCTAGGTTTTGCAGAACTAGAAATATGAAGAAGGAAAATCTAGTAAAGAAGAGTGATCCAATACAAAATATTGATCTAACAAAAGTAAACAAGGAGATGGATAAGATTTGGAAAAATAAGGAAGAGACGAAGGTTAAGGATGATTTTGTACCAACATATGGTGTAGATATTTCCTCCAAAAATTAAGAAGAGAGCTTTGTCTTAGGGGGAGCTTTAATGTAAGTTTTCCATCCCCCTCCAAGGAAATGGTGTTGATGCTACAACATAGGGATATGTGATATCTATCAATTCATTTGATCTATTGTAGAATATCTTGGTAGAAAATATCATGATACAAATTTTTTTGAAGCATTTGAAGTTGATCAAGTGCATATAGTTAAGGGTTTGGTAACTTTATCAGGTGAAGTATTTATGGTGAATTAGTTCAAAATTTGAAAGGGTTATAAGTGATTCCACTTGATCAAATTTATTTGCAATGATAATTGACACTTGAGTAGAGTAGTGAAGAATCAAATTGGAGTGATTAAAGTGCATGAGTCCTGGTGTGTGCAAAATCCCTAGCCAAAAAGTGATGAAAGGTATATTTTAAGTTTCTATCTACCATATTATTAGAAATATTCTTCAATTTGATGGAAATATGTATACACCACAAGTAGTAGAGGTATTAGAACATCCTTGACCCAAATTCAAGATGCATCTAGATAAATCTTGGATGGATGATATGGATGGTGCATTTTTACACATCTCGTATGGATTTTTGTACATGAAAGATGTTAGGGAATACATCCGTGTTAAGATTAATGAATATAATAATATGAATTTGAATTATTTATGGTATAAAGATCTCATTGGAGAGGATTTCAAACTAAAATTAGCATTTGAGGCCTTGGCAAAGAAGGCTCTTGACATCTAGAGAAAGTTCCCTATGTTTTTCTATGTAGATGAGTGGGTGAGATACACCCTAAGAAGAATTTACAACAAGTTCCTCAAGTTAGAAATCCCACACTTTATTAACAAAGAAAAAAAAGGGTTGTGACTAGTTTTTGTTCCACTGCAGCACTTCCAATACTTAAATATGTGAAAAATGAGATTTTAGTGCCTTGGCAAAGAAGAATGTTAACATCTAGAGAAAGTTTCCTATATTTTTCTATGTAGATGAGTGAGTGAGATACATCGTAAGAAGAATTTGTAACAAGTTCCTCTAGCTAGAAATCTCACACTTTATTAATAAAGAAAAAAATATGGTTGTGATTGGTTTGTGTTCCACTACAACACTTACAATACTTAAATATGTAAAAAATGAGATTATTATGGAGAAAATATGTCTAAAAGTATCATAGGAGATCCCTCACCATCAAAGACATCAGAAACCCTACAGTCATGTATGCTTCTATGATGATGGGGTATAAATTGTAATTCACTAACATAGAGAAATCTATATTTGTAACCATCAACAAATCTTATGAGATGGTTGAGAAGCATGAAAAGTATGACTTCTATGAACTATTGAGATTGGAGCTACTAGAAAACCTATAGAAAAAAATGAGCCCAAGTATGCTCTTAAATTTGTAACTTTAATCATTTATCTTTTATTTTACTTTTTGAATAAATTACCTGGAATGAAGAATGGATTATGGCTATGAGACAAACTTGTAGTCCATCAAATTATAGATTATTTGTTTGGATTGGGAAATGAAAAGGCTCAAAATAATTCCTTCTAGGGGTCCTTCAAAACCTTTTAGGAGAATATGTGGGAAATGAAAAGGATATGAAAGGAAATAGTAGAAAGGAATCAAAAGGATAATACATATCTTGTCACAAAATATCAATGTGTACCATAGAAAAAAGGAAAATTTCTTGGTGTGGGGGATAATTGATGATAAATTGGACTTAATGATGCCTTTATTTCATGTTGTGAGGTGTTTTTCACATCCACACTAGGTCTTGGACCCTTTTAAATGCATTTAATGATGCCTTGTAAAGGTGTTGTAAGGTGTTGTAAAAGACTCACACTTTTCTAAACTTAATGAACCCATCTTCCCTTAATTCAACATTATTAAATGTGCTTAATGGCATTATCACATCAATCTAGAAGGCTTGTAAAAAAAACTTAATGATAATCTAGTGTTCTAATGTGTTTTACACATTCAAATTGGATGTTGTTCCTTTTTAGGGTATGTGGACCTCATTTTAGTGTTGTAAAGTGTATTTAATCACACTTTCACATTGAATTTTGTGTCCCAAAGAATATTTTACCTTCACAACATCATTAATATGCCCCTATTACCCCATATTGAGCATCTTGAGGCAATATTTGATGAAATACCCAACAAAGTTATCATATAAACCTTATTTTCTTACTTCCTAGCATTCTAGCTATCAAATGGGCCCCAGTGGGACTAATTCACCACCAATGGTGAATGAGTCCCTACCAAGTGAGACTGATTCACCCAAGGTGGTTAATGAGTCCCATTTGGGCCAATTTTGATCTTTGAGCAAAAAAAACTAAAATTTAAGTTTATTATTTTTACATGTTAGCCTTAGGGATCCAATTTACGGGTGAATAAGGTGAATTTCCTATAAAACCAAGTCTCCAAGCCCTAATTTATAATCTCTTAACTCATTCACACATCTCTTATCATTCATTTATCATCTATCTTCTCTATCAAGTCAAGCAAGCTAGGGTTTCATCATTGCAAGTCATTAAGATAGCTTCCAAGCACATTCAAGGGAAGATTCTTCATTTTTTTTGTAGACATTCAAGATCAATCATGATGGAAAGGTAATAAATCAATTATTGCATGCTTCATTACATTATTTCTCCATTTTAGTTTAATTACCTAAAAGGGGTTTCACAAAGGAAAACCCTCATACCCTAACATCCAACTTTTCTTTTTCTTGTCTTGTGTGTTTGCAGATTTAGACATCTTGGAGGCCTAGAAATCATTAAAAATTACATTGAAAAGTTTTGAAAGCCATCTCTTCATTGGAAAAGTCAAAATACACACAAAAATTCACTTTTAGGTCTGAATTTGTCTGTTTCAAAACTAGACACCTGAAGAAGCAGAAAGTGCAAACCGAAGGGTCTTGTCTCCACCTTTGAATCTTCAATAATTAAAAATTGGACTCATTCTCCATGAGTGACGAATGAGTCCCACTTCTAGGCCTATTTTTGGTTTTGTACATTTTTAGACACCTATTTGTCTGAAATGGGCTCCGAAACAATTTTATAGAACTGGGACTGATTCACCCATCATGGTGAATGAGTCCCTCTAGGCCTAAAAATTAGGATCAATAGAATTTTGGATGTCATTTATGGTCTCCATCAAGATCTCAAGTGCACACTTTCAATTTTATCCATTTCTGTTGCAATTGGTATTCATTTTTAGGTGTTTTTGCATTACACAATGTGTTTTCCAAACACTTACATTTCAATAGTTTTCACTTAATAATAAATAGATTTAATGAGTTATTTTCATTTATTTTATCTCATCTAGGCACATTTCATTCATATTTCCATTATACTTGCATTAGTTTGAGTGAACCTCATAGATTTTGGTGTGGGATCTATCTCTTTCAATTAGGTGAAAGACCCTAATTGAGCAAAAGAGAATCATAGAATTTCACACCCTCGAAATCTATGGTTCATTTTGGTGAACTTTATTTTAGAATAATTTATTTTTTTATTAGGATTCTATTATCATCCTATCAATAGCTTGCATGCATATGATTTTGCATTGTTTTGCATTCTAGGGTTTCAAAAAATTGCATTAGTTACAAGGTCATTAAGCTTGCATTTTTCCATATAATTTCCTTAAAATTTTCTAAAATTATACATCATACAACATCAAATACATAAAAAAAAATTCAAAATTTTTGAAAATTTTGCAAAATACCCTTATTTGGGCTCATTTTCCATGTTGGGCGAATCAATCCCTATCCAAAATTTTGACTAATTGTTACAGCACCAAAAACCATGGAAAGTTTCAAGAACATTTTTTTTATGCATCTAGCACAAAAACATCATGTTAGACTAACCATTCTTCAAATCACTTCAATTACAAACATCCTTACATCTTAAAATGCTTAGATTTCTGAAATTTTGCATAACAACGATAAAAGTGCTTCTCACTTTTTCTTACACAAATTTTTTATTCATAAAACTTTGCATAGGTTTGGTAAAAGTAATTTTCATTCTTGCATATAAATTATTTACATTCTTAAGGTGTTGCATACGTTGTATAAAAGTGTTTTGTATCTTTGCATATACATTGTTCATATTGCTTGCATGAAATGGTTACATGTGCTTTTCATTCTTATTCAAACAATGCTAGTACCATACATATTTAGACATGTTAAGAAACATTTCCTATCCCCTCCCTATGAGAGTGTTCTAGTGAAAGAGACTACAAATTGGGCTATTCCTAACTATCATACTTGTTCTTCTCATAATATCTCTCCTCATGGTGAAGAAGATATTTTAGTAGAAGAATCAATTAATGAGAGCTTTGAGAATCCTAGTTTTTTCTCTCCTTTTATTTCTCTTAGTGGAAAAAACATTCACAACCAACCTAACATAACCAAAATTAATCATGACAATATCATTTTTTCTTCTCCTAGTATATCTACTTGTTTTGAAGAAGATACTTTGTTGTTAGGAAACACAATCAATGATGGTCATGAGAATCTTAGTTGTCCCCCTTCACCTAAAAAAACCATTCTTGGGAAAGAAAATCCAATCATTGATCATTCTCCTACTTGTGATGAAGTCCTTTTTGAAGAACCAACCTTAGAATGTCATGAAAATTCGGTTTGTAGTTCTTCTCAAAACCCTCCTCCTAGCAACGATATCATGATGCAAGATAAGAACCACAATAATGATATAGACTCTCACTTTCTAAGGGATGTTAACATTATTCAACCTCAACTCATCCTTTACCCCCTTCACATAAACCTCCAACTCAAAACAAACCCAAACTCATCCTCTACCCACCTAAGAATAATGTATTACAGTAGTTGTGTCATACTACCATTGTTCATACATATAACACTCAAAAAAATCTGCAACTGCAACAACAAACCACAACATCCCTACCCTTGCCTAACCCTATCATCCCTAATCCTATCTTACCAGGACCTCCTAGTGGAAAGGAGTACAATCTTGTCGAACAAATAAAGGCTACTCCTGCTAAGATATCAATATGGGACCTTATTCAAGTCTCCCCTCATTATCACAATATGATTGAAAATGATTTGCAACTAGTTCTTGTCCTTTCTAACATGAAAACAAATGATCTCACAGCCATGATTCAAGTCATAAATGCTCAAATTGTTTTCCACCAAAGTGAGCTCCCTACTTTGGATGTGCAAAACCAAAATGAAGCTTTCATAATCATTGCTCAATACAAATGAAAAGGGATTAAGAGAAATCTTGTAGATATTGGTTCCACTCTTAATCTATGTGGAGTGAACCTTGTCGATAGACTTGGTGTTGATAAATCAAATATTCGACTCGATCCTTTATCTGTAAGGGGATTTGACAATATCAATAAACAACCGCTTGGTGTGATTACATTACCTATTACAGTTAGAGTGGTCACATTGGAAACACCAATCCATGTTATGCCTAATGATCAAGTGCATATAAACTTCTCTTAGGTAGACCATGGATTCATGCAATGAATGGTATTCCTTTTACTCTTCATCAAAAAATAAAATACATCTACAACAACGAAGTGTACACACTTGAAGCTGACCCTCATCCAAACAGTTGTTTAAACATTGAGAAAAGCACATAAAATCCCTTGAACACATTAACACCGACCACACAAGTGGACCTCATGCAACCTTTGGAACCATTTTTGAAGCTCTTAGATGATGATTGGAGTTTCTTAGACTTCACACCCACATCCTTTGGAAAATACCAGATCATACACAAAGTCTCTAGCAAGGGAGAAGAAACTGCCATTCTGTCAACACAAAACTTAGAAAACTTTTCACAAGTATCCACCTCAATCACTTTAGAAAAAAATACATCAGGTTACACAACAACCTTTGATGAAATTAATCATGAACAACCAAAAGCATCAAAATTAATGAAAAAACTTTATGGGCATGGTTATGAGCTTATGAAACAACTTGGATATAGTGGAAAAGGATGTGGTGCTTGAGAACAAGGTATCTGCAACCCTATAGAGCCTAACACACAACAAATGACTCTTGTTCTTGGTTATTTTCCCTTGATCGAGATAAAAATTCCTTCACTCAACACCAACAATCTCACACAACATACTCCTAAATCAACCTTAATAGTCATCCACCCTGAACTCATTGACACTAGTGGACTTGAAAATAATCCTTTACAAAACATGAAAAAAAAAATATACCTTCGCTTAATGTCAATGCCATCTTGCAAAACGTTCATGATTTGAATCCATTGTATTTTATACCCTCCTATAATGGAGAGAATGAAATCTTGCAATCTAAAGAGTCTTGTGTCGATATGACAACTAATACTAAGCAATGGTTATATTTGTCACAAACCACAAGACCACCTTCAACCATTGATCAAGAGACAAACCACAAGACCACCTTCAACCATTGATCAAGAGGGTATCTTTTCAAGACTCCTCCAAGATCACTTGATCATCCTCCCTCCTAGAACTCATAATAAATTCTATTACAAGACTTCATTTTGCACCTATCATAGAGTTCATGGTCACTTCACTAATGAATGTAAGGCTTTGAGTAGTACACTCCAACATCTTAAGGATTTTGGTATACTTCCATCTATGGGGGAACCTACTTCCTCTAATTGATACTAATTTTCACTCTAGCATACATTTCATCAACCATTTTGGCTCACCATTGTCTTGCACTAAGTCAGGGCATAGGGTTTTATAGCCTTGTCCTCATATGTCACTTTTCATTGCCTCTTTTGAATATTTGTTAACTTTTCATGAACATATAAGAGCAAGCTTGGGATGTGGATGACATGCCTTTAGTCTACTCGCATGTGACATAATTCCCTCTTTCATGACATAGCTTATCAGAAATATATGACTTGGCATAGGGCTTTCCATGTAAGTTATCATGTTTTCTTCTTCTTGTTTAAAGCAATTGCTCTCAGTACTAGTGTTTGCAACCTCTTTAAAGTGAGGGCATAAATCAAAACTTACATTTCATTATGTGATTTTCTTTTTCTTGCGATTTCTTCTCTTGGAAGCATTAGGTACAATGTTTCCCAGGATGAGACATTGCACATGTCCTCTCTTGGAAACAAGATGAGACCATATGCACTTATCCTCTCTTGGAAACATTAAGCATGTTGTTCCCTAAGATGATGCATTGCAAAAACAAAGAAAATACCTTTGAACATTCCTTGCACTACCTTGCATTTACAATGTCTATGTGTGTCAAGCATATGAAATTTTTCTTACCTCATAGAGCTCGAAAACCATTTTCATTAGTGTGGCACCTTTTTAAAGTTATCAACAGGTATAACTTTGGTATGTTTGAGTCAGAAGCCCATTCAAAGGCACAACTTTCCCCATAGCCACCTATGTGTGTGTGAGCATATATCGGTCATATGTGTCTCACCTCTTAGGACTTCTCACTTGGCAGACAAATAAGAGTCTTGTCACCTCAAAGTGAGTATGCATTTATGGAAAAATAGCCTAGATCTGATTCACAACTAGCTAGACAAATGGTCGAAGCTTGATCCAACTTTTTATTATCAAACCACATCTTTGGGATATCTCACCCCATAAACAACCTAATTTTATGTGGCCCTAGAGTCAGCGCATCTTTTCCACCCCATTCTTCTTTCCTTTAGTTATGCCATTACTTGATTATGTATCTTGATGGTCTGACTTAAGTTCTTGGATCCTAGGGCCTTGATTTCCTTCTTGATCTTTGTTATTCTTTTTCATATGCATCTATACACTCATATCTCTCTTGAATGTCTACTTTAGTGTGAGTTTGAAGCAAGTTCATCCTCTCACTAAAGTGGGGGCTCAATGTACCATAGAAAAAAGGAAAATTGCTTGATTTGGGGGATAATTGATGATAAATTAGACTTAATGAGGCCTTGATTTGGTGTTGTGATATTTTTTTCATATCCATACTAGGTCTTGGACCCTTTTAAATTCATTTAATGATGTCTTGTAAAGGTGTTGTAAGGTGTTGTAAAAGACTTTCACACTTTTCTAGACTTAATGAACCCATCTTGCCTTAATTCAACATTATAAAATGTGTTTAATAACATTATCCCATCCATCTAGAAGGCTTGTAAAGTAAACTTAATGATAATCTAGTGTTGTAATGTGTTTTACACATTCACATTGGATGTTGTGCCTTTTTAGGCTATGTGGGCCTTATTTTAGTGTTGTAAAGTGTATTTAATCACACTTTCACACTAATTTCATGTCCCAAGCCCTAATTTACCTTCACATAATCATTAGTAGGCCCCTATTACCCCATATTGTGCATCCCAAGGCAATATTTGATGAAATACCTGACAAAGTCATCATATAAACCTTATTTTTGTACTTCCTAGCATTCTAGCTATAAAAAATGGGCCCCACTAGGACTAATTCACCACTTGTGGTGAATGAGTTCCTACCAGGTGGGACTGATTCACCCAAGGTATGGAATGAGTCCCATTTGAGCCAATTTTGACCTTTGAGTAGGAAAAACTAAAATTTAAGTTTATTATTTTTACATGTCAGCCTTAGGGATCCAATTTACAGGTGAATAAGGTGAATTTCCTATAAAAAAATTATCCAAGACCTATTTCATAATATCTTAACTCATTCACACATCTCTTATATTTCATTCATCATCTATCTTCTCTGTCAAGTCAAGTAAGCTGGGGTTTCATCATTGTAAGTCATCAAGATAGCTTCCAAGGACATTGAAGGGAAAATTATTCATTTATTTCTATAGACATTCAAGATTAATCATCATGGAAAGGTAATAACTCCATTATTTCATGCTTCATTACATTCTTTCTCCATTTTGGTTTAATTACCTAAAAGGGGTTTGACCAAGGCAAGACCCCATACCCTAATATCTAACATTTATCTTTCTTGTCTTGTGTGTTTGAAAATTTAGACATCTTGGAGGCTTAGAAATCAATGAATATTAAATTTCAAATTTGTTCAAGTCATATCTTCATTGGACAAGTCAAAATACCCACAAAAAGTCACTTTCAGGTCTAAATTTGATTGTTTCAAAACCAGACACCTGAAGAAGTAGAAAGTGTAGACCAAAGGCTCCTCTCTCCACCAGTGAATCTTCAAAGATTCAAAAGTGGAATCATTTTCCATGAGTGGCGAATGAGTCCCACTTCCAAGTTTTCTGCTTTGGACACCCATTTGTTTGAAATAGGCTCTGAAACAATTTTACATAATTGGGACTGATTCACCTAGAATAGCGAATGAGTCCTATTAGGCCTAAAAATTAGGATCAACAACATTTTAGATGTCATTTCCAATCTCCATCAAGATCTCAGGTGCACACTTTTAGTTTTATCCATTTTTGTTGCAATTTGTATTCATTTTTAGGGGTTTTTGCATTACATAATGTGTTTTCCAACAACTTACATTTCAATAGTTTTCACTTAATAATCAATAGCTTTAATTAGTTATTTTCATTTAGTTTATCTCATATAGGAAAATTTCATTCATATTTCCTTTATACTTGCATTAGTTTAAGTTAATCTCATAGATTTTGGTGTGGGATCTATCTCTTTCCATTAGGTGAAAGACTCTGATTGAGAAAAAGAGAATCATAACATTTCAAAGCCTCAAAATCTATGGTTAAAAATGCATAATGGAGGCTATTAAGCCTTGGATAGTGCAGATCCTAACACTGAGATATGAGGTCATTCTAAATGAAACCATTGGCTTAGCTAATATCTTGCTAAAATGTCTTAAGGACACAACTGAAGTGATATTTGACACTTATGAGGAGAAATATATGAAGGTGCACATAGATTAGAGATAGTCATAAATAAAAAATACTATTGATAGAATGAACATACAATTTGTGGAGCCTATGGGACTCACACCAAAAAAAGTTGAGGAAGCTAAGGTTAAGTATGGTGTGTTAGGAAGCTCATCAAGTATAAGAAGATCTTGTAGAGCAACTACCACTCCTCCATCTATTCAAAATTATTTCAAGACCATGCCTTCATCTAGAGGAACAAAGAGGAAGGAGATAAGTACTCCTACAAAAGATAAAAGTGATCTAGTAAAGGAGAATAATTCTACAATAAAATAGAAAATGATGGCTAAGAAGATAAAGGTTGCTTCAGTAGCACAACTAATTGGCCCTATGAAGAGGAGAGTGAAGAAAAAAGATGCCAGTAAGAAATATGTTGGTGTAAATGTTAAATATGAAGAAGAAGAAGAAGGACCTAAATTCATCCACAAGAGATAAATGGAAACTTCACAAGGTGAAGCAAGTATTAAGAAGCATAAAGTTCACATTGTGGATACTAATGAAGAAAAAAAAATAGAGAAATATCTAAACAAGCCATTATGATCCACATGTGAGAGAAGAAGATTGAAGCCACCAAGAAAAGGACATCAAATGAAAAGAAAAATAAAAATAAGAAGAATCTGGTAAAATCCTACAGTCCAATGAAACTTGATGTGTTATTCAATGAGATTGCACAAAATGAAATGTTAGAGGAAACAACACTTTATACTAAAGTTGATGAGGTGGACAAGGCCACCATAGTAGAAGCCTTTATAAAATGCATTATTTTTCTTGAAGTAGATATGTCGAACATACACAAATAATTACCTATGAAATTATGGATTATTTTGATTGAGAGAAGACAAAAAGACATAAAGGAAGATGCTAGATTGAAGTACTATACATTATAAAGATTAGTGCTCCTCTTTCCATTGAAAACAAAGCCACATTAGCTACATTGTTCAATAAGGAAGTAAAAAAAAAAAATATATCAAAATGATCTCAAGAGGCTCTATATAGGATTTACATGAGCAATTCTTTCAAATATTGGCTCATAATGAAAAGATCAATATTAAGTTTGGAAACCTCAAGGATCTAGTGAACTCAAAGTTCAAATCTATTTCCAGTGACCTAGTTAGTGTTGATATGGCCAAAAAGCTTAATATGGTACCTACCATTCTAGAAGAAGGTGACAAATACATAATGGAGCTAGAGACCCAGTTGAAAATGCTTTGCATAACCAAGAATGTATGGGAAGAAGGAAAATAAGAGTGGAAAGACCATATTGAGAAGCTCGAAGAGTCAACCTCCTCTAGTTGACAGTACTTCTTTTTTCTTTACACCTTTCTGTTACTATTTTAGATTCTTGTGCACATATGCGGATGATATAAGTTATAATTTTAGTTTAAAACTTTTGTTGGATAACACTCCAAATGAGAGTCAATTCAAATTCTGAATTTTGTATACATGTATATATTTGTCATGAGGAGATCTGGTATGTGAAGAAAACTATTGTATGCACCATTTTCCCTTGATTTCAAAGGGGGAGAATGATTTTTGTGATCATTTTTGTATGTTTCCATCAATTTCAACAAGGTATATTGTTGGAAGAATAAGGAGCTTATCATTGATGCATTTTTTGGCAACATGAGCATATGGGATGAGTAAAAGTGAAAGAGTCATGCATTGCAGAATTGTCATTAATGTCAACACTTTATTCATGTATGAAGACCATTATGTGGATCAGTTTGGATGGCTTGATTATGATTGAGGATTATTGTGAAAGGTAATTTTGCAAGAAGGTTTGATCCAGTGAAAATGCTTAATATAAAAATTGACTAAGTGTTAATACATGTATTTTTTTTGTACATGCATTTTGTTTTTGGGTTCGCATTGGTCCACTAATTAGGATCTTTTTCTATTCTTCTAATATACTTTTTTTAGTTGATAGAGGAACCTAATTTTAGATATTCATCTTGTTTTAGCTCATGGTGTGGAAGTTTTGACTGGTAGTTATAGGTGTTTTCTAGTTCAATGCATATATTTTGATGAATCCTCACTTCTCCACATATAGGAATCTAGATTTATGGTTTTGTGGAAAGGTTGATAGGTGTCAATAGTGTTTATATTCTATATGGCATAGATTTTGGAGGTCCACAAGTCTAAATATGGTGTAGAGATAGAAAATTTTGTAATTAGGTCACTACTAGTGCCAACCTAATGAGTTAGGTGTTTGAACATTTTTTGATCCATTATGTGGGTTTTATTTTAGGTTTGTGCTGACTTCTCTCAAATTATGAGTTTTAAATCTTGGCATGAAGCATGTATGAATGGATCTTGAGCTAGAAAATTACATTTTTCTTGTTACATCCAATTAGGCTGACCTAATTGATGTTATAGATGAAAAAAATATATATGAAGGATCCTTTTCAATTTTTTGAGTAAAGTGATATGTGATAAGAGTTTTTGGATGCTAATTGTGTGAATGTGGACCAAAGAAGAGTATTAAGTCAGATCAATATGAAGTGTGTAAAGTTTGTATTGTTAGCTTCATTAGAATTGTAATTCATGCATATGTTTTTGATAAAAGGGATAAACGGGTTTTACAGGGACCCGAAACCACAAAGTAACATTACAAACAAAGACCAAAAAGATAAAAACCAGCTAAAACTGGCAGCCGCAAAAAAGCCATCAAAAGGCCAGCAGACAGAAAAAACTAGGGCCCAACCAAAGCTAATCCATAGTCTTCAAGAGCTCGTCAGCAACCACTTCCAGGTCCACAATATCCTGAACCCCCTCCATGAAAATATGAGTCATATTTGAGGTAGACAGGGCTTTTATTTTCATACTTGATCTAGTGCGCCTAGAAATCCCCACGTTCTCATCCTAATCTTTGTCCTTATCTAAGTCGACAATCAACGCTCTGTTCTGGGTTTTCTCCACTCTTTCGGTCATGGCTTTGATGATTAATGAATTATGTTTGGCTATTCTGCAATTCTGATCAACAATTTTTTTCATGGTTCCTTTAATTTTATCAAGATCATTTTCAACAGTACTGTCCTTTTTCATGCTATCCTTTGCAAAGGTATTCTTCTCCACCTCGAGTTGTATTAGCCCAGCAACTTTGGCTTCAATTTCCCCCAACTTACTATGAAGAGACAGATTTTTGGTCTTCAACTCACTAATTTCATAAAATAACCATTTGGCAGAATTAAATTGATCCTCAGAGCATCTCTTGATAGTACCAACAAAGTCATAAGGGGGGTCACTATCATAATTGACACCAAAATTCACCAACTCCGCACCTCTGGGAGGGCTACAATTTTCCTTTTGAACATTCTGAGGGGAGTGGGGACTCTCAAGACTGACCTTGGCCGCTTTAGTAGAAACAACAGGAGAGTCTTCAGGATAGGAAACTAACTTGTTAGCCGGAGAACTAGAGCCTGCCAATATAGCATTAGGGTTATTGCGGCCGGGAGCAAGAATAGAGCAGGCACCAGAAGGCTGGGGGGAGCGGCTAGAGGCAAATGGGGGGGCAGGGGATGCGAGGAGAGCTTAACATGACCAGAAGTAACTTTAGTCCCAGATATACTAGGCTCAGTATCGTCCTCAACAGGATCCGAAGGGGCTAAAGGGTTTGAGAGGGTAGGCATATTCTGAAAGTGCTCATAAATGAGCCTTAAAAGACCAGTGTGAAGAATCAGGTATCTGTTAGGGATCCTACTGTGGTCTGTAAAGCTATTTCTCAGGGAACAAAGCAAAAAGAAAGGGATGGAAACATGCACCTTATGCCTGAAGTGATTGAGCAGCACGAAGTGGTATCCATAAACCCTAGTGAAGTGGTCGTCAAGAGTGATGTACTCCATGATAACCCTTACCACTTTTCTCCATAAAGCTTTTATGGTGTCCGCTTCATAGTAACTGTTCGACATCTTAACAAGTTTATGCTTCTCCATTTCGGTCTTAGGGAACCTCGTCACAACTTCATCAGAGAATTTCCTATCTCTAAAAAATTTATGCTCTTCAATCAGGATACTAGTAACCTCCACAATCAAAGCTTCATCAATCTAAACCTTCCTCCCAAAGAGGAAAACCTCCCCATTGTTCCAGATTTTCTCAAAGAAATTAGTAATCTCATCCTGAGGGTCGTGGAGTTTCTCGATGAATGGAAGTAAGCCACCACTTCTTATTTTACTCCACACTTTAGTGTTCTTGGTGTGTGACTCAAAACTGGTAGGTTCGACTCTCTTCTGTTCCCCACCCATTTTTGAAATCTCGGTGCTAATACTGTTGCAAGCGGAGAACCTATTCTAGATAGTTCCTTTGCTTTGCAGGACCCACAAAGCATGCCAAGGTAAATAATTACTCTGATGGATACTCTTGGCCCCATGTAATCTACTTATTATGTAATTCATGACTCGTACCTTCATCATTATTACAAGAAGCCACCACTTTTCCATTCACCGCATCAAGCACCATTAAAGCTTGAACATCAGAATTGAGGTCAATCCTTTTGTGCCACATGAGGATTTTATCACTCTTAACTCCCTTGTTAGCAAAAAAATATGCAACTGCATTCGCCTCGCGATAAGCATGAGTGATTTTAATTCTGTCAAACTTACTAAGTAATAACTTAGCATCTTCAATCCAGTTTTTAATAGACCATGCGGGCTAGGACCTACCGCAAAGGTTGTCTATTATATTTTTTGAATCACCTTCAAGCCATAAATTTTTACATTTAATTTCCATTGCAAGGTTGATTATGTAATAAGCACCCGCCGCTTCCACCATGTGATTTTTTTGGACCCCCGAAGGAGTGGCAACAACTCCCATAAAGTTACCTGCCAAGTCCCTTAGGACCCCACCACACCCAGCCTTCCCTGGATTTCCTTTGGTCCAGTCATCCATAGGAAAACTCCTGCAAACTCCCTCCCTCAACTTTTTGGCTGGATTAGGAGCATTGGAAATATCCCATTTAATTCTACATTCCCTAGCAATCCAGCTATCATAAGGAGAGCAAACCACAGCCTCAAACTTTCCCTCCCTGAAGGGAACAATAGAGAAGTTCTCTTTAATCATACTAAGAATTCTTTCAAACACAAATTCCTCCGACGACTCCTTATCCCTAAAGATCCTATGGTTTCTCTCTTTCCAAATTCCCCATGCCACATGGGGGAACGAGAAAGCCCATAGTTTTTTTATAAAGGGGTTGAGAGAAGGGGCTTTCCATTGAAAAAAAAAGTCTTCAACCGACTCCGGAGGGACCCAAGAAAAATGCCAGCATTTCAAAAGCTTATCCCAAACTAGAGAGGAGAAAGGACAATGGATAAAGAGGTGCTTAACGGATTTGGCCTCGCTTTTACAGAGGTAGCATCTATTGGGGAGTAGAAAACCTCTTTTGCAAAGATTATCAACAGTTAGCACTTTATTTTGGAGCAAGGACCAAAAAAAGATGTTAACCTTAGGTAAGAGATGCTTTTTCCAAGCATGCGACCATAGAGGGGGGGATTAAGAGCATGTGAGAGCTGGGCAAAAGTAGAAGAAACAAAAAAACACCTAGAAGGTTCATACTTCGAGATAAGACTTTCCTCCTAATTCAGGTAAAGTCTAACAGCATTCGAAGAGGAGTAAACAGAGACCAAAGCAGGGTTTATCAAGGGGAGATTGACCCACTTACCATCCCTCCAGTAATCTTTAACAAAGAGGCCATAAGTGTCTTTGCGAAAATCAGCCCATCAACTGAGATTCCCATCCTGAGTCAGAGGTTCATTGCGCAGCCAATAGTAATCCCAAAATCTAATCTGGTTACCATTACGAACCTACCATTTCAATACCAATTCCACCACCTTAATCCCATCAATCATAGAGTTCTAGCAACTTGATCCTTTTGGGAGAAGAGGATTCTCAATAAGATCCTTGAGGGAATTTTTACTCTGCAAATACTTGCTTTTAATTATTTCACTCCATTCCCCAGAGGAAAAGAATAGTCTCCATATCTATTTAGCTAGGAGCAATTTATTCAGCAGTCTAATTTTTCTTAGCCCAAGGCCTCCATCCTTTTTTGATCTACAAACTAGGTCCCAACCAATAAGAGGCATTCTTTTTCTTTCTTCAACTCCCGACCAAAGGAATCTCTTTTAGATCTTTTCAATGGTTTCAGCATATTTGGTCAGGATTTTGAAAAGACTAAGAGCATAGATAGGAAGATTCTGTAGGGAGGCTTTAAGAAGCTAGAGTTTTCCGGCTTGGCTTAGGCGAGCTCCTTTCCAGCCAGAAATTTTTTCCCAAACCTATCAACAAAAGAGATCCAAAAAATAATTCAGAGGTTTTAAGTATAGAGGTAACCCCAGATAAGTAGCAAGAAGGGACTCTATCTTGCAACCAAGAATTCTATCTATCTTCCTCTGTATGTGCAAAGGTGTGTTAAAGAAATACAGCAAGATTTTTTGCTTATTTACCATCTGACCAGAAGCTCCTCCATAGGTATCCAAAAGTTTCTTCATTTCTTTAGCCTTTGAGACAGTAGATCTGCCCATCAGCAAACACTTGTCATCCACAAACTATTCGTGAGAAAAAATCAAATTGCTCAAAGATGGTTTGATCCCCACAATAGATCTTTGAGCAACCAGTTTACTCATATTCCTACCAAAACTCTTAGCCATAATCATAAAGAGGATACAATTATGTTAGATCTAATTATATTAGATCAAAACTTGGTTGTGTGTGACAATATCTTCTATCTATTTCTTCTTTCAATGGGCAATGAGTCTACTTGGATAGTGATTCCACCTATAGTGAGCACTTTTATAATACACAATAGCTAGTTATAATATATTGTGAGCTAATCTTTATTGTGGTTTTTCCCATTTTTGGGTTTTCATGTAAAACTCTAGTGTTCATGTTTTATGAGATTTTTCTAGTTTTTTCCATGCTTTCATTCATTACTAAAAATGTTTGATATATGGATTAAATGTTTAAATTCTTAAGTGGTTTAAAGGAAAACTGATTCATCCCCCCTCTCAATATTTCAGGTGTTGAATAGGAAGAGTCCAAATAGGAGGAAAATGTTATTTTCGAGAGTAGTTTATCAAGGTAGGGGAAGTGCTCGAGATAGGAAGTGTTGGGAGTGGTTATGTGAATCCACTAATCAATGGGAGATCAAATCTCAAAGAAAATTAGTAAAATGAATCAAGGGCTTGAAATGAAAGTCCTTAAAACTTTCAAGATTATAGATGCAAGTTATTAAATACGAACACCAAGGAAATTTTAAATTGTAGGAAGATCTAAAGATTGCTCTAAAATCATTGTAGTTTGTTGGTCAATAATCAAATTAATATCATAATTAAGGAGGATCTCATATAGTTGTTAAAAGGGATATTACCAAAGGAAAAAAATCCATAGCATTTGTAATTTTTTGTAGGTTGTAGCGAAGAAAAATACTATGGTGGTCATACAAATAAGGAGGTTCCTTTGAAAAGACTACATCAGTGATAGAAAAGGATATTGTTAACTCTAAAGGAAATCAACAACTATCAAAGAAAGGATCACTAATTTTATTTTTTGAGGAAATGAATTGAGCTCGTCTAAATGGGATTGAAAATCACTTTCATAAGTATAAAAAAATTATGGTAAAAATTAAGGGGAGCATTGGGATATTATTATAATTTCTCTCAAATTGTATCAGAAGAAAATGAAGATAAAAGTATATTTTAGCATGAGCAGAGGATACCTCTATATAATTTTCTATTAGAATTTTATTTTTAACATACAAAGTGTAGGCACTATAACAGTCTTTCCATGTATTTAAGACTGCTATATAATGATAAAATTATAACCCATTCATGATAATCTAATCATATGAGTAGTTGATCAAATCTCATAATCATGTAATCAAAGTGACCATTTAATCTAATTAATTGATGAAATGACTATGTATATAGATGATCAAGGTGATTAGTTGAATAATGAAGAGTTGAATTGTTGTAGCACTTGGATAGATTGTCACTATTATGTTTGATATATTTTGTATATTGTGTGATTGATTAATTTCAATACAACACCGACATTACAATCATTGCAACACATTAGAGAACATGTATTTGAGGCATATTAATTAAAAACACTTTCATATTTACATATATTCCTATTATAATAGTTGTAAATATAAAATATGATGAAATTTATCTATCTATTATGCTTGAATGGATATCCATAATCTATTACAAATAACTTATTTCTTGTAAAGTGCTCATAATCCAACCTCAACCAATTATTTTTATTTCCCACAAGATTTGTGTGTAATTTTTTGCAATTTATATTAATCATATTAGGAAAAGTTAGACTAAAACTAGTATTTTTAACTATTTGATGGTTTTTCCATTCTATATTACAAGTGGCACAACTTTTCCTCTAGCCATAATGGGTGGTAATCATGGAGGATTTTTTTTTTAATTAAATTATGAATAGAAGGGACAATACCCATTACAAAACATCCATTAAGGAAACTGAGGCACTCACGAGAAGTGAAGCACCTAGCAAACTAAAACAAAAACTTAAATATAAATAGTATGACTGATAAAAAGAAATAGAAACAACACACAAACAAGAGAAGTTACCAAATTACCACAAAAAACTTATAGGTTTCCTACCAACTTGACACCACTAAATACCTTCTACTCATGAGCTAGGAAGTGGATATTCTCCTCACAAGATAGGGGGCCTTTCTAAATAACTTGAGTGTCCACTGTGGCATTCAGAGTTGAGATTTCCACCACCTTACCTTTCTTCTTCTTGTGACTATCATCACATCCATCCTCAACCACCCATTTTCCCTATATTTTTCTTATTTCTTGCTAAAGAATCTAAATGGTGAGGGTGGTGTTCTTCACAGTTGCCTTAGTATAATTAGTTATGACTTGAAGGCATTGTGTAACTTTTTCTTGGTTCGTATGAATAGCATCAATCTCCATTTACAAATTATTTTTATCCTCCTTTGTGCAAATGATAGCTCCCAAATCCTTAAGCTCCTTATCCCATCTAGCCCAACACTCAAAGGACTTAGCCAGGAAGCCTATCCTATAATGGCCACTATCCTCAACCTCCCCAAACCATAGAACCTACTACTACAATAATTTATTTTCTAGAATCTAGATTTTATCTTTAGTAGTAATGAGCTAACCTAGGAGCCACTTGATGATGTCATTTTGAGCATTAACCATCTCTATAATTTCATTGATTTCATTGTAAAGGGGGTTTCCAGAGGTATGATTTTCAAAACCCAACCTAGGTTTAGCATGAGTCCTCTCTAAATTGATACAAAAAATAGGGGAATTTTAAAGGATAGGATTAATAATACGGGGTGTTGGGGATATTAGAGACATCTGCATGAATAGGGGAGTGTGTGGGAAAATTGGAAGGGGTGGGATTCCACACTCATCATTTGAGTTATCTAACTCACTGAACCCAAAAGTAGAAATAAGAGTAGGCTCAGAAAGGGGAGCACATTTAAAGGGTTCAAGAGGAGTTTTCTTATTAGCAGAGTTTTTACCATTGGAATGGGTGTTGATGGTTTTTTTATGCACTTTTCAACACAGGTAATGTGTAGGTGCATTACCTCTCTTGAAAGACAATCTTCCACAATCGGATTGCAGAACACTATCCCAAGGTCTCTCGGATGTCAGGTCATGACAGTGCTTAGATACCTTAGTAGTTTGATGTGATTTGCTGGAATCACAAGGTGGTATTACACAGGAAATACAAAGCATGGATACAAAGCATGGAAGTTTAATCTTGAAATGGAGTTCATAGGATGGAAAGCTGTCATGCATTGGCTGTAGGTTCAAACAGCAGTCTTAGTCTCCATTTTGTGGTTGGATTTGGCTTTACAATATGCAATGAACCTTAGCATAGGTCAGTCATTAAAAAAAAGAAAAGAAGGCAAGGAAGAGGGAAAGTTCCTAAGTCTGCAACTAACTGTGAATAGTGACAATGGAGTTCCTGCAATGGACAATTCCTCAAAACAATATCCCACTTAACCATGGATTTCACAGTATCATGGAAATTGTGCTATCTTCTAAGGTCTACAGATATTTTATCCTTCATCCACCACATACATGCATGAATCAAAGATAAATGTTTGGAGTAGCTTTGAAATCAAGTCCAGGATAACTTTGCATAGCTATCTACCACCAAGAAACAACAAAAAATATGGACAAAGAAATCATCAACATGGTAGGAATTTTCATAATCACCTAACAACATTTATAAAATCTACCCAAAGAGAGAAAACAACTAACTAGAATAGCAGTAAAACCTAAGAAAATATCTAATATTGGAGACCGAATCAAGTAACATGAGAGAAACCAAGAAAATACACCAAGTCAATGCCTTTTCCTTATAAATTTCTGCAGCATGCCTTTACAACAACTCAACTCTCCCTTTGCAAATGAGAGGAGAGCCCTATTTATAGTTTTCCAAAAGTCAAATGAATGGCCAAGATTCATTCTTATTGTGTGGCCAAGATTCATTAAAAAATAGGGTTTCACCTACCCCAAATATCTAGCAATTTAAAATTTACATTTTGTCTTTACCTTATTTCGTCCTCTTGTTGATGGCACTGTAGCTCTTTTGTATTTTAGCAGATTGCTATTTTGTTGTAGCTACTCTTCAGGAAGTTCATCTTTGGCAGGGTTTTCTTCGTGTTCCTTGGAGGTTGTGTATTCGATGAACTTGAGGATGACCTCCTAGAGTTTGTCTATCTCGATGACTTCGCATCGCAGTGCCTGGTAGCTCCATTCCTTCGCATTTTCTTCCAGCCTTTTCCAATCTTCATCATACTTTGAGCCCTGGTCTCTGAACAGCTCTGATTGGTCAAAGGCATGGGTAGCAAAACTCAAGAATTCCGTTGTGATTTCTCCAGCCATCCCGTCCTTCATCTTTTCCTGGAAGTAGGGTTTTATCTTCTCTGGATCCATTTCCACAGTGGGCATATCAAAATTTGTCATCAGCTTAAGATATTGGGCACATTCCGCTAGGATTTCCTTGATCCACTCAATATCAGGATTCACCCTGCTCAAGATTTGCTCCAACCTCTCCTTCTGGTTGTCAAAGTCTCGGTGCCATATATCCATCAGCCAGTGGTCTTCTTTCTTAAATGAGAGCTTCTTCTCCCATGTGGCTTTAGGAAATTCAAGGATAGCTTCGATCCTTGGGAAGGTGGAGTCATAGGTCACAGGGAAGTTGGTGTAGAGCTTCATTGTACTCTCTAGAGACTGCATCACGTTTAAGAACTTGTTGGCTATTCGCATAGCCAGGCTAATTCCCATGTTCCCGACGTATGAGACTTGTCAGAACCAGTCCTTGGTGTTCTTTTCCAAGTTCTTTCTTCTTTCCATCTTGTTGATCTACTCTTTGGAAAGCAACTAAGGCACAACAGTGGATGTAGTAGGCAGGTCATCCATCGAAGACCATTATTGTATGTAATCTGTTAAGGTTGCAACCTGTGCCTTGAGCTCATCCTTGGAGATTTTATACTGCTTTATCAGGTGCATTGCTGTGGCCACCAACTCCTCGAGGTGCTCAACCTTTTGCTCTTTGGTTGCAGTTCCCAGGTCAATGGTAGAGATGTTATAGCTTACCCCTGCTTGGCCAATCGTGGGCGTTGCAATTTGTGCTATTCGAGAGCTAGAAGCATCTATGGTTATTTTGGATCGGACCTTGGGCTTCTTCTCCTTCTTTTTTGTGATTTGGGCACAAGCCATGATGGCCTCCAACCTCACCCTTAGGTCCTTTAGCACAGGGGTCTTTCTTTTGATCTGCTTCTCCAACCATTCGGGCACAACAGACTTCCCCTTGAGTGAATCACAGTCACCCTCGCCCTTCTCAAACAAGGGCAAGATTTTCGCTTCCTTTTCCTTTTGGGATTCTCCTTTCTCTTTGGCAGCATTCTCCTCCTCTTCGTTGGAGTCATGGACAAATATGAGGCATTTGACCAGCAACCTGGTGGATAGATGTTGGATGGGACTTTCTTCTCTTGTTGTTTCTTCTTCTTTCTTCTCCTCAGTACCCTCAGCTTCGGGGCTTTTGACAACATGGGTTTCAGCTTCGGTTAAATCCTTTATCTATTGTTATTCCAATGAGTGACCCTCTTTATCATGTGGTGATCCTTATGTTTCTACCCCAATGCCCTTCAGCTATTGTTCCATTTCCCCCTCAAGGTCATCATTAAAGGTTTGAAAGATTTCCTTGGCACCCGAGCCATCCTCCTCCTCGCCACTCTTAGAAGAGCCCGTCTCCTCCTCATAAACCACCCTATCGATGGTTCGATCTTCATACTCGGGGTGCTCGTGGTATTCATCAGCCTCCTCCTCGATAGACTTTGAGGCCTCCTGCTCTCGCTCCTCCAGCTCCTTTGAGATTAACATGGTGGCCTCCATGGCTGGTGGCCCTGTTGGTGGTTCTGAAGGTTGAGCAGTTGCAAGGACTTGTGCAAGGGCTTCCTAGAGAGTTGGATCCATTAAGATCTGGGAGAGCTCAGGGGGGAGGTTTTGCATGTGCCTTGTAAGAGCCTCGGGCATGGTGGCAAGGGGAACAGGTGATGGTATTGTTGCCAGAGGGAGTGATGTGATTGGTGACATGGCAGCAGAGGAAGGAGGGGGAGTGGTCATGCCAGAAGAGGAGTCAATGATTATTACCGATTTGGCCGGAGGCAAAGGGACAAGATGGACAGAAATGTCCACTTCCCATGGGGAAGCAGTGACCGCAGCCAGGGAGGTGGGTGGTGCAACAAGAGGGGTAGGGAGAGCCAAGGGAGGCCGCAATTCTTTCGCACCTTCTGCTTGTTTGAGCCTTTTGGGGGATGAGCCTCCCGTTTCTTTCTTTACAGAGGCCTTGGGGTCTGGAGACTGCACGGTTTCTGTTCCTTTTCTTTTCTAGGACCTGGTGATGAGAGGAGACTTGGAGGTCCCGCCAGTTGATGTGGTGGTAGCAACATCCTCTGTGGCACTTGGCTCGCTTTTGAGCCCTTCATAAGTTAAAACCACCCCTTGTCACTTTAAATGAGCCACCTGCCCATCAATCCACCCCTTGGTGCAAGTTAAGTTCAGCTGGGTTATGGTTTCTAGGTCATCGACCTCCTATTCATCCTAGTCAATTGAGGGTATTGGTAGGTTGGCAACCGCAGGGTACCTCAGATGCATGATTGTGGACTCGTCCTCCTCGACCTGGTCCGGTATCGGAAATGGTTGCACTCTTCTCAGGAACTACACAATCATGTGCATGTAGTGCCTTGCACGCACTTCTTTGTCATCTTGGCAGTCGGCCAAGAAATCCTCAATGTGATGGAGATGGGCATATGCTGACCCCAGTGCTTTCCTGACGTGGCCATGTGGATCCATCCATGGGTGAGCGGTGTGCAGGTTGAAATTGTACTCCTTTAGCTCCTTCTCAGAGTTACGAGCACATTGTGACATCTACAGTTGGTACATGCCCTGGCCAAGGGTCATGGGATAGGAGATCCTTGCTATATGTTTGTTGTTGAAGATTGCCTGGAGGTGTTGGAGCTGCCAAGAAAGCTCCAAGAGGATAATTCGATCATTGGGATATTGAGGCAATCTATTCGGCCTTTCAGTGAACCACTAGGCCTGAATACATGTAAAATTTGGATACTTGATGAAAAGAAAAACATATTGCTTTAAAAGCCCTCTGGTGTTGTCGGAGAGCCTCCTCTCGAAGTCTCCAGCAATTAACCTGATGACATGGCCAATCAAGGTGTCATTCACTGTACAGTAGTCCCTTTTGAAATTGTGGTATTGGAGCTGGGGATATTTATCAAATGGTTTGATTCCTCGCTTCTGCCCCTGATTGGGTGCCACAAACAACCCGCTATATTGTCTTTGATCCACAAAGGAATAGACAAGATAGGAGGTCATATAAAACTTAGAGCTCTTCTTTACATTGAAAAACTGCTCATGGAAGTAGTTGCTTATGATCCCTCCCCAATAGAATGACACCTTTGTCATGACGTCCTCGTTTCCACGCAGGATCTGCTCAACGAAATAGGCCATCCATTCCTGGAAGTAGGTGGCCATTGGAAGACCCATAACCCTACTCAACATGGTTACCAGGTCATGGTAATCCTCATGGAAATCGCTATGGAAAGGCTCCTGAGGAACTTTCGCAGTGCTGCCTCGTCTTTCCTTAAGTTAATGTAGGTTTATAGACTTCTTGCATCCAATTGGATTATCATCCCATGCCACCTAACATTCTTCTAATGTAGGGACCTCCATCTGTTGGAATGTCGAAGGTCTTGGTGATCCCCTTTGGCGACATGTCTGTGAGGATGTTTCCCTCCTTATCAACAATTGTTCTGGTATCGGTTTGGTAGGCTTCCTGGCAAGCCATGACTAATTCGGGTGCCACGAGGGATGGAGGGAATCCAACAGCCTTAGCTATTCCACTCTTCCTTATCAATTGGGAATTTTTTGTTGTTGGGTTGACCCTGACCCTCTAAGTAAATTCATCGATATCCACCTGGCCAATGTTAGTGTATGTGATTTCCTTCTAGTCTGTAGTGACCTTTGAGTGGAGTGGCTCGCCCTAGAATTGGTACTTCATCTAGTGTTTGTCTTCCTTCCCTCGAGGGGTCCTTCCTGACTTCTTACCCTTGTCCCCTTCGGCGGATGCCCCTGAAGTTCCTGCACCTAATTCCATATATTCTGCAAGCAAGGGAAAAGTTAGCAAAATGGGTCACGAAAGCATTCATGTTAGTCCATATCTAAAAAATAATATTCATTTCAAATAATCAATCAAGCATATCATGAACTTTCATCTCTAGATGTTATTGATCTTTGATTTAGGGCATTTGGACAATCTGGGCCCGGAGGGCCGGACTTCCCTGGCAGGAATGCTGTTTGGAAGGGAAAACATGACAGAAGGCCCCCACAGACTTTCTTTGGTCACATTTTAATATTTCAAGAGGTTCACGATGAAGAAGACCAAAAATCAACATGTGGGTCGAACTTAGATTCCAAATTTGCATTCCTTAGGATCGATTTAAGGGGGCTCGAAATTCTCATGCCGGAAAGCTGTCGGGAGATACCAGTTTACAGTGGCAGACAGTAGATGGAAAGCTGGAGACGGAACTATGGGGTCTAGGGCCCTGAGGCCTAAAGGGCGGCTAGTGTTAAGTCATTTCACTTTGGAAGGCTCAGGCCAGCGACATTAGGATGGTGAACGAACTTCGCCGTTTAGGACGACAAACATCGGACGGAAGTCCAGGAAGGGAAATCCTGCGACAAGGGCCCAGCGCCATGAGTTTTTCTTTGAGTTCAATGGCGGTCAGCAACATGGAGTCTGGAGGTCAGGACGATGGGAGGGGTTTTCATTTAGCCACGGCAGCCGAGGACAGGAATCCCAGGACACGAAGCCCAGCGAGCAGAAGACCATTAAGAGTTTCAGCGAGATCCCACAGGAAATAGCACTTCGGGGCCCGGCGATCAGAAGGATGGTGTGAAATTTCCCCGACAGCGGGAGAGTGGCGGACTTCTAAGAATGGAAGTCCAGACACCGGGGCCCAAGAGGTCCCAAGGACATGGATGCGAAAAGACTAGCCATTAGCGGGGCAGAGGGCGAGGTCTGGAGCACGGATGGCACCAATGAGTTTGACATGAGATCTGAGGGAAAAGGAAACAAGGTCATCTGGTGTCTGGAGCTTGAAGAGCCGAAGGGTGTGTGAATTAAATTGCCAGAGGTCAACAGTGGACACGAAGGCGGAGCCCGAAGGTCGGGACGTCAGGAGAGACCCGCCGTGGACGACGACAAAACACCCGGGAAACCCCAGAGGTGAAACCCTGGGGTACTGGGCACGAGAGGACCAAAGGATGCATGTTGAGTTTTGAAGTTCTTCGGTGACGGGATGATCAGGATTCGGTAGGCGGGAGGCAGGGAGGATTTTGCAGTTTGGCACGGTGAAATGCAGGCAGAACTCCGGATGGAGAAGTCCGATGGGACAGGCTCGGAGGGAAGAATCGTCGCTGACAAGATTGTTCAAAGGTTTATTTAAGGGAAAGCGAACGTAGGTCCTGGGCCCTAGGCGAACGTTTTCCCTACGCGAAGAATAACCACGGCGGGGAGAAACTCCGGATCAGCGAGGAGGGTTTCTAGGAGGTTTGCTCGATTTTCTATCATGTGGGTTTGGTGCGCAATTTGATGTTTTACTATTTTGCATCCTCTTACTAATTTTTTCTTTAAATTAAATCCTTCGAAATCATGAAACGAAGCCTGGGAAGCGCAAACGGATCCACCTACAGTCGATGGAATGATGATGAGCACGATGATCGTGAAGATGCCGAAGACGGTGGGCTCCAGATGACAGTTTGTCCAATTCATTGCAATCCTATGATGAAAATGACCGATCGGAGTGGGTATTTTATACCCCTAACTGCCATGAAGGCATGCATTTATTGCAAGTACAACTGGCAAAAAGTTGGTGGATTAAAAAATAGGTCGGCAACGGCGGCGGGAAAGCTGGGACCCAGTAGCCAGGGAGGCGCAAAGCAACGGTCGTTCTAAGTTTTTCACTCGGTCGAATGGTGATAGTGGGAAGTGGTTCGGGGCCCGGAGGGCGGGATGCCTCCAGAGATCCGTCGTTAGGGACAGCGGAACCATCACAGAATTCTGAACATGAAATTTTGGATGGTCAGGCCCAGAACGACTGACGGCAGGCAGGTAGCTTCAAAGACTTCAGACGGCAAAAAGGTTGGTGTGACCTGGGGGGCAGGACGCCACAAGAAGTCCACCGTCGGGGACGGCGGAACACAAACGGAACCCCAGAAGCGGACTTCCGGGGTCCGGGTCCCGGAGAACGGAACGCCGCCAAAAAATTCAACAAGTTTGCAGATGGCAAGAGGGGGTTCGAACCCCGAGGTTCGGAAGGAAGTGGAGTGGACGCCGCTAGGAACAGAAATTCCAGCGCGGAAACCCAGAAAGAGAAACCCGAACGACTAGGCCCGGCAGGGCCCGAGGCCCTTGGCAGGAGTAAACTGCCAGAGTGACTCCGCGAGGCGCTGGAACGCAGCAAAATAAAAAAGGGGAGGCATGGTCAATTTATGATGGGACTTTGAAGCAACATTGACCATCCGAGACATGAAAAAAAAAAGGGGGGGCACATAAAATGAGGCGGTGACAAAAACAACCTAACAAGGTGAAAGAAAAGAGGGTCCCCATTCTGAACGAGGTGTGTGTGCTAAGGGCACAACAAATGGAAACTCCATTGGAGAACACTCTCGAGCATTCTAGGGATAAATATTCATTCAGGACCTAGAATCTCTAGTTTCGCAGACCAGGAGTGGCATCCAAAGATGAATCTGGGAGAATGAGATCCTTAATTGGGTCAGCTTACAAGCCATCTAAGAAGTGTGTGTGTAGTGAGTTCATTCATTTCCTTAGGATAGTGACCTAGGTTACCAATTCAATCGAGCAAGCTACATAAATCATCTAACACCAAAAGTAACCTGGACATTACCCCACTGCCAGTCAGGCGTCCATAGCTCCGACAGGGTTGTCGCTGCAACCTCACGGATATTGCTCTAATATCGGCCAGGTGTCCATAGCCCTGGTAGAGTTATCCTAACACCCATACGGTCATTTATTTCCTTTTTCAGAATTCTTTTTTCTCTTTTGCTTTCATATTTCACTTCTCTTTCATTATTTAGTTCAACCGGGTAAGGATTGAAGCCTACAATGGGTTTGAGACTGCAGTGGTCACTGGAGCAGACTTAATATTTTTCACTTGCTAGGATGTCATAACAACCATGGTACGGTCCTTTAGAAATTATTATTATGTGCTTTGTGTGAGATCCAAGATGTGTGTAAGAAGATCTAGCCAAGGGTCAAGTTCTAAGTAGAATTCAGACAAGGAAATCATTCACGGGCAACTTTCAAAGACAAATAATCAAGAGTGAATGTTTAGCCAAAGAACACAAAGAACATATAGCAAAGTGAACCGCTTGTCGAACAAGCACGACCACCGCAAAGGAGCGGGAAACAACTTTAATCAGGTTTTTATTTGTAGACTCGGCAAGGCCATTGCCCTGAGGGTAGTAATTAGATGAGAATTTAAGGCCAATCCCATAGTCAAATGCCCAACTAGCAAATTTTAATGAAGCAAATGCAGGTCCATTATCACATACCAAAGCATACAGACAACCAAAGTGATTTAAAATAAAACTTTCCAAGAAATTAGTAACTACTTCAGTTGTGCATTGCTTACATACTATTGCTTCTGTCCATCTAGTACAGTAATCAGTAGTGGTAAGAATGTACCTGTGTCCTGTAGATGATGGAGGGCTTACAGGACCGATGAAGTTGAGACCCCATTACGCAAACGGCCTTACCTCTAGCATAGACTACAGTGGGACAACAACATTCTTCTCCCTGGTGGCAGTGGTCTTGCACATGTGACATGAATGAACATGGCAATGGGCATCCTTGAAGACAGTTGGCCAATAATACCTTGCTCTCAATATTTGATGTGCTATGGAAGAACCAGAACCATGGCACATACCAAATTTGTTGTGGAAATCTTTCAAAACTCGATCTGCTTCTTCCTTGCCAAGGCATCTCAAATAAATGCCTTCATGATTTTTCTTGTAGAGAATGGAACCCTGCAGCATGTAGCCATTACTTTTCAATCTTAGGGCCCACTTTTGGACTCCTTATAGGTGCAGCAGACACTTATAGTTCAATAGATAGTAGACGACATTCTGGTACCACTCTCCTGGGGAGACATCTTCAAGCTGGTATTGCTGCACAGTGAGTTCAGGTCCAGCTTTTGGTGTTGTTTCAGTAATTGTGCAGGTGAGTGCCTGCCCTCTCACTAGTTTCATCGGTTAGATCTCCATGTCATATTCTTGGAGCAGGGTGACCCATTTAGCTCTTTGTTTTCCCAATTCATTTTGCATGAGCAGCGTTTTTACTGCTGGGTCGAGAACAATGGCAAACACCTTATTGCATAGAATATAGTGTCTAAATTTTTTCACCCCTCTGACGGGAGCATACGCCTGCTTTTCAATGTTGTGATATTGTAATTCAGCATCCTTGAGGGGAGTACTCATAAAGGTGATCGGATGCTCGTTTCCTTCATCATCCTTCTGGGTCAACATACTAGCATAGGAATGCTCTGAAGCAAATGAGTAGATGTAGAAAGACTTCAGATAATCCAAGCTAACTAACACAGGCACCTCAGTGATGGCCCATTCAATTTATTCGAAAGATTGTTTGGCATCGGGTGTCCATTCAATTTTAGCATCTTGTTTGAGCATGGCATTGAGAGGTTTAACAATCTCCGCGAAACTTGTGATGAATTTCCGGACAAAGTTGATCTTTCCAAAGAAATATTTTAATTATTTTTTACTGCCCGGGGGCTGAATTTTGAGTAAAGACTCAATACGTTCGGGGTCTATGGAGATCCCCTGTTCTGAGATGATATGCCAAAGCAATCTACCTTCACTCACTTTGAAAATGCACTTCTTGAGGTTAAGGGAAACTCCAAACTCCCTGCATCTCTGAAATACCTTGCATAAGTCAGAGACGTGATCGCCCCGCCTTTTAGAAAATACGGTCAAATCATCCATGTAGATGATTATGCACTTGCCAGTTAGGTCCTTGAAGGCGATATCCATGGCGTGTTGGAATGTGGCGCCGATGTTGATGAGCCCAAAAGGCATTCTCCTGTATGCGAACATTCCCCACTTAGTGGTGAACGTCGTCTTGTGATGATCCTCGTACTGCACCATTACCTGGTTATACCCAGAGTACCCATCCAGGAAATACATCATCTGGGAGCCATTGATGATCTGCAACACCTCATCCAATGAAGGTACTGGATAGTTGTCTTTCTCCAAGGCGCGGTTCAGATTGCAAAAATCCATGCACAATCTAATCTCTCTGTTCTTTTTTCTCACTGGGACCAAGTTGGCCACCCATGTGGAATGCCTAACTGAAAAAATGATTCTCGCTAAGAGTAAAATTTTCACCTCTTTGTAAATGACAAGTTCTAGCAAGGCATTGATAGGGCACTGCCGCTAGTGGAATGGCCTCACTTCTATCTTAAGAGGGATGGTGTGTGTAATGATAGAAGTGTCATAAGTTTTAAAATCTTCGTAGCTCCATGCCACCACATCATGGTACCTTCGCAAAACATCTATGATCCCCTTCTTTTCCTCTGGCATGCACACCTTACCGATAAAAACATTCCTGATCTCCTCAGCTGTCCCAAGGTTGTGAGCATTGCACTGGTTCCTTATGGCCTCATTTTTTGTTTGTTGATTTTGATCTCTGATCTGGTCCAAGTCGAATATGCGTTCCAGCTAAACCATGCCTCTGGGGATTGTGTTAGTTTTTAGGTTAATAACCCCCTCTATGTCTAGTTCGGCTTCCTGTGGATCAGCTTCATCAATTATTTGAGCTGCAAAGACATCAGAACTTGTGATGAATTGAAGGATATGCTTGTCATCATTGAAGACCTACAAATGGGTAACATTATCTGGGACTGATGGCGTGGATGTTAGCTCAACAGTGAATTTTTTGAGCCCAGACAGAGAGAGGGGTTGCAGAGTGCTGGATGCTTGAGCCAAGGCATCAGTTGTATGATTCTGAGCACGAGGGATCAATTGTATATTGAATTCATCTAAGCCCTCCAAGAGATCCCAGACCCTATTCCTATAGTTTGTAAGTCTCCGATCATGACAAGAATACAACTTCCTGACCTATTTAACTACGAGCTCAGAATCCCTGAAAACTTGTAGCATTTTTATATTTTTCTTTAAGGCCATGAGAAGGCCAAGGACTACGAGTTTGAACCTAGCTCCAGCTCCTTGCCTAGACTTTGATCCATCAAATCAGAGCATCAACACGCGGAGGTTTCCTTATCTTCGGGTCTGATTGAGCTTCTGTTCCCTTCTAGCTGGACGACTGGCCCTATGACTTTAGGGGAATTTTTTGGTTCAATGTATTGATCAACAAATGGTTCTACTAGTGCCTCCTTTGGCGTTTCTATCTATGAAGCACCTAATTTTTTAATATGTGCAACTACTACTTGACATAAGCAACAATCAAACTTGGAGTGTGTAGCATTGTGGACCCTGCACCAGTTCAGCAGCAGGAGATCCTGTAAATTCATTCGGACCCCTAGACTGAGCTGATCCCTTGCACATTTTTCCATGAATTCTTGGAAACCACTGAGTAGTCCCCAATTGTCACCCTTATCAGGCTCATCATCGGCTTCTATCAACACTTCTATGTTTGGGGGTATTCGTGTAGAACCGGTCGAAGGACTACACAACACCAGCAATAATTCGTCTGCACCTTCTTCCTAAAGCTTGACCTCATTTTGGTGGGCGAAAGGGCGATAATTCCCCAAGACGGTCTCGGCGAACAACACGTCATTGATATTATTGTACTCCGTGATCATGTACTTCATATGGGGTTCATGGTCGTTACAGATTTGTTTTGGCAACCCCTTCCATGGTAGCCACATATGAGAAAGGTCTGCGACAATATATCCATTTAGTGCCTTGGTGAATTCCCTTCCCAAGATGATCCCATATGCATCGGGAATGTCAGCCACTTGAATGTCAATGACCTATTGTATCCGCGGGTCTATAATAATCTGCATTGGGATACGGTTTATTTCACCCATGATGTCAATCTCTGTTTTATCCAGTTGGGTCACTTTCCTCTTTGAAGTCATGGGGGTGATGCCAAGAGTCTTGCATACTGCCAAGGGCATGACATTAGCAGACGCTCCTAAATCGAGCAGGCAGTTATGCAGGTTCTTCCCAAAGACCCTAATGGTGGTCAGGAAAGGGGGAGTTTCTGGTCTCCCCTGGAAGATGCTCGTAGGTGTGTCCATGTGAGCTATCTGACCTTTGTTCTTATCATTGCCCATATCCCTGGTTTGCCTAAATAGCTAGTCCTTGGAAAGCTGCCTACTAGCCCTTTCCAGCTCCTTTTCAATTTGTTTACTTACCGACTGATTCACCGGAACATCCTTCCTTTTTCTGGTATTATCCTGTATCTCCCATTCTTTCCTAGGCTCTTCAAAGGTAACTTTTTTGGCTGACGTTTCTTGTGTTGTACTAGAAGATGGAGTCCCATTAAGAACCCTAAAGAAGGTATGCCTTACAGCGGGGACTTTGAGTAATTCGAAGGTTGACAAGCTAATTTTTACCTTCTTGAACTCTTCTGCCACATATTCACCCATTTGTTCAATTTTTGAACTAAAAGCTTGGCCTATAGCAGAAGTGGGAAGTTGGACCTTTGTTTGACTAGACAAATTTTGAGGTTGGCCTTGGGGCTGATTTTGTGACTGGTATTGAGATCCGCCTTTGTTGACGTATTGGGCAGGTATGTGAGGAAGCCCAAGGTTATTGCTGGCGTTAGGATCAGGCAGAGTGGTGAAATTGTTTGGTGGGGTAGAAGTTGTAAAGGGTCAGCCCGCTTGTCTATTCCTAAGGAAGTACAGAGTCGACCGTTGATGGAACATGTGGACCTCATCTATAAATGGTTCTTCTTCATCTACCAGACCATTATCTACTGAATCAAAGAGCTGAGTCAAGGTTCATTCATTACTTACCTCTTGCGCTTCCTCACCCTCAATAGGAGTAGACTCGACTTTGGGCTCGTTGCGGTCACCTCGTGGAAACAACGCTTGATTAACCACGAGACATGAGGAATCATATGGCTCAGATGGGACAATGTCCCTACAGCCAGCATTGTCGACTGCGTTTTGCACCTCCACCTGAAAAATTTCAGTAGCTGTCTGGAACTCGGGACAATCCAACTCAAAATGTCTGCTGGTTTATTAGATTCAACACCATCCAGACAAGGCTGCCTCGGCAAGGTATACCCCACTAGTCATTTTTTCGTTGCTGGTTGGTTGATCGAAAGGCATAGGGACACCACCATTATTAGGCCTAGTGTTCCACGTGTGATTCTGCCTCTGGGAAGGTCTCCTTTCTGTATTTTGATTGGCATTTTTTCCCCTATCATAGTTCTGCCCGGAGGAAGTGCCTACTTCTCAATTATCCCTGCTGTCCCTATTGTCTCGGTTGTTCTTGTTGAGATTGGCCTGAAAATTATGCTAGGAGGCCTGCAACTGGTTATTCTGGTTCTTTAGGTGCATCATTTCCATGGAAATTTTCTTTATCATCTCAGTCAGTTTCTCTAACTTGTCTTTCTCAGTCCCATTTCTGGGTGATGGCGCCAGATTTTGGAGAAACACAGGCGGGGCTGCCGACTGATTTTGATAGGCTAGAGGAAACTCCGGTCCCGATAGGTACAATGGTGCCTAGGGCTGCTGAGGATACGCCTGGTGTTGTGGAACAACCTGAGAATAGTTATACTGCTGTTGGGGCTGCAAATAGGAAGGTGCGGGAAGTGCGTAATTCAATGGCTGCCTTGGATGTGGTACCATAGGTAATTGAGGTACTTGGTTCACAAGGGGGTTTGGTGAGAAAACGCCTGATTAAGCCTCTGAATCTACATTGGGTGGGCTACCGGCCCCAAAGAAGGCAGGGGGCTGGAGATATTCTACCCCAAGTCCACACTGGCAACAATGGCTTCTACATAGGCGGTCACTAGGGTAGTGAGCAGTGGGCGCATCCTTTTCACTAAGGCTAATGTGAGGATGTCCAACATTGCATAATAGACTGGGAGAGCCGCCACATCATTATGGAGGTACGGGTCCTGAAGCTTTGTGTAGGCCCGATGGAAGTAGTCGTTGAAGGAGCCAATAGGTTCATTGACTTCCCTCCTGATAGACATGAACTATTGGTAAAGCTCTGAAGGGCTGATGGGATCTTGTATTTCTATAGGAAGGCATTCTTCATTAGGTTCCATGAGGTAATGGATCCCCTCAGATTGATGTACCAATAGAAGACGTCTTCCCCCAATGAATGCAGAAAAAGGTGACATGCAACATCTTCATGGTCAACTTGCATTTCGGTGATCGTTGTCTCAAATATTTTGATATGCTCCTCAGCTGTTCTTTGTAGGTTGCGCAGATAGAACTTTGAACAAAATCCCTCCAGATTCTTGGGCATATCATTGTAGGCAGCGAAGTGTATTGGCGAAGGGTTATGTGCTAACCAAGCCATGGAGGGTGATGGAGGTGGTGCTTGCTATTAGAAAATGGAAATTTGGGGCTGTATTTGCAATACAACATCAATCTGGGGCTGCACTTGAGTTATGGCTGACTGGACTATGCCTTGGGCTAGAAAGGTCAGGAAAGGAGCAATCCCCTGGTTGTCGGAGATAGGAGGTGTAAATACAGCTTGAAATGGTTGGGTGGAAGACAAAGGCCAGCCAAATGAAGGTGAGGGTGGAATGGAGGTGGTTGGAATGGAGGAAGAGGAAGAGGCAACGCTACTTCCTTATGCTCGCTTTGCTCTCGTAGAAGGCTGTAATTCTTCAAATTCTCCCTTGTTTGGCATTGACCGTAGAACTCTTTGAAATCTCTCCAGGGAGAATGATCTGATTCGATCTAGCTTCACTTTTATCCCTTAACTTTATATTCCCGCTGTGGCCCTCTTTCTAGCGTCAGTTCTGTTGATGGTGTTTTTATGCACTTTTCAACACAGGTAATGCGTAGGTGCATTACCTCTCTTTAAAGACAATCTTCCACAATTAGATTACAAAACACTATCCCAAGGTCTCTCAGATGTTAGGTCATGATAGTGCTTAGATACCTCAGTAGTTTGATGTGATTTTCTAGAATCACAAGGTGATCTTACACAGGAAATACAAAGCATGGATACAAAGCGTGGAAGTTTAATCTTGAAATGGAGTTCATAGGATGGAAAATTGTCATGCATTGGCTGTAGGTTCAAACAGTAGTCTTGGTCTCCATTTTATGGTTGGATTTGGCTTTACAATATGCAAAGAACCTTAGCACAGGTCAGTCATTAAAAAAAAAGAAAAGAAGGCAAGGAAGAGGGAAAGTTCCCAAGTCTGCAACTAACTGTGAATAGTGACAATGGAGTTCCTGCAATGGATAATTCCTCAAAACAATATCCCACTTAACCAGGGATTTCACAGTATCATGAAAATTGTGCTATCTTTTAAGGTCTATAGATATTTTATCCTTCATCCACCACATACATGCATGAATCAAAGATAAATGTTTGGAGCAGCTTTGAAATCAAGTCCAGGCTACCTTTTCACAGCTATCTACCACCAGCAAACAGCAAAAAGTATGGACAAAGAAATCATCATGGCATGAATTTTCATAATCACCTAACAATATTTCTAAAATCTACCCAAAGAGAGAAAATAGCTAACTAAATCACCAGTAAAACTTAAACAAACACTAATATTGAAGACTGAATTAAGTAACATGAGAGAAACCAAGAAAATACACCAAGTCAATGCCTTTTCCTTATAAATTTCTACAACATGCCTTTACAACAACTCAACTCTCCCTTTGCAAATGAGAGGAGAGCCCTATTTATAGTTTTCCAAAAGTCAAATGAATGGCCAAGATTCATTCTTATTGTGTGGCCAAGATTCATTACAAAATATGGTTTCACCTACCCCCAAATATCTAGCAATTTAAAATTTACATTTTGTCTTTACCCTATTTCATCCTCTTGCTGATGGCACTATAGCTCTTTTGTCTTCTAGCAGATTATTGTTTTGTTGTAGCTACTCTTCAGGAAGTTCATCTTTGGCAGGGCTGTCTTCGTGTTCCTTGGAGGCTGTGTATTCGATGAACTTGAGGACGACCTCCTGGAGTTTGTCTATTTTGATGACTTCACATTGCAATGCCTGGTAGCTCCATTCCTTCGCATTTTCTTCCAACCTTTTCCAAACTTCATCATACTTTGAGCCCTGGTCTTTGAACAGCTCTGATTGGTAAAGGTGTGGGCAGCAAAACTCAGGAATTTCGTTATGATTTCTCCAGCCATCCCGCCCTTCATCTTTTCCTAGAAGTAGGGTTTTACCTTCTCTGGATCCATTTGCATAGTGGGCATATCATAATTTGTCATCGGCTTAAGATATCAGGCACATTCCACTTGGATTTCCTTGATCCACTCAATATCAGGATCCACCCTGCTCAAGATTTGCTCCAACCTCTCCTTCCGGTTGTCAAAGTCTCGGCGCCATATATCCATCAGCCAGTGGTCTTCTTTCTTAAATGTGAGCTTCTTCTCCCATGTGGCTTCAGGCAATTGAAGGATAGCTTCGATCCTTGGGAAGGTGGAGTCATAGGTCGCAGGGAAGTTGGTGCAGAGCTTCTTTGTGCTCTCCAGAGACTGCATCAAGTCCAAGAACTTGTTGGATGTTCGCACAACCTGACTAATTCCCATGTTCCCGACGTATGAGACTGTTCGGAACCAGTCCTCGGTGGTCTTTTCCAAGTTCTTTCTTCGTTCCATCTTGTCGATCTGCTCTTTGCAAAGCAACTGAGGTGCAACTGTGGATGTAGTAGGTAGGTCGTCCATTGAAGACCATTGTTGTATGTAATTCATTAAGGCTGCAACCTGTGCCTTGAGCTCATCCTTGGGGATTATATCCTACTTTATCAGGTGGACCCCTGTGGCCACCGACTCCTCAAAGTGCTCGATAATTTTCTCTCTAGTTGTAGTTCCCAGGTCAATGGTAGAGATGTTATAGCTTACCCCTGCTTGGCCAATTGTGGGCGTTGCAATTTGTGTTGTTCAGGAGCCGGAAGCATCCATGGTTATTTTGGATCGGACCTTGGGCTTCTTCTCCTTCTTCATTGTGATTTGGGCTCGAGCCAAGATGGCCTCCAACCTCGCCCTTGGGTCCTTCAGCACAGGGGTCTTTCTTTCGATCTGCTTCTCCAACCATTCAGGCATAACAGACTTTACCTTGGGTGAATCACAGTCACCCTCACCCTTCTTAGTCAAGGGCAAGATTTCCACTTCCTTTTTCCTTTTGGGATTCTCCTTTCTCTTTGGCAACATTCTCCTCCTCTTCGTTAGAGTCATGGACAAATACGAGGTGTTTGACAGGCAACCTGGTGGATAGTTGCTGGATAGGACTTTCTTCTCTTGCTGTTTCTTCTTCTTTCTTCTCCTCAGTACCCTCAACTTTGGGGCTTTTGACAACATGGGTTTCAGCTTCAGTTAAATCCTTTATCTGCTGTTATTCCGGTGGCTGCCCCTCTTTATCATGTGGTGACCCTTCTGTTTCTACCCCAATGCCCTTCAACTGTTGTTCTATTTCCCCCTCAAGGTCATCATCAAAGGTTTGAATGATTTCCTTGGCACCCGAGCCATCCTCCTTATCCCCACTCTTAGAAGAGCCCGTCTCCTCCTCATAAACCACTCTGTCGATGGTTCAGTGTTCGTACTCTAGGTGCTCGTGGTACTCATCAGCCTCCTCCTCGATAGACTTCGAGGCCTCCTGCTCTCGCTCTTCCAACTCCTTTGAGATTAACATGGTCGTCTCCATGGCTGGTGGCCTTGTTGGTGGTTGTGAAGGTTGAGCAGTTGCAAGCACTTGCGCAAGGGCTGCCTGGAGAGTTGGATCCATTAAGATTTGGGAGAGCTCAGGGGGGAGGTTTTGCATGTGCCTTGTAAGAGCCTCGGGCATGGTGGCAAGGGGAATAGGTGATGTGATTGGCGACATGGCAGTAGAAGAAGAAGGGGGAGTGGTTATGCCGGAAAAGGAGTCAATGATTATTACCGATTCGGTTGGAGGTGAAGGGGCAAGATGGACAAAAATGTCCACTGTCGGCAGGGAAGTGACAACCACAACCAGGGAGGTGGGCGGTGCAATAGGAGGGGCAGGGAGAGCCACGGGAGGCCACAATTCTTCTGCACCTTTCGTCTGTTTAAGCCTTTTGGGGGATGAGCCTCCCATTTCTTTCTTTGCAGAGGCCTTGGGGTCCTGAGACTGGGCGGTTTCTTTTCCTTTTCTTTTCTGGGACCTGGTGACGGGAGGAGACTTGGATGTCCCGCTAGTTGACATGGTGGCAGGAACATCCTCTGTGGCACTTGGCTCACTTTTGAGCCCTTCATAAGTTAAGACCACCCCTTGTCGCTTTAAATGAGCCACCTTCCCATCGATCCACTCCTTTGTACGAGTTAAGATCGGCTGGTTTATGGTGTCTAGGTCATCGACCTCCTGTTTATCCCAGTCAATTGAGGGTATTGGCAGGTTGGCAACTATAGGGTACCTCGGATGCATGATTGTGGACTCATTCTCCTCAACCTGGTCCGGTACCGGAAATGGTTGCACTATTCTCAGGAACTGCCCAGTCATGTGCATGTAGTGCCTTGAGCGCACTTCTTTGTCATCTTGGCAGTCAGCCCAGAAATCCTTAATGTGATGGATATGGGCATATGCTGGCCCCAGTACTTACCTGACGTGGCCATGTGGATCCATCCGTGGGCAAGCGGTGTGCAGGTCGAAATGGTACTCCTTTAGCTCTTTCTCAGAGTTACCAGCACATTGTGACGTCTACAGTCGATACATGCCCTAGTCACGGGTCATGGGATAGGAGATCCCCGCTATATGTTTGTTGCTGAAGATTTCCTAGAGGTGTTGGAGCTGCCGAGAAAGCTTCAGGAGGATGATCCAATCATTGGGATATCGAAATAATTTATTCGGCTTTTCAGTGAAGCCATGGGCTCGGATATACATAAACTTTGGATACTAGATGAAAAGAAAAGCATATTGCTTTAAAAGCGCTCTGGCACTGTGGGAGACCCTCCTCTCGAAGTCTCTAGGAATTAACCTAATGACATGGCCAATGAAGGCATCATTCACTCTGCAGTAGTCCCTTTTGAAATTGCGGTATTAAAGTTGTAGATATTTATCAAATGGTTTTAGTCCTCGCTTCTGCCCCTGATCGGGTGCTACAAACAACCCGTTGTATTGTCTTTGATCTGCCAAGGAATAGATAAGGTAGGAGGTCATATAAAATTTAGAGCTCTTCTTTACGTTGAAAAACTGCTCATGGAAGCAGTTGCTTATGATCCCTCCCTAATAGAGTGACACCTTTGTCGTGACGTCCTTGTTTCCATGCAGGATCTGCTCAATGAAATAAGCCATCCATTCTTGGAAGTAGGCAGTCGTTGGAAGACCCATAACCCTTCTGAACATGGTTACTGGGTCGTGGTAATCTTCATGGAAATCGCTACGAAAAAGCTCCTAAGGAACTTTCGCAGCACTGCCTCATCTTTCCTTAAGCCAATGTAGGTTTATTGACTTCTTGCATCCTATTGGATTATCATCCCACGCCGCCTAGCATTCTTCTAATGTAGGGACCTCCATCTGTTGGAATGTGGGAATGTGGAAGGTCTTGGTGATCCCCTCTAGCGACATGTCTGCGAGGATGTTTCCCTCCTTATCAATAATTTTTCTAGTATCGCTTTGGTAGGCTTCCCGGCAAGCCATAACTAATTCAAGCACCACGAGGGATGGAGGGAATCTGGCAGCCTTAGCTATTCCACTCTGCCATATCAATCGGGCATTCTTTGTTGTTGGGTTGACCCTAACCCTCTGAGTGAATTCATCGATATCCACCTGGCCAATGTTATTGTCTGTGATTTCCTTCCAGTCTTTAGTGACCTTTGAGTGGAGCGGGTCACCCTGGAATTGGTACTTCATCTGGTGTTTGTCTTCCTTCCCTCGAGGGGTCCTTCTTGACTTCTTACCCTTGTCCCCTTTGGCGGATGCCCCTGAAGTTCCTACACCCGATTCCATATATTCTGTAAGCAAGGGAAAAGTTAGCAAAATGGGTCACAAAAGAATTCATGTTAGTCCATATCTCAAAAACAATATTCATTTCAAATAATCAATCAAGCATGTCATGAACTTTCATCTCTAGATGTTATTAATCTTTGATTTAGGGAATTTGGACAATCCGGGCCCGGAGGGCCAGACTTCCCTGGCATGAATGCTATTTGGAAGGGAAAACACGGCGGAAGGCCTCCAGAGACTTTCTTTGGTCACATTTTAATATTTCAAGAGGTTCACGATGAAGAAGACTAAAAATCAGCATGTGGGTTGAAGTTAGATTCCAAATTTGGGTTTGTTAGGATCAATTTAAGGGGGCTCAGAAGTTTCAAGCTGGAAAGCTGTCGAGAGATAGCAGTTTGCAGCGGTGGATAGCAGACAAAAAGCTGGAGATAGAACTTCGGGGTTCGGTGCCCAGAGGCCTAAAGGGTGGCCGGTGTTAAGTCATTTCACTTCTGAGGGCTCGGGTCGGCGACAACGGGATGGCAAGTGAACTTCGCCGTTTAGGACAGAAAACATCAGAGGGAAGTCCGGGAAGGGAAGTCTGGTGACAAGGGCCTGGCGGCATGAGTTTTTCTTTGAGTTCAATGGCGGTCGGCAACACGGAATCTAGAGGTTGGGACGACGGTAGGTGTTTTCGTTTAGCCATGGCGGCCGAGGATAGGAGTTCCGAGACACGGACCCTGACGAGCAGAAGTCCATTAAGAGTTTCGGCGAGATCCCCTGACAAACAGTGCTTCGGGGCCCAGCGATCGGAAGGATGGGGTGAAATTTCTCTGACAGCAGGAGAGCGGTGGACGAACGGAAGTCCAGACATAGACCCGAGAGGATCCAAGGACCCAAGGAAAAGATGCGCCATCAAGCAGAGGGAGGGTCCGCGGGGTCCGGAATGAGATGGAACCAATGAGTTTGGGTGAAATAAATCCGGCGGAAATAAGGCCATCCGGTCCGGAGCCTTGCTAAGGATGGACACAAAGGCGGAGCCGAGAATAGCGACACAAGAGGCGAACCGTCGAGGTCAGGACGCCAGGAGAGAAACCCTGGGGTATCGGGCCCGAGAGGACCAAAAAGGATGTTTGAAGAAGTTCTTGAGGATGGGTCGGGATCCAGCAGGGGGGGATGATGATTGCAGTTTGGCACGGTGAAATGCTGAAACTCCAGAGAGAAGTCCAAACGGGGCCTGGAGGGAAGAGCCGCTGGTAAGATTGTTTGAAGGTTTATTTAAGGGAAGCGAAGGTGGGTCCTGGGCCCGAGGCAGACATTTTCCCTGTGCGAAGAACGGCGGGGAGAAACTCGGATCGGCGAGGAGGGTTTCTTGGAGGTTTGCTCGATTTTCTATCATGTGGGTTTGGTGTGCAATTTGATGTTTTACTATTTTGCATCCCTCCTAATAATTTTTCATTCAATTAAATCCTTCGAAATCACGAAACGAAGCCTGGGAAGCGCAAACGGATGGCCTACCTCAAACGCGATATGTGGGGAGACATGGGATCCACCTACGGTCGACTGAATGATGATGAGCACGATGATCGTGATGATACCGAAAACGGTGGGCTCCAGATGATAGTTTGTCCAATTCGCTGCAATCTTGTGATGAAAATGATCGGCTGGAGTGGGTATTTTATACCCCTAACTGCCATGAAGGCGTGCATTTATTGCAGGTACGACCAGCAAAAAATTGGTGCATTCAAAAATAGGTTGGCGACGGCGGCAGGAAAGCCGAGACCTAGTGGCCAGGGAGGCACAAAACAACGGCTGTTCTAAGATTTTCACTCGGTCAAACGGCGACGGCGGGAAGTGGTTCAGGGCCCAGAGGGCAGGATGCCTCCAGAGATCCGTCGTCAAGGACAGCGGGACCATCACGAAATTTCGAACATGGAATTCTGGATGTTCAGGCCCGGAACGACCGACGACAGGCAGGTAGCTTCGAAGACTTCGGACGGCGAAAAGGTTGGCGGGACCCGGGGGCGGGATGCCGCAAGAAGTCTGCCATCACGGACGGCGGAACACAAACGGAACCCCGAAAGTGGACTTCCGTGGTCTAGGTCCCAGAGAATGGAACGCCTCTAGAAAATTCAACAAGTTTGCAAACGGCAAGAGGGGGTTTGGACCCTGAGGTCTGGAAGAACGCGGAGCGGACGCCGGTAGGAACAGAAATTTCAGCACACAAACCCGAAAATAGAAACTCGAACGGTCGGGCCCAGCAGGGCTCAAGGCCGTTGGCAGGACTAAACTGCCAGAGGGACTCCGCGAGGTGCCAGAACACAGCAAAATCAAAAAGGGGAGGCATGGTCAATTTATGATGGGACTTTGAAGGAACATTGACCATCTGAGATATAAAAAAAAAGGGGCACGCAAAATGAGGCAGTGACAAAAATGACCCGACAAGGCGAAAGAAAAGAGGGTCCCTGTTCCGAACGGGGCGTGTGTGCTAAGGGCACAACAATGGGTAATGTGATAGGTAGTGGGAGGGGTTTCATCTAGGGTAATGGATGGATTGGGGTCTGTAAGGGATTTAGTTGGATTATGAATGACCAAGATGTTCTTTTCAACAATGGTAGGGAGGGTAACAAGGTAGCATGGTAATGATAGAGACAAAAGATAAGATCTTGGTGGATAGGTAAATTCTTTCTTTTATGCTAACATTTTTTATAGATTGTTCGAGAGAGAACAAAATAGAAGAGGAAAATTTCATCTTTATATTATAACAAAGATAGTCAAGCATTGGAAACAAATGACCATGAAAGTGATGGAACCAACCCCCTAGTGTAACATATGTCGTCATGAATTTTGTAACCTTACTCTAAACACTAGGGAGGTTAGCTCGATTGAAGCCATTTTGGAGTTTGTTCACATTTTCACCCTCTTTCAAAATTTATTCCATGTCTTTTGCATAATTTCCCGTGGAATTATAGGGAATGAAAGAAAACCTCCAACGAAAGTCTTATCACCTATATAGTAAACTTACTAGGACCATCGTGAAGGAATACTTGTGAACGGTGATAGTGCCATTCACCTAAGAATAAGTGAACTCCATAGAAATCTTGGGATCATGCCGCAACATTCCTTCCACACATGAGGCAAGCTTTCCCTATTGAATGATGGGCCAAACTTTTTTTGTTTCCACATCTCACAATTAGTAGGTTCTTCCTAAACTAGTTCACCTTCCATGGTAGAATTTGTAAATTTTAGGGCAAGGAAACATAGTCTAAAGATATTCCAAGACAAATACTAAAGGAAAAAGTAAATGATTTTATGAAAAAACTGCTTAAAGGGATTAATTTTCCATAAGTGAGAATCATGGAAAATATCAAAGAGAGCTAACAACCGATCCAACTAAATCTTGATTTGATAGTACTTTTGCATCATGATTAATTAATTTTGACACATATCCAAGGATATGAAAAATAGGGTGGTGTTTGTGGTTTTGTTGTTAAAAAAGTGGGGTTCACCAAAATGACCTATTTTCCTAATTTCATTCAAGGAAATGAGATCCAAACAATGAAGTGACTAACAACCTTTAGGTGATTCAAATCAATTTTTCAATCAACAAATTTCCTATCAATGCAAGGACGGGGGTATGGATTAAATTTCACTTTAGAGAGAAAGATGAAAACTATCAAACAAACTCCAAAATACAAGCTATTAAATGCAAATGAAGAAAAACAATTATATATGATAGAAAAAATAACCAAAAGGAAAATATAGAAGGGGAAAAAATTATTTACCTTTCACCAAAAGTCACCTTTTGAAGCTCAATGAGGAAGTTCGCCCTATGGCGAATGGGTCCTAGCTAGGGTTCTTGAAAAATTCTTTATGGGTTCTCTTCTGCCAAGTATGCACTTCTAGATTCTATGTGTTCACTATCAAATAGCCAAAAATAAATTTTGTTGAATAGTTTTCGTGATTTGACAACTTTTCTTACAACTTTCATAGCTTGGCAACTTTCTTCAATTTTTTTGTTCAAAGGATCTTCAACCTAAAATATACTATCACACATTAGAGAGAGTAAAATGTTGTTTTTTAGGTGAATGGAGGTTTTCCTTGGTAATTAAACCTTGAAATTAAATAAGAGAGCACATGAAGGAATGATGAATGAAAAAATCTATGTAGCAACTCACCAAACCTTATTTGAACCTTGAAATATAAATTTTCAAACTAGCATGAAGCAGCCTCAATGGATATAGATCTTGATCATGAAACTCATCTTGAAACAATTCCTTCAATATGCTTAAACACTATATCACCTTATTAGCTCAAACAACATGCATGATGCAAGAAATATTTTACATGATAAAAATATTGATTGCTTCAATAATATTCTATAAATTCTCTTGAATTACTCTTGATCTCATAAACATGCTATTAGGACTTTCTTATAAAGTTGCTAGGATTTTAGCTTGAAATTCTAGGTGAAAGATAATGAAATAACCTTATATTTATAAATATCTTAAGATTAATTCCCGAAATTCAAATATCACTAAGCTAACATTGAATTTTAGATTTGAAATCATCAAAATACCACCTAAAACATATTTTTAAGGGGGTCCTAGGTCTAAGTGAGGACCCATTTTCCCAATGGCGAATTGGTCCTATGCCACTTACCTAGGATACACATTGCTTAGTGCTAAACATAGTTTAAAATATGGTCCTAGATCTATGTGAGGACCCATTCACTCTATGGCGAATGGGTCCTAGGTCACTTACCTAGCATACACATCTTCCGAAGTTAAGTGTTGTGTAATTGCATTTATAAACACTAGGTTTTATCCCTCAGAAATTGTATTTAATTAGGCTTGGATTTGAATTAAAGGAGCTAGTTAAGGAAAATTAACCTCAATCAATTAATAAACCCCTTTATTAATGTGAAAGTGTAAAGGTACACCTTATAACACCAAACATAAGGCACAATTAGGTCCATTTTAATAAATAAGGCCCTAAACATAATGTGAAGATGAAAAACATATTACAACACTAAAGTAAGGCATAATTAAGCTCATTTTATTATTAATTATTTCTAAATTAAGTGTGAAAAAGGAATACATTTTCCTATACTACACTAAATTTTGGGTGAAGGCACCAATGTAAGAAATCATTTTAGCAACTTTATTGTTGTTTCTAAACACATGATTAGATATGAAATTTTTGAGGGAAATCATGAGATTACGAGTAGATGACATAGGGTCCTAGAGTTTCCAACAAGGATTAGACTTCCCCATCAATATTAGAATAATATTTTTGGAATCTCCTTGAATGACCAAGTTGGAAATGCTATGTTTCATGGAAATTTGGATGTCATGAAAATCCCTTGCCACCTTACCAAAGCTAGATGATTGCACCCTCAGGGTCATTGCATAAGCCAAAATTAATTTACCTTTGTGATCATGAATATCTCACCCCCACCTACTTGACTTAGGTTAGGTTTGGCTAAACCATCAAAGTTAAGCTTTAGCTAACCAAGTTCAGAGGGCACAAGGGAGTATCACTACTATCTTGTGGAATGTGAGAAAAAAGAGTATTGAGAATCCCATAAAGGTTCCAAGATGATGCAATAGACACCTCCAAGTTATTAGGATTATGTTTGGGCTTGCAAGATGTTATGCAAATATTCTCAACAACCTAGGTGATAATCTTGTTGGCCACCACTAGCTAGGGGGACTTTTTGTCTCTAAAAACCCTGATATTGTGCTCCTTCTAGAGCACCCATCTAGTGAAGAAAAGAGATTGCAACTATAGCTCAACTAGCATAGGGTGGGATACCAACATGAACCAACTTTCTAAGACACCTTTAACATCCTTCTACCAGACCCAATAGACATTGAAAAGAGAATTATTTTTTTGTCTAACTTCTTAGGAGAAAGAACAGTGGAAAAGAAGGCGGGAAATGGACCTAGCTTCATTCTCACACAAGAAGCAATTTTTACCAAGATGTAAGCCTTTATTTTGGAAATTATCCAAGGTGAGAATCCTTTTATGAAAAATGGTCTACCAGAAGAATTTGACTTTAGGGAGAATTCAAATCCATGTCCAATCTAACAGGGGATCCCAAGTGCTTGAAATAACATTGTAACTAGTCTTAATAGAGCAATTCCCATCCTTAGAAGCTACCTAGACCAAAGATTCCAACAAATTGGAGTTAAAGAACTTAAGATTCTTAATTGTTCTAAGAAGCTCTTTAGCAACCAAATAGAGGGGGGGTTGAACCAATTGGGATCCATCTTCCATATAGGTAGTACAATAGAAGTATCTAGGTAATTAGACACCTTTGAGCCCAACTAAGCATAAATATCCATCATCATAGAAAAAAAAAATATATGAACACTAAGATCCAATGAAGAAAGCCATCTATCATCCCAAAAAGAGACCAAAGTACTAGATCTAACCTACCATGAGGAGCCCAAAGAAACAAATTCTTATATTTTAAGATATTATTCCAAATGATAGAACCTAGAGGAAGAACACCATTGTCAAGCAGAGAGAGGAAATCATGATGCTATGAATACTTATCCTTGATGATAGAGATCCGTTTTTCCTAGTTTTTCAGAAGATTCCAAGAATTTTTACTTATAAAGGCCATGCCATCTATCTTGTTTTTCTCAATTCCAAGCTACCATAACATTTCCTAGAGCACACAATGTCTCAAATCACCAAACAGGAATGACTCCTCTATTCCGTCACTGACCAAAGGAATCTTCCTTGGATTTGTACAAGTTTCTCTGACCACATGTAGAAAGAATAAAACATAGAGACATTAGGTACACAACCATACTTTGAAGGGTAGATTTGAGAAGGAGAAGCTTACCAAAATTTATAAGAAGATCCCCCTTCCAAGCAACAAGTTTTCTCTAAACTCTTTCCAAAAGAGTAGACTAGATATAATTATGTCTTTCCGACAATAAGAAACATTCCCAGATACATTAAGGGAATGAGCAGGATCTGAAAATTGAGGATTCTAGAAATCGTAGTTTGAAGAGAAGGGTCAATGCTGAAAAAAAATGGCACCTTTTGTGAAATTGATGCACTACCTAGAAGCCATAGAAAATTTTTAAGGACATAAATCCAACCTTTTTCCTTAGCCAACATAGTTTTCCCTATCAAAAATGATATCATCAACAATTTTTTGATGGGAAATTGATTGAGACACAAAGGATGGGGTAAAAATGGTCAAGGTGCCATTCAACACTTTGCATTGAGAATTATGGCCAAGAACTTCGGTAATCATAATAAAGAGATAGGGAGATAAGGGTTCCCCTTGGACGATTCCAACAAAAGTCTAGAAAAAACCCTATGGGGTACCATTGATAATCATAGAGAACTTGAGGTAGGTGACATGACCTTGAATGAGTTTCAATAATTTAATAGAGAAGTTGAGCCTATAAAGAACTTCAAATAGAAAATTCTAGGACACTTTGTCATAGGCTTTGGACATATCCAACTTAAGAGCCATACTTTATTTTTTTGTTTTTTCCCATGGAATGAAGGGTTTCATTCACCAGTGTAATACAATCAGTAATTTTCCACCCGAAAACAAAGCCTTTTTTCCCATGGAGTATTTTTTTAAAATGTGATAATTAAAATAATTTGGTATACATGTATGTAAAATGAGTAACAATAGACAATGCATATAAATTATTTGATAGAAGTATTGATTTAAATGTGTTGTAGTTTACAATGAGCTTGATATATATAATAGATTTGTTGAAAAGGAATTTTAAAATTTTAAGGAAATGTAATTGATAGGTAAAACAAATAAATTGACAGTTGATAGTTCTTCTTATGTTTTATAAAATAATAAATTAGATTTTGACAAAGCACATAAGATTAGCAACAACCAATATGTGAGATTCAAATCCAACTCATTAAAACCAAATATGGTGTAGAAAGAGGAAACATATAATGATAGTTATCTTGAATTTTAATGCCTCGATCTCTCAATAGTTATGGCCATTATCAAGTCATTTAAAATTAATGCAAGAGCATCTAGGGTGTAAGAGAAATCTTGCATCCCAAAAAAATGTTTATTTTGATTTTAGTTAGGTTTAGTGAATCATTTTAATTAATGCAAGAGCATCTAGGATGTAAGAGAAATCTTGCATCCCAAAAAAATTGTTTATTTTGATTTTAGTTAGGTTTAATGAATAATTTTTTAAGTGCTAAAAATGAAAAGATTAATTACTATTTTTAGTAAGTTGGAAGGGCTAAATATAGGAGGTTTTTATTTTTTGTAAGATTGGAAAGGCTTTGGCAATAGTGGCATGGTATGATGGTTTAGTTGTTGTGGTGTTATTCTTGCTATCAAGGTTCAAATCCCATTGGGGTGTTATTGTTGAATGTTTACATTAGGGATGAGGCCCCTCATTTATGGCCTCACTATTTCATATCTCTAAGCTAAAAGCATTTACCCCTTAAAATAATAAGATTTGAAGGGCTAAAAATAATAGGTTTCTATTTTTAGCAAATTAGCATTTGTGCACATATGGGAATTAAATCTTATAGAGAGCTATAGAATGGTGAAATGAAGATAATAGTGAATAAATCAGTTTAATACCATTTTCACTTATGATATATTCATTTTTTATTTAAAAATTACTTTCAAATGATTTAAAGTCAATTTTGATGCACCTAGAGGTTCTATATCAGCCCGAAAAGTTGTCAAAAATCAAAAGGGCGATTTATCAAACTTTTTCAGCCTTATTTCTCATCAATATATTTCCAACACTGTGAAAATTTTGGCAATCCGATGGTTGAATCAAAAGTTATGACTCTGATAAATTGGACTAAAATTTAGGAATATTTTAAATTCAGAAAAAGGGAAAATTGAATTTGTTGGGTACCAAAAATAGAAGTGACAATTTACTAGAAAGTGAAAAAGTCTTACAAATTTTTAAAGTGACCTTACAAATGAAAAAGGATTCATTTTTGGATGAGAAGATAGATGAAATTATTTTTTTTCAGCACAAAAAAAAGTTTGGGGTTGCAGTGGCCATAAGTTCCATTTGCAGACTTGCATGTGTAATTTTCTGCATGTATTTGCAGCCCAAATTTTTGTAATAGTGGTCTTGTGACTAGGTAGTTATAATACATTTGATTTCATGTATGCAGATGATTTTTGAGAATATAATAAAGTTGCACGTTTGTTGTTCTAAAATGTTATTTTTTGTGTAAGGTGTCTTCAAGGGAGAGTCTCCTTCATAAAAATTTAGAATCTAAATAGACCATCAAAATATCCCCTCTTTCAACACTTCACACTGCAAAATTTTCCATCTCCTAAAATAACACAATCCTAGTAAGAAATATTAATGGAACCACCTAGAAGGGTCTAACATAATAGTTAGCTACTATGTGTTGGTTAGTTCATAGTGGTTGGATCATAAAATATTGAGGTAATTAATACTCAAGAATTGAATTGGTCTTCTATGTGTTATGTTTGTCACCTATTTAATCCCATTCACATGCACTTATTTTATATGTCATGTTGATCAATTATATTCATTAACCCATCACTTAAGCCTGTGGTGTTTCATATTCTTAATGAGCTAGAGAGGTGTCACTTTAGGCCATGTGCCAAATGTGGATTCCCACTTGTAACCTTATTTATGTCTACCTACATTGAAATAAACCAATTACCTTATGGGTTAATTGGAACAATCAAACATTGTGATTTAGAGTAATCGAGAATAGGTAGCATGTGCTCATTCGTAGTGCATGGGAAGGGCTAGCATATAAACCATTTGAGTGTATAGGTCAATCAAGTGGTATTTTCTCATATTTGAATCTCCTCTACACAATTATAGACAATTCAACCAATTTTTAGTAGCACAAACTTTAAAATTTAGCTTAATATTACCTTTTAACTATATTTTGACATCCAATTTCCTTTATTTATGGTATTCTTATGCCATTTTAGGGCCTTGGGCCATTCACATTTGAGCCACTATAGTAATAAGATAATTGTAGACATTATTAAGTATTAAAAATAGTTGCTATTTTAGGAAAATTAATGTCAAGCAATACAAAATCATCAATTTTAGGAAAGCAAATAGAACATTTTGGTTGAGCATGGCTTAACTATAGTGTTTGTCTAGTTAATTAAAGATGAGTATTCCAAATATGAATCAATGGAGGGTAGCATGAGAGTGTGTAATTGAAGATTGCAACAGATAATAAATTGAAGAATATCCACCCTATAGCTCAAGAGTTCACTCTCTCATCTTTCCTTTTTAATGAACAGTTTAATTTCATCATGTCGATGGCATCCTAATTCCTAATAAAGAACACTAGTCATTGCATCAAACTTTCATATATAACTTCACTCTCTCATAATACTCACTCTACATCCTACAAGTTCTTTTCTAATTGCCTTATTTTGCTAAAAGTATGGCATAGTTCACTAGTTTCAAAGCATGTTGATGTAGAAAATTCACCTTTAAAATTACAAGTACCTAGTTTTCCTTAATTTTATAGGATTAGATATCCAAAATTCACATTCAAATTCTTTACCCCAAGCTCTCATCACAACTAAAATTTCTAAACTTCATAGTAAACAAGTGTGAGTCTCACATAATTGATAAATAGAAGGAAGTTGTTCATTAAGTCTTCAAGATATCTAAATAGTCAACACAACAGCCACAATATCTTATAATTACATTACAACAACATCTAAATGGAAAATCACTTTTACATATGAAAGAGCTTTAGGTGATCACAAACTCATATCTTAATATGATACGATAGACATTCAAAAATAAAATAAGAAGAAAAAGATCCAAAAAAAGTAAAAACCAACATACATGACATACCCATTACACATTACTATTATGAAAAAATAAACATTTAAAAGTAGCATAAGAAAACAATAATAAGAAGAAGAAGAAAAAACATTGATAATATAGCTACAATAACTACAACATAAAAAATTAAAAAAAGAATAATAATATTGCCAAATTATACAAATCCCATTACAATTGTCTACTTTAACATAACAAATTGTGTGCAGCTAGAGTCCCTACCAAAGAAATTTGGTAAAGGGCTAACCTAAGCAACAAGGAGATAGATAGAATGGTGAGTGGTGTCGGTATAAGGAGGGCCCTATAACGGTGAGTGATGGTTGGACAATAATGACTACATAAATTTATGAATTGTAAACCAAATTGAAAGAATTGATGTTGAAATGCAAGCCCTAAACATAAATAGAATCATGCAATCTAAATAATTAAGGTTTGTTATTTAATATTTGTAACTTTGGTTAAGCATTGTGCTTTTTCATTTTTTTCATAGTAGAAGTTGATTTAGTAGTGCACCTCTTTTATTTTCATGCGCTAGTGGACAATTATAGTGCAATTCTAATGCTTTAGCTTTTATTTTATTTTTTTGTTCTATTTTCCCAAGCCTTCATCGGTGGAAATATTTTTTTATTAAAAATCATATTGTTAAAATAAATCTAAAACATTGCCCAATCACATACCATGAGAAAAGAAAAATTCTAATTTTTTCTTTCATTTGTAAAAGTAAATTAAAATAGAGTATCTGATTCCAATGTGAGCTTTTTGAATGAGTGAAAATGACATTCTAGTTAGATGACACATATTTCTTAGATGAGTTGCAATTTTTTTAAGAGACCGTTATGAAGGCATGCTTACAAACACATTTGCAGAGACAAGGTCAAATATTTTATGCATAATGGACTATGTGGTAGTTTCTAATGATTTTGTAGACAACATGCAATAGGATAGTTGCTGAATTTTTTGATCGTTTACTCATGTGGGTGTTATAGGCATTCACTAGTTATGTGTGCAAACCATTTTTTCTTTTACAACAAGAAAAATTTGCTAATAATACAACACACCCACAAGAAGATAAACATTTATTTTTAATCCATTCAATTTCCTAACCACCTCTATGGTTCTATTTAACACGAGAGCCTAATCCTACTTTTGAATTCAATAAATGAAGATGCTACATTAGTCTTGCACCACATCTGCACACTTGTTTAAACAACAGTTATCTAACATTGCATCACATTTGTGTTATGTAAAATAGTTAACAAAGCCTATGGTATTCAAACGTAATTAAGGTTAGCACATCACTTGGAAGCTAGTTGTGGTTAGTCACCTTTTAGTGGTTTATTATACATCCAGTGAAAGATGGGTAGTGGATTTTTGTTCAAGCAAAGAAGTAAATGGTAAGATCAGCCATGATGATTTGAATTATACACAATTATTTGTGTTCATTGCTATGTTAGAAATACATTGATAGATGTCCATGCTCTATTCCAAGGCTACTATTTTTTCCAAGACATTGTGAAAGCGCTCTAGTAGACATCTATGCAAAATGTAGAAGCATAAACAAGACATTAAATTTTTTAAGACATTAAATTGTTTCATTGAAATCGTCAAAGCAATGTGGTCCCATTGTATGCCAGGTTTGCAAGATACACACAAAATTGACTCTCTAAAAGGATTGACAAGCTCTTGAGCAAATAAAATTGGAAGGTGTTAAGCCAAATTCAACAAATTTTCATGGTATCCTGCCACTACTGCTAAAATGGGGGCTTTGGAATTTATGATATGTGCATCTATCAAAAGAAAAGGAGGGACTATTTTTTGTCAAATTTTAGAGTTACAACTACCCTGATAGGAATTTATACAACATGTGGAAGCATAGAGTGGGCACATAAAGTTTGACAACATGTGTCAATCAAATTTGTGTATTTTGCTAGATAGAGGTAGAGTAAAAAAAAATCAAAAACAAAAAATACATAAGAGTAAGGGATGAACTATAAATAAATTTTTATATTAATAATGAAATTCATACAAAAAGATTGCTTGTGCAATGGTAGAGCTACTGCTCTTTTATGCCTAGAAAAAATAAAAATGAAACTCCCTTGTTTTGAGATTGTTCATGTTGTTTGTATAGCCATATTTTTCATGTTCTTTCTACCCTACTTACATTCTACTCATTCCCTTTTTTAGTTATTTTTCTCACCCTTAAAAAAAGATAATACAAAGCTTCTTGCATAAGCTATGAAAGAGCCCAACAAATGGAGGGAAAACCAAAAATTTAATTACAATTAAATGTTGATATAATAGCCAACAAAGAAAATATAAAGGTGAATATTTTGCATCAAATACAAATCGAAATCAAATCCTATATGCATGTGATAGAATGGAAAGAGAAATGATTACTAGCAAAACATATGGAGGAGGAATAAATGTAGTAGTTGTGATTAAACTCCAACACTCCCCCTTAATCACAACTAGCTAACATTCTTCTCAAAATTTCCAAAGTATCCATCTTTATTTCCAACTCTAAAATTTCTAGAGCATCTGTCTTCACTTATAGTTTTGAAATTTCCAACCCATTTATCTTCACTTCCAATTCTGAAATTTCTAGCACATTTTTCTTCACTTACAGTTCTGAAATTTCTAGCACATCTTTCTTTAGCATAAACACCTAAACAGCTTCTCAAATATTCAGATGCATCCTTTCCCAATGGATTAATAAAAATATCAACAAATTTATATTAAGACCTACAAAATTCCAAAATTATCTCTCCATTGTTAATCAACTCTCTAATGAAATAATATCTAGTGTCAGTATATTTGCTTCTCTTGTGAAAGACTATATTCTTAGAAAATGTTATGGCTGATTTGTTCTCACAATGTATCTTTGTTGCATCTTATTTTTCATACTTCAACTCTTTCAACACTCTTCTTATCCAAATTGCTTGGCATGCTACCCCTATTGTTGCTACATACTCTACTTATGCTGAAGAAAGAGTGACAATGGGTTGTTTTTTGTGGCCCATGATACAATCCCTATTCCAAAATGAAAAATATAACCATATGTTCTTTTTCTATCATATATGTTTCCAAAACAATCACTCTCCATTTAACCAATGAGCTTGAACTCATCTAAGTGTGAATATTGAATGCCATAATTTCTTATTCCACTCACATATTTGAGAATTATTTTCCCAACTTTCCAATGTGAGTCTTTTGGAGACTCCATGAACCTTGAAATCAGACTTACACCATACATTATGTTTTTCCTTGTGGTTGTTAGGTATATGAGACTACCAACAAGTTTCTTATATAAAGTTGGATCTACGTTAGATCCTTTGTCATCTTTTCTTAGATTCAAACCTATGACAATTGGTGTTGGTGTTGATTTGCATTTTAACATATTAAACCTTTTCACAATATCGTTAGCATAATTTTTTTGAGAGATGAATATACCCTTTTCATTTTGATTCACCTCAATGCCTAAAAATTATTTCATGAGACCCAAATTAGTTATTTCAAATTCCTTCTTAATAGCTCCTTTAAACAAATCAATGGATAAGTCACTCATGAATATTAAATCATCAACATATAAGCATACAATTAGAATTTCACCTTTTCCATTCATCTTTGTGTATAAAGTAGGCTCACTGTTGCACCTATTGAAGTCATTTTGTAGAAGATAAGAATCAATTTTGTTGTACCAAGCTCTTCGGGCTTGCATGAGACTATATAGAGCTTTCTTGAGCTTATAAACATTGTCTTCTTGGCATAAAATCTCATACCCAGGTGGTTGTTCCACAAAAACTTCTTCAAGATGACCATTTAAGAATGTTGACTTGTTTTGAGTTGCTATGGAGAGTATCATTCTCATGGTGTCTAGACAAGTTATAGGAGTGAATGTCTCATTGTAATCAATTTTGGACTATTATGAATATCCATTTGCCACTAGTCTTGCCTTATATTTTTGAACATCACCATTTGTACTCAATTTGGTTTTGTAAACCCACTTAACTCCTATGACATCTTTTCCTTTTGGAAAGCTCACTAACTCCTATGTTTGATTCTTTTCAATTGCATCAATTTCTTCATCCATTTCATTTACCCATTTTTCTTCTTTAATTGCTTCTTCAAAATAAATTGGATCATCTACAAGTGAATATAAAGCAAAGAGAGAATTCTCACCTACATTGTTTTCACCTTCATTATGCTCATAAATCTCTCTAATACTTTTTATTTTTTATCTTCTTAAGTTTACCAATGTAGGATTTGACATGTCACTTGATGTAGAACCCATGGAATGTGGACTTGCTAGTCCTGCACTAAAAATCCCTATCGTAGATGGTGTTAGTTGTGCACTTGTTGGAGTGTTTGATTGTATACGAGAGGTTTCCCTTACACTTGATGATGGTGTCAATTGTGGACCACTTTGTTGAGGATGAATGTGTGTGGAAGGAGTCACATTTGAAGTAGTACCTGTTGGTATAGAAACTTTATTTTCCTCTTATGGTATGCTTGCTAATATGTTGACTGCTTTTTCTACACTTCCATCCCATGCTTCCTCTTCTATAAATTGCACATCTTTGTTGATTGTAACCTTTTTGCTGATTGGATTATACAACTTTTAATGCTTTGATTCATCACTATGTCCAACAAATATGCATTTTTCTCCTTTGTTGTCTAATTTTCTTCTTAATTCATCTGGTACATGTGTGTATGTCGCACATCCAAACACTCTCATGCGAGCAAAATTATGTTTTATTCCACTCCAAGATTCTTCTAGAATCATATTCTTGAAACTTTTTGTCAGACATATATTCATTATATAGGCCACACATGATATAGCTTTAGCCCAATATTCATTTGGAAAATGTTTTCCTTTCAACATGCTTCTAGCAGTTTCTATGATAGTTCTATTTTTTCTTTTAGTTACCCCATTTTGTTGAGGTGTGTATCTAGTTGTCAATTGCTTGTGAATTTCATGTTCCTTGCAAAATCTTAGAAGGTCATTTGAGATGTATTCACCACCTCTATATGTTCTCAATGCTTTGATGTAATGACCACTTTCTTTTTTCAACAAGAGCTTTGAATTGAAAAAACAAATCAAACACCTCACTCTTATGCTTTAGAAATTAAACCCATTTTTTCCTTGAGTAATCATCAATGAATGTCAAAAAATAGAATCTACCACCTATTAAAGGTGTTTACATTTCCCCACACAAATTTGAATGAATGATCTCCAAAGGTGCCTTAGCTCTCGTTAACATACCTACTAGAAATGATTCTCTATGTTGCTTTCCTAAGATGCATCCTTCACATACTCTTTCTAGTGTCTCTATTAGAGACAATCCTATAACCATGCTTTTTTTATGAAGAAAATTTAGAGCTCCAAAGTTTAAATGCCTAAATCTTAGATGCCAAAGCCAATTTTTATCTTTTATTTCTTCTTGAAAGATTGTTTGAATGACTATTGCATGAAAGGTTGTTTGTACATATGACTATTGCATTTTCTTCTTTTCCCACTTGTGGAGACATTGAGTGGTGTGACTGAGTATAATCTACACTCAAATCTAGTTTTAACCTTAGTGAAAATATCCTATTTTTTGTCATTTGAACTTTGGCAATGAGTTGATTGCTTGGAAGTTTTTCTAGAATTGTACACTCCATTTTTGAAAAATACTCTATACCGGCCTTTTTGAACAAGCTACCCAATGCTCATTAAATTTTAGTTCTAAATCGGGAACAAAATAAACATCTGTTATATATTTCTTCTACTCCTTCTTGGTTAGAATGTTGGTGTTCCCTTTTCCTTTGACTTCTACTTTTTTCATTGCCCAATGTTACATCATATTTTGTACTCTCATCCAAAATAGAAAAAAATTATAAATTTCATATCATATGATTGCTACAATCTGAGTCTAAAAAAAATACATCTTTTTCATTTGCTTGTGCAACATTGCATGCCAAAAACATAGTGCTTTGTTTTGGTTTTTGGTTTTGGTTTTATTTTGTGAAATTTGCATTCTACTATCTAGAATCATATTGTTTCTTTCTGCATTCATTCAAATAGTGCCCATATTTTTTGCAATAGTGACATTGGACTTGAGATTTATCATACCTTTGGCATTAAAGCTGATTTTAAGATGCATTTTCAGTTGGATTATGGCTACTACCTCTTCCACTTGAGCTTGATAGACTGCTTCTTTGACCTTTATGATAATTTCTTCCTCTACCTCTAAAATTTCTTCTTCCTCTGTCCCTACCATGGTTGATTGTAACTTGTAACTTGAATGCATGCTCCAACGATGTGTTTGTTGACCTACTCATCCTATGTTCATGTGAAATAATAGATGCATGAAGCTCATCAATTGAAAATTTTGAAAGGTTCTTTGTTTCCTCTATGGCTACAACAATTTAATCAAATTTTATGGGAAAAATTCATAGAATATTTTCAACCACTCTTCTATTTTCAAGTGTCTCACCATGTGATTTGATTTGATTTACTAGTCCAATGATTTGGGTGAAGAATGAATCTACTAGTTCATTATCCTTTATATACATTATTTCAAAATCCCTTCTCAGTATTTGTAATTTAGCTATCTTAAATTTTTCCATACCTTGATTGTTTGTTTGAAGTATATCCCATACTTTTTTGGACCTTATTGCTACTACAATCCTTGGGAAAATTCTCTCATGCTCTCCTTAGAGGATAAAGAATAGGGATTTTGAATCTTTCTTCCTAGTATCTTTCAATAAATCCTTCTTTGCTTGAGTTAATGCATTATATGTTTTTGAAAAAGAAAAAATAGGTTTTACAGGGAACTGAAACCGCAGAGTATAAACAATAAAAGATAACAAAAAAAGTCCAAACAAGTAGACGACTGTCTCAAAAAGGAAATGATAGCACTAAGAGACAACAAGGTCCAAAAAAAGGACCACCGAAAAAGCCAGAAACAAACACCACCGCACTACTCCAAGGTGTTCAACAACTCCTCAACCTCCTTTTCAACATCCTTTATATCCTGTAACCCCTGCTTGAGGATTTGAGTCGTATGTGACGAAGTCAGGGTCTTCCTCTTAGTGTTAGCCCAGGTACAAGTTGAAATCCCTTCACCAGCAGATCTACAACATCCTTTGTCTGCATCCAAATCCATGACCAGCAAACCCTTTTGATTTTTTTTGAGCTTTTCCACCATTGCATTGATGATAATGGTGTTATGCCTGGCAATTTTGTGATTGTTCGCCACAGTGGCCCTAATATTTTGGCCTATCTTGGCCATATTGCACTCGATACTAGTCAATCTTTCCTCTTGCGAATGCTGTCTTTTCCTTGGTAAGGGGGTTTCCTGTCCTTCATTCTCTTTACAACTCCAGCTAATCTTCTACTCCAAATCCATGACCCTATTGCTTAGATCTATATTACGGCCTTTCAAATCATAGACTTCCTTCTAGGTCCACTTGAGAACAGTGAAAAGGCCATCCGTACTTTTTTCTGCCACACTCACAATGTCCTCAGGCTTGAGCTTATTCAGGGCCGAATTAATTTCATCCTGATTAGGGGAATCAATAGGGGCATTCCCAAATCTTCTAGATGCAGGGGCACTAGGGGCCGACTCCTTACTGACCATAGGTTTATCAGAAAGAATTTCCATGGAATTCCCAGAATACGAGACAAGTTTCGTAACAGAGGTACCTTTAAAACCAGAGACCAAACCCAAAGTAGGGTAGCCAAGAGACAGCTGGGGATTAAGACAGGGCGGCGAGGAAAAACCCAGACTAGGGAACTCATGCAGAGGCTACAACTTAGGACATGATGGCAGAGCAAAATCCATAAGGGCATTCCGACAAGACAGGGATAGGGGAGCATTGGTATTAGGACCAATAGGGGCACAAGCAGAGGGGGCCCGGGGGTCATTCTCCCTACTACTTTCTGTATTCTCATCATCCAATTCTCCAATGTCAACAATTTTAGGCAAAGCAGGTAAATTTTGATAATGCTCAAATATGAGTCTAACAAGACCAGGGTGAATAATAGCAGTCCTCCTAGGGTTTCTTTCAACTTCATCAAGGTAATTCTTCAAAGAAGAGAATAAGTAAAAAGACAAAGAGATACGAACCTTGTGACGGAAGTGGTTCAAAATGGCAAAGTGGTAACCATACACTCTGGTGAAGCGCCCATCAACTTGTGATATACTCCATAATAACTCTTAAAAATTTCCTCCAGATAGATTTGATGGACTCCCCATCAAAGTAGCTATTGGCAACCTTAACCAACTTAGCCTTCTCCTTATTTTTTTTAGGAAATTTAATGACCGCTTCATCAGAGAACCGACGGTCCCGATAAAATTTCACACCCTCTGTCGAAAGACCGATTATCTCATCGATTAAATCCTCATTCAGCTTAACATTCCGACCAAACAACACAATCTCACCATTTTTCCAAATTTTTACAAAATAGTCCAGCATCCCCTCATTAGTACCATGGAGCTTTTCCAAATACGGGACTAAGCCTCCCTTTGCAATTCTTTCCTAGGCTTTGTCATTCTTTCTATGCTCCTGAAAATTGCTCAATTCCACACGTTTTCTTTCTCCCCCCATTTTGAGAGCTCTGTTAAACAACACCCTACAGTTGCTCTGGGTCCCGTTTAGGCATATTTTATCAAACACCCAGAAAGCGTGCCAGAGACACTTCTTGAAAAAGAAAATGACGTCGATCCCATCAAATCTAATGAAATCGACGTACCTAATCTTTATCCGCTTCATCATGACAAAGAAAAACTTCTCTTCCATGCACTGAATCATAATAAATTAGTGCTTTCACTTCAGGATGGAGGTAGTCATTCTTCCTCCACTTGTTTTCCCTGCCCTTCTTAACCCCTTCATTAGCGAAGTAATCAGCCACCTTATTGGCTTCTCTATAGGCGCGGGACACTTTCACTTTATCAAATTTACTTAATAAGATTTTTGTATCTTCGATCCACTTTTTGATGGTCCACGAGGGAGGGGTAAGCCCAAGAATGCAATTTATTATATTCATTGAATCACCCTCCAACCAAAGACATTTCATGTTCATCTTGAAAGCTAAGCTAACCGCATAGTAAGCCCCTACAGCTTCCGCAACATGATTAGTTTGGGTGCCGATGTCCACAGCAAAAGCCGCAATAAAAGCCCCCGAATTGTCCCTTAAAACACACCCACTGCCAGCTTTCCTAGGGTTTCCTTTAGCCGCACCATCAAAATTGGCTTTCACCCAACCCAAAGGCAGCAGAGACCAACTAGCATTCTCCCTCCCACAAACAAAAGGTTTGATTACATTTGACCCAACTAATTTTGAGTTCCACTTTTCAGCCATAGCAATATCGAAAGGAGACCGGTTAGCTTTATCAACCATTTTTCTTGGAATTAACGATAAATTTTCCGTTATAGCCCTTACGATTTTAGCATGCAAGTCCCCTTCCAACATCTCTTTATCCCTAAACACTCTGTTGTTCCTTTCCTTCCAAATATTTCAAAACACAAAAGGTAGAACAAAAGACCAAAGCTTTTGCACAAAAGAATTTTTTGGAGCATTCCATTGCATGAAAAAATCTTCAACAGAGGCAGGGGAAACCCAAACCACATCAAGAAGTGCAAACATGTTAATGCATTATATGTTACTGCATCAGCTAGTTCTGGAAAACCATTCTCTACTAGTTCCCATAAATCTTATGAGCAAAAAAATGTCCTCATGATGATTGGTTAGTAGTCATAGTTCTTTCCATTAAATTATAGGATTTGTGGGTTTTTCAAGCTTGAGTTTGTTGCCATTGTTGACAATGAGAATACCTTGGCTCCTTGAAGACCTACTATAAAAACCTTCAGCTCTACTTAAAAATTTATTTGAGCAAACTTTGACTTTAATACCACGTGTTAGATAGAGGTAGAGTAAAAACCAAACAAATACAAAATATAGAGAAGAGTAGGGGATGAATTGCAAATAACTTTTTATATTAATAACAAAATTCATACAAAATATTGCTTGTGAAATGGTAGAGCTACTACTCTTCTATGACCAGAAAAAAAACAAAATGAAAGTACCCTATTATTAGATTGTTCATGCTATTTGTACAACCATCTTATTCTTGTTCTTTTCTACCCTACTTAGATTTTATTCATTGTTTTTTTTAGTTATTTTTTTCACTCACACAAAAAGACAATACAAAGATCCTTGTATAAGCTACAAAACAGCCCAACAAATGAAGGGAAAACCAAAAAATTTAAGGGTGTTGCCACAATAGTCGTTTACACTTTTTGGGAGATCTTGATTTTTGCCGAAATCACATATTTTTAGAAAATATAATAATTTAATCCTTGAAAATTTTCATTTAAAGGATTCCAATTGAAGAAGGTTTGATCAAACCACCTTAGACCAAGCCCCCTTGGATAGAACCTCGCTAGTTTTAAACCATGCCTATAACAAAGTCTTCTTTACATCTATCAAAATGCTGATAAAAAATCACTTTTGATTTACCTTTTGGGGGATCAAATAAATTTATTTAAAATTTATTTTTTGTATGTATATAGTCCATCTTATAAGCTTCCAAAAAAGTATAATTTTAATTAAATTAAATTTGATTATTATTATTTTTTTATTTCTTGCGAATGTATATTTTTCACCAAAAAACAAACTCTCTGTTCTGCAATTATAGAGAAATATAATATTATTAAAAAAAATTTAAAAATATGAGTGCACCAGATATTTAAGTCCTTTATCCAACAAAAAAAGAAAAATTGAATTTTGATACATACAAAAAAAGTAATGTGTTATACAATCTGTCTATGTCTGAATTGGCATTGGTTTGATTTTGAAACATGACTAAGGAAAAAATATTCAATAAAACAATATGAAACTAATTGGAAGCACTATATATCGTAGTTACAAATCTAAATTTGAAAAAAAATAGAATTTTATCTTTCATGGAAAAAAAATTATATGTTATTCCATGAGCATCACTCCTTAAAAATGGTGTTTACTAAAAAAAATAGTTTTCGAAGGAGATGGAAAAAGAAGTGCAATTTGATTCCAAAAAGTTTGAAAAAAAATAAATTTAGAATCTATAAATAAAATTTCACAAATCACTAGTTTGCATCATCTTCGAATTTCTCACGGTTTAACCGCTATAGGTGTCCGAAAGTGAAGATCTAGTTAGAAAAATTAGTTCAATGTCCAATTTGGCCAAAAATTGTAAACTAGTATTGTGAAATCACCCTTCAATTACAATTAAATGTTGATTTAACAACCAGCAAAGAAAATATGAAGGTGAAGATTTTGCATTAAATACAACTCTAAAGCAATCCTATACACGTGGGAGAATGGAAAGAGAAATGATTGCTAACAAACATATGAAGGGGAAATAAATGCAACGGTTGGGATTACACTCGAACATATTTGTATTTCGATAATTATAGAAGCAGATGCTAAATTTTAGAATTTGTTTGGCTTTACTGTGCTCCTCAATAGTATTCAGCCAGTGCTTTTAGGTAAAGAAATTCCCCTTTCTAGAATCCAATGAGTCGCATGGATATTGGTAGCAAAACATATTTTCAGGGCCATAAATCGGTCCCCATTGTGTTGGTTCTTGGTGTTTTTGGGTTTGGGAAAGGGTAATGTTATGTCCCTATTTATATATTCTTTTTATACTTTACTGCATGTTCTTTCTGCGTATTCTTTTTCCAAGTAGGATTTTTTTGTATTGATTTTGGGGGTGTTTCGTAGAGACTAGGTGGAATGTCCTATTGGGCAGGGCTGAGAAGAAGGATGAACGTGGCATGTAACTTAGGCTCTTGGTTTGGCCCTTGCTATGGATAGAATATACAAGTAAAATGACAAAAGTTGTGTTTGTATCACATGTGAACTGAATGTTGCCAAATGCTTCAGAATTCCAATTTGCTAGCTCCCTAAGCCCCCTGCACTTAGAAGACAAGTAAGGGAAGATTCTCCAATACCTCTCTTGGAGACTGGGGAGCCCTTGGAGGTTTACCCAGGCAGAGGCGTTTAGATTTCTGGTTTTCCGGTCACCATTAAGCAAAGACCAGATCATCTTCACCCATCAATTCGTGCCCTAGTTGTGGCAGACTGAGCAATTTATTTGGCCAAGCTGTTAGACGAGCGGGTTAAATTTCCTGTGCCAGTTTTGGAAAATATCCCATGGCCAAATACAGACCTTATCAATGATGTGCGAAGTAGAACAAAAGATTTCCGGTCCGAGTTCTTACGGCTCCTTAGGGGGGATGATTGAAGTCAACGGTGTGTTTAAGCGGTTTAAAGTGTTGGGGCAGAATGTGGAGCAATCTCTTGTCATTCGCATGGATGTAGGTGAGCACAATTCTTGAGTTGAAAACAACAAATTTGCAGGCTTTTAAATGAAAATATTGGTTGCGAGTTAAAGTCTGTTTTTAGGCATGGCGTGACGAATTTTTCAACAGCTTGAAATTTGTTTCTCAAATGAAATAAAACACAACAAAAACGATCTGATAGAACAAAGATTCCAAAAATACGAAAATGTTGTTGATAAAATACAGGCAAACCTTGCCAAAGAAAAACAAAACCGAACACTGCTCGAAAATTAGGCTTGAGAAATATTGAATCCCTGTGTGCGGTGCATATAATTCGCTAAAAATGAAAATGAAACATTACGAATACCTTAAAAAATTTCCTCTGCTCGTTGGTGATTGATGAAAAATAATTTTTGCTTTATTTTTAATCAAAAATATAAGAAACCACTGGCAAAATATGACGGGCCAAGGGCCAATCAGAAAAAAAAAAGAGTAAAAATAAAAACTTTGCAAACATTAGAAAACCACGATATATTTGTATGTTTGCACGATGATGGAGAAGCACTGATGCAGAGAAGCCGAGATGAAGACATTAATCTCCACCTTACGGCAGGGACTAACAATCTAAACTAAGAACAGTAATGTTGATAAGAAAAAGATGCCTGTTACGATTACATACCAATGGTGGCTGAGATCAAAGCTCGAGATCTCTTGAGTGAGGAATACCAATATTCAAAGATGATAATTAATAGTACAGCTGAACCAACTACAATAGCTGCAATGGAGGAGAATAAAAGTAAATAAATAATATTATTGCCAAATGCTTTTATCAATTGGATGGCATAAAAAGCCAGTTTTTATGTCAAAAAGTAAACGTAGAATGTGATGATTACTTACCAGTTACGATTAAGAGTTTTGTAGATGATTCTTCAGAATTATTAAAAGACTCGTCCGGACCTGTTATGATAACGAAAGCATGCGAATGCCATTAGTCTATAATTTTATGGAACAGACAAAAAACTTCAAAATTTTGATTATTTTTCAAGGATTTTACGATTTTACCATCGATAGACTCAGGCGGCTGAGAATGGGTTGCCATTGGCCCCTTTACCTACAAAAATAAAATTGCCTTACGACATGTTAAAAGAATACGTATTTCCAAATATTAAATAAAACAAAATAGCAAAATTTATTTGAATATAATTTATATAAATAGTATCATTTTCCTTTATATATTAAATATTGGGAAGGTAAATGTTTTTTAAAGTAGCCAATTAAGTAAATAAAAATAATTGAGCACAAATTAGTTTGAATTATTTAATGATAGTTTAGATTGATATATAATGGTATTGTAACAATTATTTCAGAAAAGGTCTTTGTGTGAAACAAAAAATTGTTTAGTTTTTTAGACTTTTATCAAGATTTACATTAATAGGGGAAGGGAGCTCATACTAGCGCACCCTATCTTCTAGGAAATAATTAAAGTTAGATGTGAAGAATCAAAGGTGTTTTCTAGGAAATAATACCCAACTTGGAAGAATAGGTAGATAAATAAAAACATGGCATATCATCTAATGAGGTCAATAAAAAATGTTGTTAGTATCAATATGGTACAATTTGTAAGTAGTAAGCTACATCCTAGACAACTTGTCAATGTAAATAAATAGTGTGATGGGATAAATAAATGATGAAATAATAGGCATAAGTTCATAATCTTAAATGAAATTGCTAAGGAAAAAAAAAACATATTATTAGAGGCCAAAATAATAAGATAACAAAGGAAAAATGGCCTAGAACACATGTGACATATGGAAAAGCCACTAACTAGGATTCAACCACCCATATTAAAAGAGAAAAATTTAAAATCAAGAATCACCCAAGGGATGAAAAACATTTAAACATAAAATGTAGGACCATGTTTTGGAATGTGTGCATTGACAATGCATGGTAGAATCATGGAGTTCCCAAATGAAAACCATTGAGAAACAACAAAGACAATAAAACATAATCTAAAACCATAGTTCATGTTGAGCCTAACAACAATCAATGTTGCACTAGAAAAATCACAATTATTAACAATACTTGTAGAAACTCACATAAATTGGATTCAATAGAATTATTTATTTCAATATTTATCATAAGATAGCAACTCCATAAATTTCCTATTGGAGAATTCCAAGATCAAAGTAAATTATGTCTACCAAATATGAAATGAAGAGTGTGTAAATACAATGTTCAAGCCTTGCATATATAGGCAATTAAGAGGTGAGAAGGTAGGAGTGAAACTCTAGAACTAACCCTTCAAAGATGGGATACTTGTAAGCTCACTTGACAAGTGGTTGAAGAAGTGGAAGGTGTACATGAAATAGGTGTATCAAGTCATGGGAACACATTTCTCAACCATATGAAGTGAGATAAAAGAAAAATAAACCTAAGTAAACTTCAGCTAGGTGTGAATAGCTCAATCCTAGAAAGGTGATATCCTATCTAGATGGATAAAGACACTATTTATACTAACACCCCCTTTAGTGCCACTTAGGGAGAAAAGTATGCAATGATGGTGAGTCATTGATATAAGGCCATGTTAGGTACTCATGTACAAAATTAAAGTCTCACGAAGGACTAAAGGAGAAACCTAGTGGGAAAAAAAATTTCTCTAAAAGAGAGATCTATAAACAAATGAAGGAGGAATAAAACCCCCCGAGGACAACTTCCATCACTCCAAGAAACTATTGCAATGAAATATAGCAAGGTAATGCTAAATTTTTAGTGAATATTCCTACAACTTTATCCTCAATATGCAAATACGGTAAGGATAGAACACCATCTTGGATAAACTTTTGAATGAGCTACATATGAATGTTGATTTTCTTTGTTTGCTAATGCTCAACTAGGTTACATGAAATACAAATTACACTTTGGTTATCATAACAAATTTTAGTTGGATGATGGTGTGGAAATCCAAACTCTTCCATAAGCTATCAAATATATAGTACCTCCTTGCTATCAAGAACGAAGCCTTGATACTCAGCCTCAATATATGATAATACAATAATGGTTTAATTTTTTCAAGACCATGCAACTAGACTTGAACCAAGAGACACAAAAAAACTAGAAGTGGAATTCTGAGAATCATCATTTCCTATCCAATTTGAGTCGATATAGCCTAATATCCATGAAACATTTGGTGTATTGAAGTCCAAAATGAATGCCACTACTAATATACCTCAAAACATGTTTGGCTACCTTTCAATGACTCTAATGAGGTTCATGTGAAAAATGGTAGACAATACCAAAAACAAAAATAATATCTAGATATGTGTGTGTTAAATACAAAAGACTACAAGATAACTTTCTATACAAATTCTAGCATCAACACTAAGGTGTGGTGCATGTGGTAGTAAAAGTCACACCTAAGTAAAATACTGTATGAGATGGCTTACAATATCTCATATGAAACTGATAAATAAATTCAATGGCATACTTCTATTGGTATATGGAAATCCCCTCAATAGACAAAAGAATCTAAAGAACAAGGAGGAAATGAAGAATCCTAAGACCTTTCATTTCAAAGTGTTCTATCAAACTATGTGAAACAAAAAAAAAAAAGATAGGGGAGTTTCCCAAAATGGAAAAGTGTATCTAAAGAGGGAAAAGGGGTCTTATTCTTCTATTTAATTAGGAAATGAGATCCACACCAAGAATTGACCAACAACCCTTAGGAACGAGTAAAATCACTGTGAATCCATTTATTTCCTTCTTTTTTTACAAGCATGAGGGTCTAGGTAAAACAACACTTTGTGGAGAAAGATTAAAAATAACAAATAAACTTCAAACTGAGATCTATAAAGTGCATTTAGAAGCTTAAACATAAAACTAATCAAACCTATAAACTTTAGGGAGAGTTTGAAAGGGAGTCCTAGGTCTAATTGAGGACCTATTCACACTATGGTGAATGGGTCCTAGGCCACTTATCTAGGACATACATTTCCTAGTGTTAAACATAGTTTAAATTAGGGTTCTAGGTCTATGTAAGGACCCATTCACCCTATGGTGAATAGGTCCTAGGTCACTTACCTAGGACACACATCTTCGAAAGTCAAGTATTGGGTAATGAAATTTATGAATGTTGGTTATTCCTCTTCGAAAATCACATTTAATTAGGCTTGGATTTGAATTAAAGGGGTCAATTAAGGAAAATTAATCTCAATTAATTAATAAATCCATAGATTATTGTGAAAGTGTAAAGGTACACCTTATAGCACCAAAAATAGGGTAAAATTAAGTCCCTTTTATTTAATTGAGGTCAATGCAATGAAATGCAAGTGAATACAAGATCTAAATCTAGGATGAAAATGGACTCCAAATTCAAAAAATTGCAATGCTCTAAAGGTCAGGTTCACCAAAATGAAATATCAAAAAATGGGGTTCACCATAATGAAATGATGAATAATAGGTAACAATCTTATTTTGAGCTTCATCTACCTAACTATCCATTTGAAATATTAACTCTTAACAAATTCCTCATTCAATATAAATACTTCATAAGGTTTATTTTCCACATCCTCCATGGTAGGTTCCCCCTCTAAGAAAACCATAAGTTGAGTATCTTGGATGCCATATTCTTCATTCCTTGAAGGTGATACTGTAGCATCATAAACTATTACCCTTGGTAATTTCACACTAGGTTTTTCTCCCTCTTGTGTTCTTGGACCTAATTATGCACCTAATTTCCTAAATTGTGCATTGCATCACCCATTTTAATATTTACTAGAAAATAAAATATGAAATATCAAAGTATGCATTTAATATTTTCCATCGGCACTTTGGTTCTTGAAAAAGCAGGGATCTAGTCTAGGGGGCCTTACACTCTAGATGTCTTAATTTGGCTCCAAATTTAAATATTTCAATGTTGCTAATTTATTTTTTGAAATTATAATTCTAATTTTTAGCTATTGAGATATGCATTTTATGAAACTAGAAGAATCACATATAAATACATGGTACTTTCACAATTTTAATAATAAGGAGAAAAAAAGAGAAATTATTATACTTCAATTATCAATTCAAGAACAATAATGAGTAGAATTTGCAAAATTATTGCAACATTTCATTTTTGAGTACTAACAATTATAGATCCTTAAATCAAATGAAGTCAAATTATAACCGATCCTTGAAGGTGGTGAGTATGACTTAAGTCCATCAAGGAGATCAAATTTGAGTGGTGAGTTGTAGCAATTTTTCAATTCATTGCTTGATTATCATTTAGCCTCTATCCATCAAAAGGAAAGGCTCATCACCAAATTTACCATTGTGGAGGTAGAAATACAAACACTGGGTTTGACTGAGGCAAGACCCTATATGGCATAACCCATCCCCTCCTTTCATGTGTGCATGTTATATATTTGAAGCTAAATTGGGAAGATATTGAATCTCGTTCATTCATTAGTCATACAAGTTGACAAGATTCACAATTTCCATTTTCTCAAAAACAAAATTGATTTGATAACTAAATCCAAAATATGGGAGCTAAAAACTAGGCACATTAGGAATGCAAAAGTACTTTTAAGAACTATGGTTCTAGTCTTAGGCATAGGGAACCCTAGACCAACATGAATCAACTCAAATTCATTAGATAAGTACCTATGTGTCTTCTCACCTCATTTCTAGAACATAAATTTGTCTGTTTGTATTCAATTAGTCATAGTTCATAACAAAACATTAAATTTTCATAGTTTAGCTAATTACATCATTGCATCACATCAAAAATACAAACCACCCATCTAAAGAATCTATATCTAGGGTTGATTGGTTCACATTTTAGGTTGTAAATCAATCTTCTAACCTTGCCAATTTGGATTCTTAATGTTTTTGGAGAAGGTTTGATTTTAGTGATCTAGCCGTTAGATCTAGGACCTATTATCCAAGGAATCAAATACATTTTTTATTGTATGTTGCATAATATATTCAATGTACTATTTAGTTTCAGTATAATCAACTAATACATGCATAGGAGATTTTATTTGATCTACTTATGTTGTTGCAACGAAGGGACTAATTGGTTATACTTGATTAAGGTAATCTCCCATAAAAGGTACATTTACAAACTCTAGATCCTACAAATCAAATATAGGGAGATTATGTTTACAATTTAAGTGCACAAATATTTGTTGAAAAAAATCAAGTGTACAAAAGTTCTTAGGAAAAAATTCTAATGTCTATAGTGGGTTATTGAGATTACTATAAGCCTACTTTCATCAAGGATAATTTTTCTTATTCTCAATTCCACAATCATGATTTTACCCATATTTTCTATTTCGGTTTCCCTTTCATCTCTTGTAAGTAAACTTCTTATCAATTCCTAATTTTCTAGATATTCATGCTCAAAATAAAACTTTTCATAATTCTTAATTTATTGAAAATCCCTTAGGATCATAAATTATTTTTCATTGACGGTCTCCATTCCAAAATTCCAATCATTAGTGCTAAGAATTCATAGATTTCCATTCAAAATATGTTTAAGTATCCAAATTTAATCTATAAGGATAATAAACCAATATCGCTATGTTTCATGAAGTGGAACTTATCACATTTATACATCTAGTAGGGAATTTCCAAGGTAAATGCTCTATTTAAAATAAAATTACGTATCTTGTCAGAAACCATAGGATATACATAAGCCTTAATTAATATATACCAATTATGGTACAGCCAATTATCCCAATCATCGTAAGATTTTTTCTTATGGGAAAATTACAATGGCTTGAGATACCCACCTAAAAATTATTGGGCTTTGTTAGCCTATGAGTGATGAATTCCTTAGGTATAGATTCTAGTAAGGTTTATGTGGAGCTTGCTAGTCTACGATTATCATACCTACCATTTTCATCATTGCATCTTGTTTACATTGTGTTTGCATATATTTATATTTTCATCATGTATGCTTTGTATTGTCATGCTACATTATATTTCATACATGTGTGTTCCTTTTTCCTTATGTTGTATTTCCATGGCATCTTGAATCTTGGGGGCTTGTGTGCCTCCACCTAGATTTAGTGACATTATATCTCTTCAATATTTGGATAAATGAACCCCCCTTAACATATTATTTAGTGTGGGTTTGAGCATAAGTTCATACTCTTAATAAAGTGGGGGCCAAATGTAGTGTCATAAATTGTCACCCTTGACAATTCCACACTAGGTTTTGCTCCCCACTAAGTGCTTGGATCAAATTATGCATTTAATTTCATAATTATTCTTATAATTGTCCATTTCAAAGAAATGGCAGAATGTAGTCTTAGGCACATGATGCCCTAGACTACCTATTTTGGCTCCAAATTTAAATATGTTGGTGTTAGTAATTTATTGTCAAAAATTCAAATTCCATTTATTAGCTATGATAACATAATTTTTAAGAAGTTAAAACAATTGCATATAAATCAAAGTATTTTCACCATTTTAATTAAGAAAAAAAAACCTAAGAGCATTTAAGAGAAATTTTTTTAAAATTATTGTAGCATTTCATCATTCAAGCATCATGTCAAGTTTTATTTGTTTTTTTTTTCATGTTTTGCATATATTGTTTTAAACACTAACAATTGTACATGTCTTCAAATCAAATCAAGTCAAAGCGAAAATTGATCCTTGAAGGTCATGAGTATGACTTCACTCCATCAAGGATATCAGATCTAAGTGGAAAGTTTTAGCAAGTTGTTAATTTATTACTTGATTATCATTTAGCCTTTATCCCTCAAAAGTATACACATTCTTTTATCATAAAATTTTCCATTGTGGTGGTAAAAATACCAACATGGGGTTTGACTAAGGCAAGCCCCCATATAGCACTTTAACTTTTCCCCTCCTTTTTTGTATGTAGGTTTTAGATTTGATGTAAGGTGGAGGGAGATTGAATGCAATTTTCTCATTCATGCATCAAAACCCTAAAAGTTGATAAGCCACAAAATTTGTGTTTTCTTAGTAACAAAAAAAGATCTAACAACCAAACCCAAAAGATAAAAGATATAGATAAGAGACTTCAAACTTGTGAAATTAGTTTTTGGATCTAGGTCCTTAGTCTAAGCATTTTTTTGGCTTAGACCAAAAAAATCCAGTCCCAATTCACAAGATAAGTGCACATCTATCCACGTTCCTCATTTTTTGAACAAAAATTTGTTTGTTTAGACTAAGTTTGTCATAATTCATAACAGAGCATTGCATTTTCATAGTTTAGCTAGTTACATCATTCAATCACATTAAAATACAATCTTATTTGAATACACACACCCCCAAAATATGGATCCAAGGTTGATTGATTCACCTTTTAGATTTTTATTCAATCTCATATCCTTGTCGATTTGAATTTGTTAAGGTTTATTGGAAAAGGATTCATCTTGGTGATCTAAACATTAGACCTAGGATCTCCTTTTCCATAGATAACATAAATAAATGGCATAAGGTTTAAATAAAAAAGTTCTTATTAGACATAATAAGTCAATTCATGAACAAAAGTCAAAGAACCATGGCAGCAAAGGGAAAATAACTTAGGAGACAAATGACTTAGTGTAAAGCCACCAACAAGGATTGCACCACCTAAACATAGAATTTAATGGTCACCTATATCTATCATATGAAAATTTTATGATAAGATGATCATTTAAATATATTTTATTTGACATTTTAAGAAAAATATAAAGTTAAAAAAATTAATTTAAAAAAATTATGTAAAATCTTTTATATTAAAATTTATTTATCAAATTTATTTATCTTTGAAAAGTTCATAAATTAATATATATTTTATAATTGTTGACCAAGGATATTAGTATAGGTTGATTATGCTTGATACATAAAGAATCGAAGCATATTCATGCCACTAATACTCAATCTTAAACAAGACCATTAAAATGAAAGTTAAAATTAAAATTTATTCAAACTAAACATTATGAACTGTGAGAGGATTTAAATGTCTACTCTAACCCATTTAAAACTTATCCCATTTTAGAATTGGTGTCGTGTTGATGTGGAATTACCATTTCCCAATCCCATGATCAATGAGCTTGTTTCAATTGATTCTATTAAAGAGAATTGATGAAACTATTGTGATATGTGGATGAAAACATGATTTATGCTAAAATGAGTATGATGCAAGAGTTAATCTACCATTATTTTATGCTAAATTATTTAGATACACAATTTCTAAGCTAATCTAAATGAGATTTAAACCAAAAAGATCCAAACACTAATTATGTAATTAGCTAAAGGGATGCATGGAAGCTATTAATGGAAGCTGAGCTATTATGCAACTAATTCAAACTAAGAAAAGGATAAATGTGTGCAAAGATGAGTGTGAGTGTGAGTGATTTCAACAACATAATTTTGCAAATTGAAAGATGGATCGTTTTGTCTCCAAATAGTGTTCTATTTATAGGAAAATAAATGAAAAATGTAGTGTTGCGATTGAAAAAGATAATCAACAGTCAAGGATGGAGGAAATTGGAGGCATGGATCATGGATTCTCATCAATGAGTGAGAATGCAAGATGATATTTAATCAAAGGTTCTCATTTCTTCCAAACAAGCACACTCTTGACATGTAGAAGAGGTCAAAAGTTAACTTGCATAAGAGGTTTCAAGCTATCTTGCACATGAAACTAAGTGAGAATATTCCCTTTTCAAATGATTGGAGAGAGAATATTTTTTGAAATATTCTCATGGGTGAGAGAAAAATATTTTTTAAAATTAAAACAAAGTTTAATTGTGTAAAAAGGGAGGGAATATTGCCCTTTTAGCGGAATGTGCAAAAGAGGAATATTCCCTTGCAAGTGGGAGGATTAGATTTAATTGATAACTAGCGTGATCCCACAGTACTGGTTTATAATTTTTGGGCAAACTAGACACTGAAATAATTTTTTCTAACTAAATTTTCACTTTTGAGCACCTACAACGGCTAAACCATGAGGAATTTGAAGATAATGCAAACTAGAGTTTTGTGATATTTTGTCTATAGATTCTAGATCTTTTTTTCAAAATTTTTTGAATCAGATTGCGCTTCTTTGTTCATCTCCTTCAAAAACTAGTTTTTTTCAAAAAACATTTTTGAGGAGTGACACTCATTGTGTAATGCATAACATTTTTTCTATGAAGGATAGAATTCTAATCCTTTCGACTTTAGATTTGTAACTCTGATATCTAGTGCCTCCACTTGGTTAGATAGTTTTTTATTGAATGTTTTTCTTTAATCGAGTTTTGAAGTAAAACTAATTACAATTTAGACATAGGCGGACCATATAATGTGTAAATATTTTTGTATGTATCAAAATTCAATTATTTTTTGTTGGATCAAGGACTTCAATATCTAATGCACTCATATTTTTCAATTTTTTTTATAATTTGCTATTTTTCGACATGTGTAGAATAGAGAACTTGATTTTTGGCAAAAAACCTATGTTTAATAAAACTAAAAAATATATATATAATAAAACCAAAACATATTAAAATTATAGTCGACGGATAGCTCGTTCTAATTACTACTTGATTCCAATTGGGCTTGTGAAGTCTCCTCTATTTTCCTCCTTAACTTGAGCTTTGAAAGAAAAAATTCTAGACCATTTTGATGCCAGAGGATGACAAGGTGGGAATTAGTAGGTTCAAGTAAACTAGAGGAGTTCAAGAAAACCCTCAAGGGCTCACTCAAACCAAGGTTCATTCAAACCCTCTTTCAAAAAGTTTTTTTCTTTTTTTTTGGCGGGAATGGGGTCCACCTTGCATTTAACTAGTTCACATGAACCAGGGTTCATTCAAACTCTTTTTTGGTTCGCTCAAACCAAAAGGTTTATTCGAACCCCAAAAACCAATTTTTTTTGTATGAGGTCTTTTTTGTGACTTTTTCTTCCTTATTCAAATTGTAAACCATTTTTGTGGGTTTACCCAATAAATAATATTAATTATGCAATTAGGGGAATTAGAAGAATTATATGATATTCATAAAATTATTTAATGAATAGGGAAAATGTTAGCGTGAAAGGGGGAATTAACCCGATTAAATGAACTAGGTTAATAGATGAAAATAATGCAATTAATTAAATAGCTAGACTAATTTAATCAATTAAATGAAAAGATGATCGATTTGAGAGGAAATGATGTTAATATACCCGATTTGAGTGTATGATATCATTCAACACATTTTTCAATGTCTATAATAATAAATATTTGAAAATGATATATTAATATTATATTATATTTATCTATAATATTTTTTTATGATTTATCAATAGTTTAAAGTTTCATATATAATTATATACACATATAAAAAATGAAATTTTATGATCTAATAAATTTTAAGACTATAATATACAATCTAAAATTATAGAATATCACATAAACCATCCAATTCAAAACCTACACCACCCTTATATAGTGAAAATTAAAGCTAGGAGGGATCCATGGAATGAAAAACTTCTAAACATCGAACACCCTCAATAAGCACCCTCCCCATAATTATATTTTTAGCCGATAGGCTATTGTATGTGGGCAAAGCCCACTGACATTTCCCCCAGTCTGACACCGGTGAGGAGATGGGGTTTTCCAAGATTTGGTGACTTTGACATCTTTTTCGGTTCCAGTTCCCAATGATTTCAGAATGTTACCTGTGAGAGCATTGTTGTAGATGCCTAGATTTCTGAGTGACGATATGTTCCCGAGCGAAGAAGAAATGGGTCCCTCGTATTTCTGCCAGACTTGTGATTTACACGGCATGATGGAGGTGACAGAAAATTGGTGACAAATTTATGGCATGAACCACCCAGTAAGGTAGACTAGGGTTTATTTCGAATAGGCCGTTGTTTGCCACTGTTTTCTGTCCCCACTACACAACGAACTACCAGCATTAAATATTACGTCCTCATCCCTGTCTCCATCAGGTATGGCTCCCAGTGCAGCTGCACCGTTTAATAGGCCACCAAATAGCAAGGCTACAGAAAAGAATCCCCAACGCACATCCCTAATCGCTATGCATAGCATCCTCAATAGTTTTCAACGGTTCCAGGAGAGGATGAGGTGTGGCGGCAGCTCTAGCTCACGTTCTCTAGTATGGTAAAATTCATGGTCTGGTATTTCCTCATATGTTTGTTGCATCGAGCTGCTTAGCATTAATCATTCCAACATTTGAATCTCTTTGCACTCATTATGTAGGGGATCTAGAGAACAATGGCTGCCTCAAATATAAGCAACCTAAAGCCGACCCTCATCTCCGGTCTGGCATTTTGGCAACATAAGTTTTCCTATCAGAATGCAACTCCTACAACATTATGGGAGGTAACCCTTTGCTCGCACTAAGGCAGTGATGCGCCGAGATTTGTGTGTTCTAGGTATAACCTATTTTGTAGGCCTCTTAGAGTTATTATTGAGGGCATTTTGACCTATATTTGGCATCTTTCTCTACTCCTCTCTTAAACAACCAGTAGGATGCCCATCCAAATAACTAGGCAAATGCAATTTATTTATTTATTTATTTTGCATTATCTAAGATTTGAGATTTAACACTAGGTTGTACAGAATAAGGAATCCAGGACTATTTCAACTACTGCACAAATAGTCTAACTGCACAGGCTTAGGCTTATAGCAAGACTACCCAGATATAGGCATTGTAACTCTACATTTTCCCCTATTTTGTATGTGGTGAGTGGATTTACCTTTGTCAATGTAATATGGCTGAAATGCTTGTCAGAAATCTCTCTTTTCATTAAACCCGCATCATAAGGTTTGACTGTGTAATTCACCTTGTAAAAAAATTCCTCCACTCCTAAGAAATCTAAGCAAGAACACCGAATTTGGGCCAAATAATCAGACGCTATGAATAAGGTGATTTTCTAGGTAGAAGTTCTCTAGTCTAGGGTTTGCCACAATTTCATTTCTAGATTTTTGGTGTTAAATAACAACTTTTAACAAAATAAATTCGTCATATTTCATCTATCTGCATCGATAGGGTTTATACCCACACATTTTGCATTTATAAAAATACTAAAAATCAATTAATAATAAATATATGTATTTTTTTCCATATATATGTTGAAATAAACATTTAAAAACCAAAAAAAAAGAAAAACTTAAAACTGCAAGGCTTGCTTATATTTTTAGAAGAATAGTTGTTCTTAGAAATTTAATATAGTATAGTATAAGAGTTAAACAAATTGGATTAGAATGTTGTTTCACTGTTTAATTAACAGTTTTATGTTTTTCTTTTTTTTGGTTTTTAAATGCTTTTTTCAACATATATCTGGAAAAAAATACATATATTTATTATTAATTGACTTTTAGTATTTTTTAAAAATTGAATAATAGTGGAAATTGATATTAGGCTTAAGAAACATGCCGCATCTTTATCTTTTTTTCATTTTGTTAATGAACATTTTTATTCTATAGTTGTATATAGTTATTTTTTTTAAAATTTCACACTAAATCTTATGACTATGAAGATACTACTTTGATTATTTATTCCTAAATATTGATATATTATGAGGTCAAGTCCTTGTAAGGCTCATATAACCTCATAGTCTTCTATTGGATAGTCACATTCTAAAGTGAATTATAAATAGATTTAAATTTATATTAAACAACCATGTGAAGTTTAATTCAATCTAAATTTGTTTATTGCATCTATACATTATTAAAAAAATTAATTCTATTTATTAACTAAAATTTATATTTTAAAAATAATAACAAAATATTAAATTAATTTGTTGTATTATAGTTAATAAAATTTAAATAATTTCCTATACTATTTAATAATTTAAAAGCCTTACACTTTTACTCTATAGTTGTATGAATACTATTAAAGTTTTACTTCATTTAAAAATAGTCCACCAAAATAAAAAAATCATAGAACCTCTTAGACTTATTTAAAAGGTTAATAGTAAATTTTAACAATTCGTAAAAACTAAAAACCAAGAACCATCAAACAAATTTAGTTTTTACATATTTCATAATAATTTATTATAATTACAAACTAATATTATATTAATTTATTATCTAATTAATCTATATAAAGTTTATTTAATTTTTACATGATTAAAATTATTTTTTTTCATTTATTTAAAAAATAATAATTTATAATTTTATATATTTTGAAATATATATATAAAAAGTATCATAATATTTTCCACTTCATTTAAAATCCTTAATCATTTTGTAAATATAACTATTTTGTTTATTTCAAATTGTCAAATCAATCAATATATTTAGTCAATAGGTTTTTTTATGATAATTACAAAATAATATAATTTTAATTTATTATATAATATTATAATTACAAAATACTATTCATAATAATTTAATGTGATTAACAAATAATATTATATTAATTAATTATATAATATTAAAGAAAATTACAGTTTAAAGTTTTTATTCATTTAAAAACAGTCCATCAAAAAAAAAAAAATCATAGAACATTTTAGACTTATTTATGCTTGTAGTTTGGGTCTTAGTCAATACCTATGCCCTTGTTAATGACAATTGGTTTTTAATATTAGTATCGCTATTCATAATAATTTATTATAATTACAAAATAATATTATATTAATTTATTATATAATATTAAAGAAAATTACACTTTCACTCTCCATTTGTATGAATACGTTAAAGTTTTTATTCATTTAAAAATAGTCCATCAAAAAATAAAATTCATAGAACATTTTAGAATTATTTATGCTTGTAGTTTGGGTCTTAGTTAATACCTATGCCCTTGTTAATGACAATTGTTTTTAATATTAGTATCGCTATTATGAATTATAGTTTCGGGATATGGCTAATGCATGAGCACTTGAAGATGTTATTACTATTTCAAGCAGTGGTTCTACTTCCAATACACCCTCACCACAAACCCATGAGTTACCTCTATCAGCAACTGACTCAACATCTGTGGATTGGTTGGGCTTCCCTCACCACAATGTTGATGTTTTTTCAAACAATGTCTTTACAAGTTGTCATGAAATTTTTGAAGAAGCTATGCAAACAAGCCAAGATTTAAGGGATGTGGAGGATCATGAATTTGAATTGGTGCAAGAAGTTGTCCGAAAATTTCATACGACCTATGAAGCTCTTGAGCTATTTTATGGTTTCCTGCGTGAATTGAAGTATTGTCAATATTATGGAGTGGCCAATGCATTTGAACTAAAGCGTGAATTCCAAGATTTATTGAGTGATATATGGTCTAAGAAGTTCATCTACTTTCTTGGAAGTTAGTTACTTTTTCAATATGTCGATCAAGATTACTAGTATGATACAAATTAGATATTTTTGTGAAACTAAATGAAGATGTCAAAATAGCTATATGTGAAGTGAAATGGATTTAGTGGTCGACCTTATATTTGAACCCTTAGTTGTTATATATGATGTTTACATTGAAATGTCATTGTACATATTGATCTTTAGTTCTAATTTTAATGAATAGAATTTATTGTAATATTTGTGTCCCCTTATTTTGAATATTATCTTGAACTATAACCTTAAGTCTACCAAATATATATTGGAATGCTACTCAAAATGATGATATATTTGATCATGATTGTAAATATTCACTCTTGCAACACTTAGCTATGTGAAGTATCATAGTCATATGTATGCTTCTTTCAAACCCTTTGATATATTCAATGTTGAATATAGTTATATATTATGTTTACATTGTAGCACCATTGTGCATATTGATCTTCATAGCTCTAATTTTATTGAATATATCTTATAGTACATATTGAGGAAAAATATTGCTCCTCACAAATTTTTTTTTTTTTTTGAAAATGATGTACTCCACTTGTGTATTCTTATGCTCAACATTATGTTGAGGTCTATGTTTTCTATGTTTTCTAAAACAAGAACATCCATCGATTGTATGCAAACAATATCTTACACGTAATATAATTTTGCAGGGTTAGTCAACTTCCATAGACCATGGCTACAATATTAACCACAGATGCAATTAAACTTATCCATGATGGGAATGAAGGGTTCAAACCTAATGTGCAAATTTTGTCTATTTCAAACTTCGGCCATGGCCATGAATGTAACAACCGCTAAAAGGTAGAAATATCTTATGGGGCCTACAAACAAAAAGCATCTTTACCTCAGAAGTACAATGATTACATAGAATCTGGTGAAATTATAGTTGGATCCATAATACAAATGACAAAATATAATTGCTCCAGACCAAGCGGGTCTCGGTCAGTAAAGGAATCCAAAATTTCCCATAACAAAATCATTATTAACTTTTTAGCTTCTTCCTTGTATTAGTAATTCTTACTCTTGTGTTCCAAATGTATAGGTGGATTGTCATTATGAACCTTGAGATTGTTTCTACAAACCAGTCTATAATCAGTCATCCTACTTCACTTTATATGGAACTAGAGCACCATATAGAACAGGAAATGGAAAAATCTTCAGATCCACGTGCAAAGCCTGAGACAATTAGCACTGCTAGAGTATCAACTCATGTGAGAAGATTATTTGGCGTAAATCCTTCTAGGAGTAGAATGGAAGCACCAGTCACAATTACGCCTATTAAAAGTCAAGATTATTTGGTGTAAATCCTTCTAGGAGTAGAATGGAAGCACCAATCCATTTGCAATCATAAGGAAGCGAGAGGAGGCACGCTTACAACAACTATGTCTCTCCTAAAACAAGGTATGCAACTCTCCTTCCTATCCATTTGATATCTCTCCCCAATTCCCATGGTGCTTAAAATTGCTTGTACAACTTGACTTCATCAACGCCTATTCTACGCACCTAGCCACCCCGTTCCTTTTGTTGTATAGGTCTTCAAGACAAATTGCATAGACCACATAAGCTCATCCCCAAAAAAAATTGCACTGCTCCTACATGTTCATAATATAATACCAAAGTGTATCAGCCTATCGGCGTAACCATTGCACCTCATTGGGGTGCAAGTGCTAGTCTACCTTTAATACCCAGTCATATACAATTATGCATTCCCCAATAATACAAAGCTATACAAAACATCTTAAGAGAAGCACAAATTCTTAATCCAATCACCAAAGTTTCAGCCGCTGCAATCACCATATAAAAAAAGAAAAAACTCAATTATAGAACATTTGAAATCAGTAAATTGACGGATTCTCAAAGATGAAGTGCATAAGAAAAACAGAATCGGCAATTCAACGTTGTGCTAAGGATTGAATTGTCTAAATCTCATAACTGAATATCAGATCTAATAGCCTAACACAGCGAGAGAATTTTTGTTAAAGAACTTTATATGTACGCAACTTTCTAACAGTGCAAACGGCATAAATGAGATCCCGGTCAGCAGCCATAGACATATTGAAAATTCATTTCACACAGTTGAAGTGTAACGATGAACAAACCTACAATATTCCTCTTTAATCCTTAGCCGTTTCTCAAAGGCATTCGACGTAATCGTTTGGCATAGGACAAAACATTTGCACCATGAAAAATCTGCATGGATACGATATTGGAAAGTTTCTAGACGTAAAGAGTCTTCAGTCCTCGGTTACCCACTTTATTCACGAGGAAGATAAAACCTCCGAAATGTACTGATTAGGCGGAAAGGAGGAGGTTACATAGAATAGTTCAAATTTGATGGTTGTATAGTCGTATTTTTAATATGAAAAATCATAAGCAAGAAGCTAAGATTTTAGACAAAATCGAAATTTATATAAGATTGTTATTTTTATACTATTTAATTTTTATATGATTCTTTACAAATAAGATATCTCTTAATATTTGGATAAATCACCGTCACAAGAAATCGCTTGACAGACAGGGTCGACCGTCCAATTTTAGCCCTCACGGATGGGAAAAACAAGGCAAACTGAAATACCTTTTGTGTAGCGGACATGACAACTGTGTAATATCACATTTTCTTTGGAGTTGTAGCATTAATAATTTGATAAGGCTAAGGGTAAGGTTTTATGGAGGGGCGCTTCTTAAAAAATTTCAGTGTGAGTGCTGTTCAGATTTTTTAGGAATGAACTGTAGTGCTTTGATAAAAATTAATTAATAAACAAAAATTCTCTCATTTTTATTTTCTAATAAGAATTTAAAATTTTAGATGATAGACAAGTGGCAAAAAAATATACAAGTATAGGGGCAGATTTTAGCCCCACCTCAATTTCACCAGCAAAATATGCTCTTTTAAGAAGGTAGAGGCTGCTATTTTTGAGGAAAAGATTTCAATTAATCTTGAAGCATAATTCTTTTTTCTCCATGAGACCTCCACCTCCATGAAAATAGATGCCCAAACCTCTAATAAGATAATAAATGAATCATTGTGGATTGGGAATAAATTTTTAACGCTTAAGATTTTTTAATGGTCAGATTAATTTTCAATTTTAGGGGTCAAATTTGATAGTTTATTTTGTTTGTTATATAATATTTTTTTATTTACTTGAATGTGTTCTTAAAATATTAAGATATTATTTGATATAAATAAATTATACATAAGCTAATATCATTATAATCTTTATAAATTTTGATATTTTGTTAGGATTTTTTTATACTACAGTCGTTTAGAAAATTTGATTGTATTGTACAGTAAAATTG
>VDFB02049217.1:77924429-77948065 GCA_007258455.2 Sequoia sempervirens
AGAGATCCGTCGTCAGGGATGGCAAGACCATCACGGAATTCTGAACACGAAATTCTGGATGGTCGGGCCCAGAACAACTGATGGCAGGCAGGTAGCTTCAAATACTTTAGACGGCAAAAAGGTTGGTGTGACTTGGGGGGCAGGATGCCACAAGAAGTCCGCCGTCGCGGACGGCGGAACACAAACGAAACCCCAGAAGCGGACTTCCGGGGTCCGGGTCCTGGAGAACGGAACGCTGCCAAAAAATTCAACAAGTTTGCAGACGGCAAGAGGGGGTTTGAACCCCGAGGTTCGGAAGGAAGCGGAGTGGACGCTGCCAGGAACGAAAATTCCAGCATGGAAACCCGGAAAGAGAAACCCAAACGACTAGGCCCAGCAGGGCCCGAGGCCCTTGGCAGGAGTAAACCGCCAGAGTGACTCCGCGAGGCACTGGAATGCAGCAAAATCAAAAAGGGGAGGCATGGTCAATTTATGATGGGACTTTGAAGCAACATTGACCATCTGAGACATGAAAAAAAAAAGGGGGGCACATAAAACGAGGCGATGATAAAACCAACCTGACAAGGCGAAAGAAAAGAGGGTCCCCATTCCGAACGAGGTGTGTGTGCTAAGGGCACAACAAATGGCAACTCCGTTGGAGAACGCTCTTGAGCATTCTAGGGATAAATATTCATTCAGGACCAAGAATCTCTTGTTTCGTAGACCAGGAGTGGCTTCCAAAGATGAATCTGGGAGAATGAGATCCTTAATTGGGTCAGCTTACAAGCCATCTAAGAAGTGTGTGTGTAGTGAGTTCATTCCTTTCCTTGGGATAGTGACCTAGGTTACCAATTCAACCGAGCGAGCTACATAAATCATCTAACACCAAAAGTAACCTGGACATTACCCCATTGCCAGTCAGGCGTCCATAGCTCCGACGGGGTTGTTGCTGCAACCTCACAGATATTGCTCTAATATCGGCCAAGCATCCATAGCCCCGGTAGAGTTATCCTAACACCCATACGGTCATTTATTTCTTTTTTCAGAATTCTTTTTTTCTCTTTTGCTTTCATATTTCACTTCTCTTTCATTATTTAGTTCAACCGGGTAAGCATTGAAGCCTACAATGGGTTTGAGACTATAGTGGTCACTGGAGCAGACTTGATATTTTTCACTTGCTAGGGTGTCATAACAACCATGGTAACTACTTAACTACTTCAGTTGTACATTGCTTACATACTATTGCTTCTGTCCATCTAGTACAGTAATCAGTAGTGGTAAGAATGTACCTGTGTCCCGTAGATGATGGAGGGCTTACAGGACCAATGAAGTTGAGACCCCATTACGCAAACGGCCTTACCTCCAGCACAGGCTGCAGTGGGACAACAACATTCTTCTCCCTAGTGGCAGTGGTCTTGCACGTGTGATATGAACAAACATGGCAATGGGCATCCTTGAAGACAGTTGGCCAATAATACCTTTCTCTCAATATTTGATGTGCTATGGAAGAACCAGAACAATGGCACATACCAAATTTGTTGTGGAACTCTTTCAAGACTCGATTTGCTTCTTCCTTGCCAAGGCATCTCAAATAAATGTCTTCATGATTCTTCTTGTAGAAAATGGAACCCTGCAGCATGTAGCCATTACTTTTCAATCTTAGGGCCCACTTTTGGACTCCTTATAGGTGCGGCAGACACTTATGGTTCAACAGATAGTAGATGACATTCTGGTACCACTCTTCCGGGGAGACATCTTCAAGCTGGTATTGCTGCACAGTGAGTTCAGGTCCAGCTTCTGGTGCTGTTTCAGCAATTGTGCAGGTGAGTGCCTGCCCTCTCACTAGTTTCATCGGTTAGATCTCCATTTCATATTCTTGGAGCAGGGTGACCCATTTAGCTCTTCGTTTGCCCAATTAATTTTGCATGAGCAGCATTTTTACTGCTGGGTCGAGAACAATGGCAAACACCTTATTGCATAGAATATAGTGTCTAAATTTCTTCACCCCTCTAACGAGAGCATACACTTGCTTTTCAATATTGTGATATTGCAATTCAGCATCCTTGAGGGGAGTACTCATAAAGGCGATCAGATGCTCATTTTCTTCATTGTCCTTCTGGGTCAACATACTAGCATAGGAATGCTCTGAAGCAAATGAGTAGATGTAGAAAGACTTCAAATAATCCGAGATAACTAACACAGGAACCTTAGTGATGGCCCGTTCGATTTCTTTGAAAGATTGTTTGGCATCGGGTGTCCATTCAATTTTAGCTTCTTGTTTGAGCATGACATTGAGAGGTTTAACAATCTCCGCAAAACTTGTGATGAATTTCCAGACAAAGTTGATCTTTCCAAAGAAAGATTTTAATTATTTCTTACTGCCCGGGGGCTGAATTTTGAGTAAAGACTCAATACGTTCGGAGTCTATGGAGATCCCCTATTCTGAGATGATATGCCAAAGCAATCTACCTTCACTCACTTTGAAAATGCACTTCTTGGGGTTAAGGGAAACTCCAAACTCCCTGCATCTCTGAAATACCTTGCATAAGTCAGAGACGTGATCACCCCGCCTTTTAGAAAATATGGTCAAATCATCCATGTAGATGATTATGCACTTGCCAGTTAGGTCCTTGAAGGCGATATCCATGGCATGTTGGAATGTGGCACCGAAGTTGATGAGCCCAAAATGCATTCTCCTGTATGCAAACGTTCCCCACTTAGTGGTGAACGTTGTCTTGTGATCATCTTCGTACTGCACCATTACCTGGTTATACCCAAAGTACCCATCCAAGAAATACATCATCTGGGAGCCATTAACGATCTGCAACACCTCATCCAATGAAGGTACTAGATAGTTGTCTTTCTCCAAGGCACGGTTCAGATTTCAAAAATCCATGCACAATCTAATCTCCCTGTTCTTTTTTCTGACTGGCACCAAGTTGGCCACCCACGTGGAATGCCTAACTGAAAAAATAATTCTCGCTAAGAGTAACTTTTTCACCTCTTTGTAAATGACAAGTTCTAGCAAGGCATTGATATGGCACTGCCGCTAGTGGAATGGCCTCACTTCTGTCTTAAGAGGGATGGTGTGTGTAATGACAGAAGTGTTATAAGTTTTAAAATCTTCATAGCTCCATGCCACCACATCATGGTACCTTCGCAAAACATCTATGATCCCTTTCTTTTCCTCTGGTGTGCACACCTTACCGATAAAAACATTCCTGATCTCCTCGGCTGTCCCAAGGTTGTAAGCATTGCACTAGTTGCTTATGGCCTCCTTTTTTGTTTGTTGATTTTGATCTCTGATCTAGTCCAAGTTGAATATGCGTTCCAGCTAAACCATGCCTCTGGGGATTGTGTTAGTTTTTAGGTTAATAACCCCCTCTATGTCTAGTTCGGCTTCCTGTGGATCAACTTCATCAATTATTTGAGCTGCGAAGACATCAGAACTTGTGATGAATTGAAGGATATGCTTGTCATCATTGAAGACCTGCAAATGGGTAACATTATCTGGGACTGATGGCGTGGATGTTAGCTCAACAGTGAATTTTTTGAGCCCAGACAGAGAGAGGGGTTGCAGAGTGCTAGCTGCTTGAGCCAAGGCATCAGCTGTACGATTCTAAGCACGAGGGATCAATTATATATTGAATTCATCTAAGCCCTCAAAGAGATCCCAGACCCTATGCCTATAGTTTGTAAGTCTCTGATCATGACAGGAATACAGCTTCCTGACCTGTTTAACTACGAGCTCAGAATCCCCGAAAACTTGCAGCATTTTTATATTTTTCTTCAAGGCCATGCGAAGGCCAAGGACTAAGGCCTTATATTCTGCTACATTGTTAGTGCAATAGAACTACAATCTATAGGCAGCAAGAAATGTCTTATTTGTTAGACTGATGAGTTCGAACCTAGCTCCAGCTCCTTGCCTAGACTTTGATCCATCAAATCAGAGCATCAACACGCGGAGGTTTCCTTATCTTTGGGTCTGATTGAGCTTCTGTTCCCTTCTAGGTGGACGGCTGGCCCTATGACTTTAGGGGAATTTTCTGGTTCAATGTATTGATCAACAAATGGTTCTATTGGTGCCTCCTTTGGCGTTTCTATTTGCGAAGCACCTGATTTTTTAACATGTGCAACTGCTACTTAACACAAGCAACAATCAAACTTGGAGTGTGCAGCAATGTGGACCCTGCACCAGTTCAGCAGCAGGAGATCCTATAAATTCATTCAGACCCCTAGACTGAGCTGATTCCTTGCACATTTTTTCATGAATTCCTGGAAACCACTGAGTAGTCCCCAATTTTTGCCCTTATCAGGCTCATCATCGGCTTCTATCAACACTTCTATGTTTGGGGGCATTCGTGTAGAACCGGTCGAAGGACTACACAACACCAGCAACACTTTGTCTGCACCTTCTTCCTAAATCTTAACCTCATTTTGGTGGGCGAAAGGGCGATAATTCCCCAAGTCGGTCTCGGCAAACAACACATCATTGATATTATTGTACTCTGTAATCATGTACTTCATACGGGATTCACAGTTGTTACGGATTTGATTTGGCAGCCCCTTCCATGGTAGCCACATATGAGAAAGGTCTGCGACAGTATATCTATTTAGTGCCTTGGTGAATTCCCTTCCCAAGATGATCCCATATGCATCGGGAATGTCAGCCACTTGAATGTCAATGACCTGTTGTATCCGCGGGTCTACAATAATCTGTATTGGGATACGGTTTATTTCACCCACGTTGTTGATCTCCGTTTTGTCCAGCTGGGTCACCTTCCTCTTTGAAGGCATGGGGGTGATGCTAAGAGCCTTGCATACTGCTAAGGGCATGACATTAGCAGACGCTCCTGAATCGAGCAGGCAGTTATGCAGGTTCTTCCCAAAGACCCTAATGGTGGTCAAGAAAGGGGGAGTTTCCGGTCTCCCCTGGAAGATGCCCGTAGGTGTGTCCATGTGAGCTATCTGACCTTTGTTCTTATCATTGCCCATATCCCTGGTTTGCCTAAATAGCTAGTCCTTGGAAAGCTGCCTACTAGCCCTTTCCAGCTCCTTTTCAATTTGTTTACTTGCTGACTGATTCACCGAAACATCTTTCCTTTTTCTGGTATTATCCTGTATCTCCTGTTCTTTCCTAGGCTCTTCAAAGGTAACTTTTTTGGCTGATGTTTCTTGTGTTGTACTAGAAGATGGAGTCCCATTAAGAACCCTAAAGAAGGTATGCCTTATAGCAGGGACTTTGAGTAATTTGAAGGCTGACAAGCTAATTTTTACTTTCTTGAACTCTTCTGCCACATATTCACCCATTTGTTCAAATTTCAAACTAAAAGCTTGGTCTATAGCAGAACTGGGAAGTTGGACCTTTGTTTGACTAGACGAATTTTGAGGTTGGCCTTGGGGCTGATTTTGTGACTGGTTTTGAGATCCGTTTTTGTTGACGTATTGGGCAGGTATGTGAGGAAGCCCAGGGTTATTGCTGGCATTAGGATCAGGCAGAGTGGTGAAATTGTTTGGTGGGGTAGAAGTTGTAAAGGGTCCGCCCGCTTGTCTATTCCTAAGGAAGTAGGGAGTCGACCGTTGATGGAACATGTGGACCTCATCTACAAATGGTTCTTCTTCATCTACCAGACCATTATCTACTGAATCAAAGAGCTGAGTCAAGGTTCATTCATTACTTACCTCTTGTGCTTCCTCACCCTCAATAGGAGTAGACTCGACTTTGGGCTCATTACGGTCACCTCATAGAAACAGCGCTTGATTAACCATGAGACAGGAGGAATCATATGGCTTGGATGGGACAATGTCCCTACAGCCAACATTGTCGACTGCGTTTTGCACCTCCACCTGAAAAATTTCAGTAGCTATCTAGAATTTGGGATAATCCAACTTAGAATGTCTGCTGGTTTATTAGATTCGACACCATCCAGACAAGGCTGCCTCGGCAAGGTATACCCCACTAGTCATTTTTTCGTTGCTGGTTGGTTGATCGAAAGGCATAGGGACACCACCATTATTAGGCCTAGTGTTCCACGTGTGATTCTGCCTCTGGGAATGTCTCTTTTCTGTATTTTGATTGGCATTTTGCCCCCTATCATAGTTCTGCCCGGAGGAAGTGCCTACTTCTCGATTATCCCTGCTGTCCCTATTGTATCGGTTGTCCCTGTTGAGATTGGCCTAAAAATTACACTAGGAGGCTTGCAACTAGTTATTCTAGTTCTTTAGGTGCATCATTTCCATGGAAATTTTATTTATCATCTCAGTCAGTTCCTCTAACTTGTCTTTCTCAGTCCCGTTTCCGGGTGATGGCGCCAGATTTTGGAGAAACACAGGCAGGGCTACCAACTGATTTTGATAGGCTGGAGGAAACTCCGGTCCTGATAGGTACAGTGGTGCCTAGGGCTGCTGAGGATACACCTGGTGTTGTGGAACAGCCTAAGAATAGTTATACTGCTGTTGGGGCTGCAAATAGGAAGGTGCGAGAAGTGTGTAATTCAATGGCTGCCCTAGATGTGGTACCATAGGCAATTGAGGTACTTGGTTCACAAGGGGGTTTGGTGAGAAAATGCCTGATTAAGCCCTTGAATCTACATTGGGTGGGCTACCGGCCCCAAAGAAGGCAGGGGGCTGGAGATATTCTGCCCCAATTCCATACTGGCAACAATGCCTTCTGCATAGGTGGTCACTAGGGTAGTGAGTAGTGGGCGCATCCTTTTCACTAAGGCCGATGTGAGGTTGTCCAGCACTGCATAATAGACCAGGAGAGCTGTCACATCATTATGGAGGTACGGGTCTTGAAGCCTTGTGTAGGCCCGATGGAAGCAGTCGTTGAAGGAGCTAATAGGTTCATTGACTTCCCTCCTGATAGACATGAACTATTGGTAAAGCTCCGAAGGGCTGATGGGGATCTTGTATTTCTGCAGGAAGGCATTCTTCATCAGGTTCCATGAGGTAATGGATCCCCTCGGCAGATTGATGTACCAATAGAAGGCATCTTCCCCCAATGAATGTAGAAAAATGTGACATGCAACGTCTTCATGGTCATCTTGCATTTCGGTGATCGTTGTCTCGAATATTTTGATATGCTCCTCAGCTGTTCTTTGTAGGTTGCGCTGATAGAACTTTGAACAAAAGCCCTCCAGATTCTTGGGCATATCATTGTAGGCAGCGAAGTGTATCGACAAAGGGTTATGTGCTAACCAAGCCATGGAGGGTGATGGAGGTGGTGCTTGTTGTTGGAAAATGGAAATTTGGGGCTGTATTTGCAATACAACAGCAATCTAGGGCTGCACTTGAGCTATGGCTGACTGGACTATGCCTTGGGCTAGAAAGGTCAGGAAAGGAGCAATCCCCTGGCTACTGGAGATAGGAGGTGCAAATACAGTTTGAAATGGTTGGGTGGAAGACAAAGGCCAGCCAAATGAAGGTGAGGGTGGAATGGAGGTGGTTGGAATGGAGGAAGAGGAAGAGGCAATGCTACTTCCTTGTGCTCGCTTTGCTCTCGTAGAAGGCTGCAATTCTTCAAATTCTCCCTTGTCTGGCATTGACCGTAGAACTCTTTGAAATCTCTCTGGAGAGAATGATTTGATTCGATCCAGCTTCACTTTTATCCCTTAACTTTATATTCCCGCTATGGCCCTCTTTCTAGCGCCAGTTCTGTTGATAGTGTTTTTATGCACTTTTCAACACAGGTAATGCGTAGGTGCATTACCTCTCTTTAAAGACAATCTTCCACAATCAGATTACAAAACACTATCCCAAGGTCTCTTAGATGTTAGGTCATGACAGTGCTTAGATACCTCAGTAGTTTGATGTGATTTGCTAGAATCACAAGGTGATCTTACACAGGAAATACAAAGCATAGATACAAAGCGTGGAAGTTTAATCTTGAAATGGAGTTCATAGGATGGAAAGCTGTCATGCATTGGCTGTAGGTTCAAACAATAGTCTTGGTCTCCATTTTATGGTTGGATTTGGCTTTACAATATGCAATGAACCTTAGCATAGGTCAGTCATTAAAAAAAAAAAAGGCAAGGAAGAGGGAAAGTTCCCAATTCTGCAACTAACTGTGAATAGTGACAATGGAGTTCCTATAATGGATAATTCCTCAAAACAATATCCCACTTAACCAGGGATTTCACAGTATCATGAAAATTGTGCTATCTTCTAAGGTCTATAGATATTTTATCCTTCATCCACCACATACATGCATAAATCAAAGATAAATGTTTGGAGCAGCTTTGAAATCAAGTCCAGGCTAACTTTTCACAACTATCTACCATCATCAAATAGCAAAAAGTATGGACAAAGAAATCGTCATGGCATGAATTTTCATAATCACCCAACAACATTTCTAAAATCTACCCAAAGAGAGAAAACAGCTAACTAAATCACCAGTAAAATCTAAACAAACACTAATATTGAAGATTGAATCAAGGAACATGAGAGAAACCAAGAAAATACACCAAGTCAATGCCTTTTCCTTATAAATTTCTGCAGCATGCCTTTACAACAACTCAACTCTCCCTTTGCAAATGAGAGGAGAGCCCTATTTATAGTTTTCCAAAAGTCAAATGAATGGCCAAGATTCATTCTTATTGTGTGGCCAAGATTCATTAAAAAATAGGGTTTCACCTACCCCCAAATATCTAGCAATTTAAAATTTACATTTTTTCTTTACCCTATTTCATCCTCTTGCTGATGGCACTATAGCTCTTTTGTCTTCTAGCAGATTATTGTTTTGTTGTAGTTACTCTTCAAGAAGTTCATTTTTGGCAGGGTTGTCTTTGTGTTCCTTGGAGGCTGTGTATTCGATGAACTTTAGGATGACCTCCTGGAGTTTGTCTATTTTGATGACTTCACATCGCAATGCCTGGTAGCTCCATTCCTTTGCATTTTCTTCCAAACTTCATCATACTTTTAGCCCTAGTCTTTGAACAGCTCTAATTGGTCAAAGGTGTGGGCAGCAAAACTCAGGAATTCCGTTATGATTTCTCCAGCCATCCCGCCCTTCATCTTTTCCTAGAAGTAAGGTTTTACCTTCTCTGGATCCATTTGCATAGTGGGCATATCATAATCTGTCATCAGCTTAAGATATCGGGCACATTCCACTCGGATTTCCTTGATCCACTCAATATCAGGATCCACCCTGCTCAAGATTTGCTCCAACCTCTCCTTCTGGTTGTCAAAGTCTCGGCATCATATATCCATCAGCCAGTGGTCTTCTTTCTTAAATGTGAGCTTCTTCTCCCACGTGGCTTCAGGAAATTGAAGGATAGCTTCGATCCTTGGGAAGGTGGAGTCGTAGGTCGCAGGGAAGTTGGTGCATAGCTTCTTTGTGCTCTCCAGAGACTGCATCAAGTCCAAGAACTTGTTGGCTGTTTGCACAACCCGGCTAATTCCCATGTTCCTGACGTATGAGACTGTTCGGAACCAGTCCTCGGTGGTCTTTTCCAAGTTCTTTCTTCTTTCCATCTTGTCAATCTACTCTTTGCAAAGCAACTGAGGTGCAACTATGGATGTAGTAGGTAGGTCGTCCACCGAAGACCATTGTTGTATGTAATTTGTTAAGACTGCAACTTGTGCCTTGAGCTCATCCTTGTGGATTTTATCCTGCTTTATTAGGTGCACCCCTGTGGCCACCGACTCCTCAAAGTGCTCGACAATTTTCTCTTAGTTGTAGTTCCCAGGTCAATGGTAGAGATGTTATAGCTTACCCCTACTTGGCCAATTGTGGGCATTGCAATTTGTGTTGTTCGGGAGCCGGAAGCATCCATGGTTATTTTGGATCAGACCTTGGGCTTCTTCTCCTTCTTCATTGTGATTTGGGCTCGAGCCAAGATGGCCTCCAACCTCGCCCTTGGGTCCTTCAGCATAGGGGTCTTTCTTTCAATCTGCTTCTCCAACCATTCGGGCATAGCAGACTTTCCCTTGGGTGAATCACGGTCACCCTCACCCTTCTCAGTCAAGAGCAAGATTTCCACTTCCTTTTCCTTTTGGGATTATCCTTTCTCTTTGACAACATTCTCCTCCTCTTCGTTAGAGTCATGGACAAATACGAGGCGTTTGACCGGCAACCTGGTGGATAGTTGCTGGATAGGACTTTCTTCTCTTGCTGTTTCTTCTTCTTTCTTCTCCTCAGTACCCTCAACTTTGGGGCTTTTGACAACATGGGTTTCAGCTTTAGTTAAATCCTTTATCTGTTGTTATTCCGGTGGCTGCCCCTCTTTATCATGTGGTGACCCTTCTGTTTCTACCCCAATGCCCTTCAACTGTTGTTCCATTTTCCCCTCAAGGTCATCATCAAAGGTTTGAATGATTTCCTTGGCACCCGATCCATCCTCCTCATCCCCACTCTTAGAAGAGCCCATCTCCTCCTCCTCATAAACCACTATGTCGATGGTTCAGTGTTCGTACTCTAGGTGCTTGTGGTACTCATCAGCCTCCTCCTCGATAGACTTTGAGGCCTCCTGCTCTCGCTCCTCCAACTCCTTTGAGATTAACATGGTCGTCTCCATGGCTGGTGGCCCTGTTGGTGGTTGTGAAGGTTGAGCAGTTGCAAGCACTTGCACAAGGGCTGCCTGAAGAGTTGGATCTATTAAGATTTGGGAGAGCTCAGGGGGGAGGTTTTGCATGTTCCTTGTAAGAGCCTCGGGCATGGTGGCAAGGCGAATAGGTGATGTTATTGTTGCCAGAGGGAGTGATGTGATTGGTAGCATGGCAGTAGAAGAAGAAGGGGGAGTGGTCATGCCGGAAAAGGAGTCAATGATTATTACCGATTCAGTTGGAGGTGAAGGGGAAAGATGGACAGAAATGTCCACTATCGGCAGGGAAGCGACGACCACAACCAGGGAGGTGGACGGTGCAATAGGAGGGGCAGGGAGAGCCACGAGAGGCCACAATTCTTCTGCACCTTCCGTCTGTTTAAGCCTTTTGGGGGATGAGCCTCCCGTTTCTTTCTTTGCAGAGGCCTTGGGGTCCGAAAACTGGGTGGTTTCTTTTCCTTTTCTTTTCTGGGACCTGGTGACGGGAGGAGACTTGAATGTCCCGCTAGTTGACGTGGTGGCAGCAACATCCTCTGTGGCACTTGGCTCACTTTTGAGCCCTTCATAAGTTAAGACCACCCCTTGTCGCTTTAAATGAGCCACCTTCCCATCGATCCACTCCTTTGTACGAGTTAAGATCGGCTGGTTTATGGTGTGTAAGTCATCAACCTCCTATTTATCCCAGTCAATTGAGGGTATTGGCAGGTTGGCAACTGCAGGGTACCTCAGATGCATGATTGTGGACTCATCCTCCTTGACCTGGTCCGGTATCGAAAATGGTTGCACTATTCTCAGGAACTGCCCAGTCATGTGCATGTAGTGCCTTGAGCGCACTTCTTTGTCATCTTGGCAGTCGGCCTAGAAATCCTCAATGTGATGGATATGGGCATATGCTGGCCCTAGTACTTACCTGACATGGCCATGTGGATCCATCCGTGGGCGAGCGGTGTGCAGGTCGAAATGGTACTCCTTTAGCTCCTTCTCGGAGTTACCAGCACATTGTGATGTCTACAATCGATACATGCCCTGGCCACGGGTCATGGGATAGGAGATCCCCGCTATATGTTTGTTGTTGAAGATTTCCTGGAGGTGTTGGAGCTGCCGAGAAAGCTTCAGGAGGATGATCCGATCATTGGGATATCGAGACAATTTATTCAGCTTTTCAGTGAAGCCATGTGCTCGGATATATGTAAACTTTGGATACTAGATGAAAAGAAAAGCATATTACTTTAAAAGCGCTCTGGCACTATGGGAGACCCTCCTCTCGAAGTCTTCAGGAATTAACCTGATGACATGGCCAATGAAGGCATCATTCACTCTGCAGTAGTCCCTTTTGAAATTGCGGTATTAAAGTTGCAGATATTTATCAAATGGTTTGAGTCCTCGCTTTTGCCCCTGATCGGGTGCTACAAACAACCCGCTGTATTGTCTTTGATCTGCCAAGGAATAGACAAGGTAGGAGGTCATATAAAATTTAGAGCTCTTCTTTACGTTGAAAAATTGCTCATGGAAGCAGTTGCTTATGATCCCTCCCCAATAGAGTGACACCTTTGTTGTGACATCCTCGTTTCCATGCAAGATTTACTCAATGAAATAGGCCATCCATTCCTGGAAGTAGGCGGTCATTGGAAGACCCATAACCCTTCTCAACATGGTTACCGGGTCATGGTAATCCTCATGGAAATCGCTACGAAAAAGCTCCTGAGGAACTTTCGCAGCGCGGCCTCGTCTTTCCTTAAGCCAATGTAGGTTTATTGACTTCTTGCATCATGTTGGATTATCATCCCATGCCGCCTAGCATTCTTCTAATGTAGGGACCTCCATCTGTTGGAATGTGGGAATGTGGAAGGTCTTGGTGATCCCCTCTGGCGACATGTCTGCGAGGATGTTTCCCTCCTTATCAATAATTTTTCTAGTATCGCTTTGGTAGGCTTCCCGGCAAGCCATGACTAATTCAAGCGCCACGAGGGATGGAGGGAATCTGGCAGCCTTAGCTATTCCACTCTGCCATATCAATCAGACATTCTTTGTTGTTGGGTTGACCCTGACCCTCTGACTGAATTCATCGATATCCACCTAACCAATGTTAGTGTCTGTGATTTCCTTCCAGTCTGTAGTGACCTTTGAGTGGAGCGGGTCACCCTAGAATTGGTACTTCATCTGGTGTTTGTCTTCCTTCCCTCGAGGGGTCCTTCTTGACTTCTTACCCTTGTCCCCTTTGGCGGATGCCCCTAAAGTTCCTACACCCGATTCCATATATTCTGCAAGTAAGGGAAAAGTTAGCAAAATGGGTCACAAAAGCATTCATGTTAGTCCATATCTCAAAAACAATATTCATTTCAAATAATCAATCAAGCATATCATGAACTTTCATCTCTAGATGTTATTGATCTTTGATTTAGGGCATTTGGACAATCCAGGCCCGGAGGGCCAGACTTCCCTGGCATGAATGCTATTTGGAAGGGAAAACACGACAAAAGGCCCCCAGAGACTTTCTTTGGTCACATTTTAATATTTCAAGAGGTTCACGATGAAGAAGACTAAAAATTAGCATGTGGGTCGAAGTTAGATTCCAAATTTGGGTTTGTTAGGATCAATTTAAGGGGGCTCAGAAGTTTCAAGCTGGAAAGCTGTCGAGAGATAGCAGTTTGCAGCAGTGGATAGCAGACAAAAAGCTGGAGATAGAACTTTGGGGTTCGGTGCCCAGAGGCCCAAAGGATGGCCGGTGTTAAGTCATTTCACTTCTGAGGGCTCGGGTCGGCGACACCGGGATGGCGAGTGAACTTCACCGTTTAGGACGGAAAACATCGGAGGGAAGTTCGAGAAGGGAAGTCTGGTGACAAGGGCCTAGTGGCATGAGTTTTTCTTTGAGTTGAATGGCGGTCAGCAACACGAAATCTAGAGGTTGGGACGATGGTAGGTGTTTTTGTTTAGCCACGGCGTCTGAGGACAGGAGTTCTGGGACACAGACCCTGATGAGCAGAAGTCCATTAAGAGTTTCAGCGAGATCCCCCGACAAACAGCGCTTCGGGGCCCAGCGGTCAGAAGGATGGGGTGAAATTTCTCTGACAGCGGGAGAGCGGTGGACTTCTGAGAATGGAAGTCTAGACACCGAGGCCCGAGAGGACCCAAGGACGCGGATGCGAAAAGACTAGCCATCAGCGGGGCAGAGGGCGGGGTCCGGAGCACAGATGGAACCAATGAGTTTGCCGTGAGATCTGGGGGAAAAGGAAATAAGGTCATCCGGTGTCCGGAGCCTGAAGAGCTGAAGGATGTGTGAATTAAATTGCCAAAGGTCAATAGCGGACACAAAGGCGAAGCCCAGAGGTCAGGACGCCAGGAGAGACCCACCGTCGACGATGACAAAACACCTAGGGAACCCTGGAGGCAGAACCCTGGGGTATCGGGCCCTAGAGGACCAAAGGATGCATGTTGAGTTTTGAAGTTCTTCGGTGATGGGATGGTCGGGATCCAATAGCCAGGAGGCAGGGATGATTTTGCAGTTTGGCACGGTGAAATGCAGGCGGAACTCCAGACGGAGAAGTCCGATGGGACGGGCCCGAAGGGAAGAATCGCCGCCAGCAAGATTGCTCGAAGGTTTATTTAAGGGACGGCGAAGGTGGGTCCCGGGCCTGAGGCAGACGTTTTCCCTGTGCGAAGAACAGCCATGGCGGGGAGAAACTCTAGATCGGCGAGGAGGGTTTCTAGGAGGTTTGCTCGATTTTCTATCATGTGGGTTTGGTGTGCAATTTGATGTTTTACTATTTTGCATCCTCTTACTAATTTTCTCATTCAATTAAATCCTTCGAAATCACGAAACAAAGCCTGGGAAGCGCAAACGGATGGCCTACCTCAAACGCGATATGTGGGGAGACATGGGATCCACCTACGGTCGACTGAATGATGATGAGCACGATGATCGTGATGATACCGAAAACGGTGGGCTCCAGATGATAGTTTGTCCAATTCGCTGCAATCTTGTGATGAAAATGACCGGCTGGAGTGGGTATTTTATACCCCTAACTGCCATGAAGGCGTGCATTTATTGCAGGTACGACCAGTAAAAAATTGGTGCATTAAAAAATAGGTCGGTGATGGCGGCGGGAAAGCCGAGACACAGTGGCCGGGGAGGCACAAAACAACGGCTATTCTAAGATTTTCACTTGGTCGAACGGCGATGGCGAGAAGTGGTTCGGGGCCTGGAGGGCAGGATGCCTCCAGAGATCCATCGTCAGGGACGGCGGGACCATCACAAAATTTTGAACATGGAATTCCGAATGGTCAGGCCTGGAACGACCGACGACAGGCAGGTAGCTTCGAAGACTTCAGACGGCAAAAAGGTTGGTGGGACCCGGGGGCGGGACACCGTAAGAAGTCTACCATCATGGACGGAAGAACACAAACGAAACCCCGGAAGTGGACTTCCGTGGTCTGGGTCCCAGAGAATGGAACGCCTCTAGAAAATTCAACAAGTTTGCAGACGGCAAGAGGGGTTTGGACCCTGAGGTCTGGAAGAATGCGGAGCGGACGCTGCTAGGAACATAAATTTCAGCATAGAAACCCGGAAAGAGAAACTCGAACGGTCGGGCCCAGCAAGGCTCAAGGCTGTTGGCAGGACTAAACAGCCAGAGGGACTCCGCGAGGTGCCAGAACATAGCAAAATCAAAAAGGGGAGGCATGGTCAATTTATGATGGGACTTTGAAGCAACATTGATCATCTGAGATATCAAAAAAAAAGGCACGCAAAACGAGGCAACAACAAAAATGACCCGACAAGGCGAAAGAAAAGAGGGTCCCTGTTCTGAATGGGGCGTGTGTGCTAAGGGCACAACAATGGGTAATGCGATAGGTAGTGGGAGGGGTTTCATCTAGTGTAATGGATGGATTGGGTTCTGTAAGGGATTTAGTGGGATTATGAATGACCAAGATGTTCTTTTCAATAATGGTAGGGAGGGTAACAAGGTAGCATGGTAATGATAGAGAAAAAAGATAATATCTTGGTGGATAGGTAAATTCTTTCTTTTACGCTAACATTTTTTATAGATTGTTCGAGAGAGAACAAAATAGAAGAGGAAAATTTCATCTTTATATTATAACAAAGATAGTCAAGCATTGGAAACAAATGACCGTGAAAGTGATGGAACCAACCCCCTAGTGTAACATATGTCGTCATGAATTTTGTAACCTTACTCTAAACACTAGGGAGGTTAGCTCGATTGAAGCCATTTTGGAGTTTGTTCACATTTTCACCCTCTTTCAAAATTTATTCCATGTCTTTTGCATAATTTCCCGTGGAATTATAGGGAATGAAAGAAAACCTCCAACGAAAGTCTTATCACCTATATAGTAAACTTACTAGGACCATCGTGAAGGAATACTTGTGAATGGTGATAGTGCCATTCACCTAAGAATAAGTGAACTCCATAGAAATCTTGGGATCATGCCACAACATTCCTTCCACACATGAGGCAAGCTTTCCCTATTGAATGATGGGCCAAACTTTTTTTTTTTCCACATCTCACAATTAGTAGGTTCTTCCTAAACTAGTTCACCTTCCATGGTAGAATTTGTAAATTTTAGGGCAAGGAAACATAGTCTAAAGATATTCCAAGACAAATACCAAAGGAAAAAGTAAATGATTTTATGAAAAGACTGCTTAAAGGGATTAATTTTCCATAAGTGAGAATCATGGAAAATATCAAAGAGAGCTAACAACTGATCCAACTAAATCTTGATTTGATAGTACTTTTGCATCATGATTAATTAATTCTGACACATGTCCAAGGATATGAAAAATAGGGTGGTGTTTGTGGTTTTGTTGTTAAAAAAGTGGGGTTCACCAAAATGACCTATTTTCCTAATTTCATTCAAGGAAATGAGATCCAAACAATGAAGTGACTAACAACCTTTAGGTGATTCAAATCAAGTTTTCAATCAACAAATTTCCTATCAATGCAAGGACGGGGGTATGGATTAAATTTCACTTTATAGAGAAAGATGAAAACTATCAAACAAACTCCAAAATACAAGCTATTAAATGCAAATGAAGAAAAACAATTATATATGATAGAAAAAATAACCAAAAGGAAAATATAGAAGGCGAAAAAATTATTTACCTTTCACCAAAAGTCACCTTTTGAAGCTCAATGAGGAAGTTCGCCCTATGGCGAATGGGTCCTAGCTAGGGTTCTTGAAAAATTCTTTATGGGTTCTCTTTTGCCAAGTATGCACTTCTAGATTCTATGTGTTCACTATCAAATAGCCAAAAATAAATTTTGTTGAATAGTTTTTGTGATTTGACAACTTTTCTTACAACTTTCATAGCTTGGCAACTTTCTTCAATTTTTTTGTTCAAAGGATCTTCAACCTAAAATATACTATCACACATTAGAGAGAGTAAAATGTTGTTTTTTAGGTGAATGGAGGTTTTCCTTGGTAATTAAACCTTGAAATTAAATAAGAGAGCACATGAAGGAATGATGAATGAAAAAATCTATGTAGCAACTCACCAAACCTTATTTGAACCTTGGAATATAAATTTTCAAACTAGCATGAAGCGACCTCAATGGATATAGATCTTGATCATGAAACTCATCTTGAAACAATTCCTTCAATATGCTTAAACACTATATCACCTTATTAGCTCAAACAACATGCATGATGCAAGAAATATTTTACATGATAAAAATATTGATTGCTTCAATAATATTCTATAAATTCTCTTGAATTACTCTTGATCTCATAAACATGCTATTAGGACTTTCTTATAAAGTTGCTAGGATTTTAGCTTGAAATTCTAGGTGAAAGATAATGAAATAACCTTATATTTATAAATATCTTAAGATTAATTCCCGAAATTCAAATATCACTAAGCTAACATTGAATTTTAGATTTGAAATCATCAAAATACCACCTAAAACATATTTTTAAGGGGGTCCTAGGTCTAAGTGAGGACCCATTTTCCCAATGGCGAATTGGTCCTATGCCACTTACCTAGGATACACATTGCTTAGTGCTAAACATAGTTTAAAATATGGTCCTAGATCTATGTGAGGACCCATTCACTCTATGGCGAATGGGTCCTAGGTCACTTACCTAGCATACACATCTTCCGAAGTTAAGTGTTGTGTAATTGCATTTATAAACACTAGGTTTTATCCCTCAGAAATTGTATTTAATTAGGCTTGGATTTGAATTAAAGGAGCTAGTTAAGGAAAATTAACCTCAATCAATTAATAAACCCCTTTATTAATGTGAAAGTGTAAAGGTACACCTTATAACACCAAACATAAGGCACAATTAGGTCCATTTTAATAAATAAGGCCCTAAACATAATGTGAAGATGAAAAACATATTACAACACTAAAGTAAGGCATAATTAAGCTCATTTTATTATTAATTATTTCTAAATTAAGTGTGAAAAAGGAATACATTTTCCTATACTACACTAAATTTTGGGTGAAGGCACCAATGTAAGAAATCATTTTAGCAACTTTATTGTTGTTTCTAAACACATGATTAGATATGAAATTTTTGAGGGAAATCATGAGATTACGAGTAGATGACATAGGGTCCTAGAGTTTCCAACAAGGATTAGACTTCCCCATCAATATTAGAATAATATTTTTGGAATCTCCTTGAATGACCAAGTTGGAAATGCTATGTTTCATGGAAATTTGGATGTCATGAAAATCCCTTGCCACCTTACCAAAGCTAGATGATTGCACCCTCAGGGTCATTGCATAAGCCAAAATTAATTTACCTTTGTGATCATGAATATCTCACCCCCACCTACTTGACTTAGGTTAGGTTTGGCTAAACCATCAAAGTTAAGCTTTAGCTAACCAAGTTCAGAGGGCACAAGGGAGTATCACTACTATCTTGTGGAATGTGAGAAAAAAGAGTATTGAGAATCCCATAAAGGTTCCAAGATGATGCAATAGACACCTCCAAGTTATTAGGATTATGTTTGGGCTTGCAAGATGTTATGAAAATATTCTCAACAACCTAGGTGATAATCTTGTTTGCCACCACCAGCTAGGGGGACTTTTTGTCTCTAAAAACCCTGATATTGTGCTCCTTCTAGAGCACCCATCTAGTGAAGAAAAGAGATTGCAACTATAGCTCAACTAGCATAGGGTGGGATACCAACATGAACCAACTTTCTAAGACACCTTTAACATCCTTCTACCAGACCCAATAGACATTGAAAAGAGAATTATTTTTTTGTCTAACTTCTTAGGAGAAAGAACAGTGGAAAAGAAGGCGGGAAATGGACCTAGCTTCATTCTCACACAAGAAGAAATTTTTACCAAGATGTAAGCCTTTATTTTGGAAATTATCCAAGGTGAGAATCCTTTTATGAAAAATGGTCCACTAGAAGAATTTGACTTTAGGGAGAATTCAAATCCATGTCCAATCTAACAGGGGATCCCAAGTGCTTGAAATAACATTGTAACTAGTCTTAATAGAGCAATTCCCATCCTTAGAAGCTACCTAGACCAAAGATTCCAAAAAATTGGAGTTAAAGAACTTAAGATTCTTAACTGTTCTAAGAAGCTCTTTAGCAACCAAATAGAGGGGGGGTTGAACCAATTGGGATCCATCTTCCATATAGGTAGTACAATAGAAATATCTAGGTAATTAGACACCTTTGAGCCCAACTAAGCATAAATATCCATCATCATAGAAAAAAAAATATATGAACACTAAGATCCAATGAAGAAAGCCATCTATCATCCCAAAAAGAGACCAAAGTACTAGATCTAACCTACCATGAGGAGCCCAAAGAAACAAATTCTTATATTTTAAGATATTATTCCAAATGATAGAACCTAGAGGAAGAACACCATTGTCAAGCAGAGAGAGGAAATCATGACGCTATGAATACTTATCCTTGATGATAGAGATCCATTTTTCCTGGTTTTTTAGAAGATTCCAAGAATTTTTACTTATAAAGGCCATGCCATCTATCTTGTTTTTCTCAATTCCAAGCTACCATAATATTTCCTAGAGCACACAATGTCTCAAATCACCAAACAGGAATGACTCCTCTATTCCGTCACTGACCAAAGGAATCTTCCTTGGATTTGTACAAGTTTCTCTGACCACATGTAGCAAGAATAAAACATAGAGACATTAGGTACACAACCATACTTTGAAGGGTAGATTTGAGAAGGAGAAGCTTACCAAAATTTATAAGAAGATCCCCCTTCCAAGCAAAAAGTTTTCTCTAAACTCTTTCCAAAAGAGTAGACTAGATATAATTATATGTCTTTTCGACAATAAGAAACATTCCCAGATACATTAAGGGAATGAGCAGGATCTGAAAATTGAGGATTCTAGAAATCGTAGTTTGAAGAGAAGGGTCAATGCTGAAAAAAAATGGCACCTTTTGTGAAATTGATGCACTACCTAGAAGCCATAGAAAAATTTTAAGGACATAAATCCAACCTTTTTCCTTAGCCAACATAGTTTTCCCTATCAAAAATGATATCATCAACAATTTTTTGATGGGAAATTGATTGAGACACAAAGGATGGGGTAAAAAATGGTTAAGGTGCCATTCAACACTTTGCATTGAGAATTATGGCCAAGAACTTCGGTAATCATAATAAAGAGATAGGGAGATAAAGGTTCCCCTTGGACGATTCCAACAAAAGTCCAGAAAAAACCCTATGGGGTACCATTGATAATCATAGAGAACTTGAGGTAGGTGACATGACCTTGAATGAGTTTCAATAATTTACTAGAGAAGTTGAGCCTATAAAGAACTTCAAACAGAAAATTCTAGGACACTTTGTCATAGGCTTTGGACATATCCAACTTAAGAGCCATACTTTATTTTTTTGGTTTTTCCCATGGAATGAAGGGTTTCATTCACCAGTGTAATACAATCAGTAATTTTCCACCTGAAAACAAAGCCTTTTTTCCCATGGAGTATTTTTTTTAAATGTGATAATTAAAATAATTTGGTATACATGTATGTAAAATGAGTAACAATAGACAATGCATATAAATTATTTGATAGAAGTATTGATTTAAATATGTGTTGTAGTTTACAATGAGCTTGATATATATAATAGATTTGTTGAAAAGGACTTTTAAAATTTTAAGGAAATGTAATTGATAGGTAAAACAAATAAATTGACAGTTGATAGTTCTTCTTATGTTTTATAAAATAATAAATTAGATTTTGACAAAGCACATAAGATTAGCAACAACCAATATGTGAGATTAAAATCCAACTCATTAAAACCAAATATGGTGTAGAAAGAGGAAACATATAATGATAGTTATCTTGACTTTTAATGCCTCGATCTCTCAATAGTTATGGCCATTATCAAGTCATTTAAAATTAATGCAAGAGCATCTAGGGTGTAAGAGAAATCTTGCATCCCAAAAAAATGTTTATTTTGATTTTAGTTAGGTTTAGTGAATCATTTTAATTAATGCAAGAGCATCTAGGATGTAAGAGAAATCTTGCATCCCAAAAAAATTGTTTATTTTGATTTTAGTTAGGTTTAATGAATAATTTTTTAAGTGCTAAAAATGAAAAGATTAATTACTATTTTTAGTAAGTTGGAAGGGCTAAATATAGGAGGTTTTTATTTTTTGTAAGATTGGAAAGGATTTGGCAATAGTGGCATGGTATGATGGTTTAGTTGTTGTGGTGTTATTCTTGCTATCAAGGTTCAAATCCCATTGGGGTGTTATTGTTGAATGTTTACATTAGGGATGAGGCCCCTCATTTATTGCCTCACTATTTCATATCTCTAAGTTAAAAGCATTTACCCCTTAAAATAATAAGATTTGAAGGGCTAAAAATAATAGGTTTCTATTTTTAGCAAATTAGCATTTGTGCACATATGGGAATTAATTCTTATAGAGAGCTATAAAATGGTGAAATGAAGATAATAGTGAATAAATAAGTTTAATACCATTTTTCACTTATGATATATTCATTTTTTATTTAAAAATTACTTTCAAATGATTTAAAGTCAATTTTGACGCACCTAGAGGTTCTATATCAGCCCGAAAAGTTGTCAAAAATCAAAAGGGCAATTTATCAAACTTTTTCAGCCTTATTTCTCATCAATATCTTTCCAACACTATGAAAATTTTGGCAATCCGATGGTTGAATCAAAAGTTATGACTCTGATAAATTGGACTAAAATTTAGGAATATTTTAAATTCAGAAAAAGGGAAAATTGAATCTGTTGGGTAACAAAAATAGAAGTGACAATTTACTAGAAAGTGAAAAAGTCTTACAAATTTTTAAAGTGACCTTACAAATGAAAAAGGATTCATTTTTGGATGAGAAGATAGATGAAATTATTTTTTTTCAGCACAAAAAAAGTTTGGGGTTGCAGTGGCCATAAGTTCCATTTGCAGACTTGCATGTGTAATTTTCTGCATGTATTTGAAACCCAAATTTTTGTAATAGTGGTCTTGTGACTAGATAGTTATAATACATTTGATTTCATGTATGCAGATGATTTTTGAGAATATAATAAAGTTGCACATTTGTTGTTCTAAAATGTTATTTTTTGTGTAAGGTGTCTTCAAGGGAGAGTCTCCTTCATAAAAATTTAGAATCTAAATAGACCATCAAAATATCCCCTCTTTCAACACTTCACACTACAAAATTTTCCATCTCCTAAAATAACACAATCCTAGTAAGAAATATTAATGGAACCACCTAGAAGGGTCTAACATAATAGTTAGCTACTATGTGTTGGTTAGTTCATAGTGGTTGGATCATAAAATATTCAGGTAATTAATACTCAAGAATTGAATTGGTCTTCTATGTGTTATGTTTGTCACCTATTTAATCCCATTCACATGCACTTATTTTATATGTCATGTTGATCAATTATATTCATTAACCCATCACTTAAGCCTGTGGTGTTTCATATTCTTAATGAGCTAGAGAGGTGTCACTTTAGGCCATGTGCCAAATGTGGATTCCCACTTGTAACCTTATTTATGTCTACCTACATTGAAATAAACCAATTACCTTATGGGTTAATTGGAACAATCAAACATTGTGATTTAGAGTAATTGAGAATAGGTAGCATGTGCTCATTCATAGTGCATGGGAAGGGCTAGCATATAAACCATTTGAGTGTATAGGTCAATCAAGTGGTATTTTCTCATATTTGAATCTCCTCTACACAATTATAGACAATTCACCCAATTTTTAGTAGCACAAACTTTAAAATTTAGCTTAATATTACCTTTTAACTATATTTTGACATCCAATTTCCTTTATTTATGGTATTCTTATGCCATTTTAGGGCCTTGGGCCATTCACATTTGAGCCACTATAGTAATAAGATAATTGTAGAAATTATTAAGTATTAAAAATAGTTGCTATTTTAGGAAAATTAATGTCAAGCAATACAAAATCATCAATTTTAGGAAAGCAAATAGAACATTTTGGTTGAGCATGGCTTAACTATAGTGTTTGTCTAGTTAATTAAAGATGAGTATTCCAAATATGAATCAATGGAGGGTAGCATGAGAGTGTGTAATTGAAGATTGCAACAGATAATAAATTGAAGAATATCCACCCTATAGCTCAAGAGTTCACTCTCTCATCTTTCCTTTTTAATGAGCAATTTAATTTCATCATGTCGATGGCATCCTAATTCCTAATAAAGAACACTAGTCATTGCATCAAACTTTCATATATAACTTCACTCTCTCATAATACTCACTCTACATCCTACAAGTTCTTTTCTAATTGCCTTATTTTGCTAAAAGTATGGCATAGTTCACTAGTTTCAAAGCATGTTGATGTAGAAAATTCACCTTTAAAATTACAAGTACCTAGTTTTCCTTAATTTTATAGGATTAGATATCCAAAATTCACATTCAAATTCTTTACCCCAAGCTCTCATCACAACTAAAATTTCTAAACTTCATAGTAAACAAGTGTGAGTCTCACATAATTGATAAATAGAAGGAAGTTGTTCATTAAGTCTTCAAGATATCTAAATAGTCAACACAACAGCCACAATATCTTATAATTACATTACAACAACATCTAAATGGAAAATCACTTTTACATATGAAAGAGCTTTAGGTGATCACAAACTCATATCTTAA
>VDFB02049217.1:77948165-78043807 GCA_007258455.2 Sequoia sempervirens
AAAAAATTATTATCATTTTATTATGGTTAGGTGGTCAGAAAGACACCTACTTATTTTTTCCCTAAAATTTAAGTACTACTGCATTGAAATTTCAAATTTTCACCAAATAGATTATATTTATTTTTAAATAAGCCTAGTAGTTTAGAAACTATATTCAATTTCTATAGATTCTATTCTTACATATTTTTAAAATAATATAGATAATTTATTCAAATTCTTAATACTGGGTTATCTAACACTAATTTTTTCTAATTTTTTGCCACTTAAGGGTCTATTGTTTCCATGATGATCCTGCACATACCCTTTCTTTATGGCTCAAGTAGCTCCCATGATCCTAAAACTTTGTAACATGGGATAGTGGTAGTAAGCTACAACCACCCACACCCCTAGATGTATGGCATCCCATACCTGCTAATTCCCTGAAGGCTATCCTAAAATTCTCTAGAGGATACTTCAAAACCCCTTCCAAACACCTGGAAGATATAGCAGAAGTATGTAGGGTGCATAGCATATTAAAGGAGAACATTGCATTAACACTTTTAGTTGCCTCTTTTAAGGGAAAGGCCCAAGAGTGGTATCGATCTTTAGCCTTGGGTTCTATCATCTCCTAGGACTAGCTTGGAGAGTGCCTGTTTGAACATTTCTTAGAGAAAGATGACTGCTCCTCTTTGCTACAACAATTAATTACCATCAAGAGGTCTCCACATGAGGCCATGAGGGACTTCAACACTAGATTCCTTAAGACCTAGAAAAGGATCCCTGTGACTACTCAACCTCAGACCACCATGGAATTCATGTTCTATCTGAAGGCCTTCAACTTGGACATCACAGTCATGATAACCTCCATGGGAGGGGATATCTTACTCTACACGTACGAGGTGGCAGTGCCATAGAGAATAATATAATTGATGTCAAAAAGATTCCGCCTCAGTCACCGGTGCCAGTGTTTGTAGAAATATCTCATGGTCATCAGGAGGAAGCCACCCCAAGCACTCCTGTAGCACAATTAATGTTGGTAGCCTTGTAGTCTACAAATGTGCATCCCACCACTCCAACAAGCATGTCAAGATTTTTGTCAATGGTGGTAGATATCATCGACATGAAGGATCTAATACAAACTTTCACTAATGAGTTGGTCATTATCAAATGGCAGCAAGAGACACCTTCGAAGCAGACCACACAAGCTTATGGCAGAGGGAAGATTGTCGTCTTATCAACAAAATCCATATCAAGGATCCTTTAGAGGAGGAGGTCAAAAAAATGACCTCCACAAACCAGATAGTTCTAGTCACCATGCCATTATAGATAGTCAAGGATAGCTCAAGTAAAGAGCTAGTCCCAAGCCAGAATAATTTGGAAAAAGATGAAAATGTTTGGTGCTTCCCATGTAGTGATAGTCATATGCCCTGAAATTCCCCAAAGGGGAATATGCAGCAAAGCATAGTAGAACAAAGAAGAAATGGCATGCTCCAAAATGTAGATGAGTATGAATAATCTGAAATGGAAAACACTCATTTCATGACACAAATGCAAGGGATGTCCTTAAAGCAGGACCTAGACATTGTGCCCAATCAAGCTTTGTTCTCGTGGCTAGAAGAGGAAAAGGATGTGTTCATAAATGAAACTATGACAACTGGTGTTCCACAAGTGTAATAGGATTACAACATAAGATCAAAGAGAAAACTTATGGGAGAGTACATACAAGCTTTTTCATAACCACAACTGTGTCAACTATTACTGAACGAAAAGAACACTTCATCTCCCATCATTTGGCTTTTTTTGTAGCCACATAAGACACCATTAACGAAGAAAGAGATGAGAAAAAAACCAAGCCCAATCATGTCAAAACGTTTTCTTCTAAAAATGAAAGAAATACCACCATTTAAGGCCAAGGCCCAAATAGTCAGGATGCTTAATGTGGTGGAACAATTGAAGAAGGCATATGCCAATGTATCAATGTGGGACATCATATCAATTCCCAAACAAAAGGTGTTGCTTCAAGAAGCATTATAATATGAAGAACAAGGCCCATAGGTAGATGCAACATAGCCATCCAATCAAAGTAGAGATAACAGGTCTATGTTTCCCCCTCATGCTCCAAAAGAAATAATTTATGCAAATGATGTATGCAACAAAAAAGAGAAAGATGTAAGCTGAAAAAATCCCATGCCTTTATTCTTAACACTTATAATGGGGGAAAAATTTTTGAATGATAATATGATTGATTCAAGGGATAGTACCATTGTTATGCGAAAAAAAGTGGTGGATACTTTGAAGCTAAAGTATGAGCCCCTTGAAAAGGGAATCATGCAACTAGACATGAAGAAGGTTCTGACCATTGGTTAGATAAAGGACTTGTTTCTAACCCTTTTCTCTTACCCAAGACAAATAGTTACATAAGAAGTAGTAGTGATAGACATTCCACAAGTCTTCAGAATGTGTCTATCAAGAGATTTCATTGCTAAGCTTGGTGGATACCTGGCACTTGACTGATCCCACCTAATTTTAAGAACCAAACACAGGGAAAAGATGAAGATCTTGTCTGAATCCTTGCATCCCAAACATATTGTGGATGGAAAAAATCTATCCTTTGGGGATGCACATATCTCCATCTCTCAACAAGAGAGATATTGTGTAGAAATGCTAGAAGAAGAAGAAGATACAAGAAAGTGAACTCCTCAAGAAGAAGTGCTACTCCACCAATCCATTGATTTTGATCCATTTGGAAATTTCCATGTGATAGGGCTAGGCACCTATGCAATCTTCGATGGTCATCAAGATTTTTGAAAGATAATAAAGGATTAGGATGAATATGATGATCTTAATGATAATTGTTTATGGACCTTATATTTTGATGGTTCCAAACGCAAAGGTGGTTCTCGGGTGGGTGTACAATTAGTGTTTCCAAAATTATTGGAGACCCCCAGGGCCTACCATTTTCAGTTTTGATGCTCCAACAACGATGCTGAATATGAAGCTTTGGTTCATGAGTTGATTCTAGCAAAGTAGATAGGTGCGAGGAGGATAAAAGCTTTTGAAAATTTGGAACTAGTGGTAAGCTAGGTCTGTGGACAAGTGGTTGCAAAGAATACAAGGATAAGATATTACATTCATAGGGCATGTGATCTCATTGAGAGTCTCAAAGCTTTCAACATACAAGTGATTCCTTGATCACAAAATAGTATTCCTGATCAGATGGCTCCTGTCAGCCCACAATTTGAACCCATTTCTAAACCAACGAAGTAGAGTGTGGTACAGGTTATTATCCAATCCTCAATTCTCGACAACAATAAAAAATGCTAAGTTTTGGGTGGTGACATTCAAATTGTTTCTTTCATGTAGAAGTCAGGGACAAATTTTGACAATTCACCACCAAGGACGGATCTTCACAAAGATGCAAGAAATGGAAAGTATTTTTTTTTTGCAATTTCAAGGGATTGTGAAAAGCTTGACATTGAAGGAAAGAAAAAACTAAAGGTTGGAATGGAAGTCCCTCACGAGGACAACAAAAGGCTGAGGGATATATGCTTCAGGTATGATCTCAGAGGCTATGACCTGGGCATAACTCAACATACCATTGACTTGGTAGAAGGATCCAAGCCCGTCTGATAGAAATAAATGTTATTCAACTAGAAGGTCGAAGCCTCGATGGTGCAAGAGCTCACCAAGTGGTCAAATCAAAGATAATATCCCTTTTTGCTAGTGATGGAGTAGATTTTATAGACTATAACTAGAGTAGGGATGTTCTCCTTGTTAGATAGTTTTTCAAAATGCAATCAAGTTTGTGTGAAGGAATCCAACCAACATAAGACAACGTTTATCACTAAGTGGGGAATGTTTGCATATTCATAGATGCCTTTTGGGCTCTCCCATACTAGTGCAACTTTTCAAAATACAGTGAGCATTTCTTTAGAAGGATTGATCAACTAGGTTATCCTCATAAATTTGGGCGACCTAACGGTATTTCCAGAAATACCAATGATTTGGTATTTCTTTCAATCTAAAAAATAAGTCTTCAGAGCACCCCAAAGAAAACTTCTTGGCTTTGAAGTATCAAATAAGGGAATGGAAATAGATCTTGAAAGGGTCTAAATGAAAAAAAGGGTAGTGATATTTCCTAGGAAAGATTGATTTTGTTAGTAGAATCATATAAAATTCTATGAGCATTGTGTGACCAATCACCCTAATGCTTAAGGAGAACCTACCTTTCAAGTGGAATTTCGAGGGCACAGTAGCTTTCGAGCAATAAAAGATGGCCCTCTCTGAAGCCCCAACATTGATTAGCCCAAATTTTTCAAAGGTTTTCTTCTTTACATATATAGTGGCCTACGTGATATAGTTTCCATGCTCATTTAGAAGCACAAGGAAGATAGTGGAGAGAATCCTATTGTATTCCATTCAAAGAGTCTGAAAGGATTTGGAGCCATATATAATTTTGTAGAGGAACAGACCTTTTCCATTGTCAAAATTTTAAAGAAATTATAACACCCAGTGTTGGATAATAAAATCACTATTATTGCAGTGCGTGTGTGCAGGAATACATCACTAAAGGGAAAATTGTCAATTTCCTTAGAAAGCTAGTAGCCAGGCTTGGCTTGCTTGAGATTGTTGTATCCAATAATGCTTGAGTTTTTATGGAATCAGGAATGTAAATTTTTTTAATTGGACATATGATTTTCCTAAAGGCTTCATCAAATTATCACCCAAAATGGAATGGGTCAGCAAAATCAACCAACAAAAACCTAACTAGGTTAACCAAGCATATTGGGTCAGAATGACAAAGAGATTGGCATAAGAATCTGCGAGATGCTCTATGGGTGGATTGAATTAATCCTGAGTAAATTTTAAAGACCTGCCCTTATGAGTTGGTGTACAGAAGAGAGGTAGTGATACCCATTTCCATAGAAATTCCTTTTTTACAACTATATAAAACATTGGAGATTGAAGAAAATGGTGGAATAGAAGTACAATTGGCATAGCTGAACAAACTAGAGGAAGATAGAGAGAAGGCTCATGGAGCCATCATCAATTGATAGCAAACATTCAAGTGATGGTTCGACAAAAAGACTTCCAACCAAGAATTCAAAGAAGGGAGCTAAGTGCCAAAGTGCAATGAACATACTACAAAACCAGGGCAACACATGGAATTTGAAGCACTATGGAAAGGACCTTTTTGAATCAGTGCATGCAAATAAAATAACCTGTATCAACTTGAAGATATGGAAGGAAACACTTTGGATATATCGATTAATGGTATTTATCTGAAGATTTTCCATTAAAATGCATAGTTCTTTAGAAATTTTTAACAATTATGTACCATATGTTAAAATTTTTGTAAATATTTCAAAATTTTGAGAATGAAACAACCCAAGAAGAACACTAAAGAAACAAAGGGTTGTATTATATTATATTCATTGAAGATTTTACATATGATGCAAGCCCAAGGTTTGGTTTTGGACATGAAGCTCTCTCGAGCAAAACTGAAAAGGAGTAGCAAGTAAAAAGAAGCAAAATGGAGGAAATGAGCAAAAAATAGAAAAGTCAAGCCACTGACTATTGTAATTAGAGGAAAGGGCTCATTATTGGGTTCTTCTTATTATTTAGTGCTTTTATCAGTCAGGGTGCAAAAAAGGCAGTGAACACATGACACACGTTGGTCACAAAGTGTAGACCTAGGGTCTGCTCTCCATGAATCTGCACAAAAAATTCAATGTGCTTCCTCTAGGCAATCCCCAGAACCTGCTCCACAATGTACTCCTGTAGTAGAAAAGTGGTCATTGGCTAAGAAGAGTAGCGGTGCATATCAACATCCATGGTGCAAAAATCAGTGAGGAAGGGTAACCAAGGTACCTCTATTCAATAGTCCATATTCTTGTAGAGGTCCATAGCACTCAGAATGCCAACATTGCGGATGGCCACTCACACATCCCACCAAGCCCTTTCATCAATGAAGTGTCAAACATCTTCTGGCACAATTCAATTATCATAGGCTTAGACACATTCAGGTTGAATTGTGAGGCCACGAAGTGGGAAAGCACATTGTAATTGCTTCAGAGCTAGTTCTCATTGGCAATGAAGTCTGCACTAACTAACCACTTGAATGTTACCATGACAAGGGGGTAAAATTTCTTATACAAAAACTTGATTCGGGAACTAGTGACCTTTCCTGTAAAGCAATGTTGTGGTCTCCTTGGAAGGAGCTGAAAGGGAGTGCCTAAGCCAGTAAACATTCTAAAAGTAGCAAAAGATGGTAGAAAGTGAATAAGCAAAAGGCCAACTAACTTAATAGAATATATGTTGGAATGAATGTAGCAAAAGTTGCTGTAGCTATATATAGAAAAGGTGCACAAACAAAATCAACCAACTAAATGTCTATTTTTGGCTGGACAACAATGAAAAGTTTTAAGACAAAACAAAGTAAGGTAGATAAATCATATGGGGGATCTAATGAAATGTCCTGAGGAATAAATTTGGGCGTTGGGAGTAAATACACCAATTGTTGACATGTTTCCTTCACCATCATCAATTCCAATGAGCTTACTAATGAGAAAAAAACATGGATTAATGTACTAAAACTATGACAAATTAATGGGAAAGTCCTTTCAAGAGTACCTTGTATCACCTCAGCATGTTTCGTATGAGGAAAAGCATGCTTTTCAATGCAATAAACTTAGCTATGAAGGAGGCGGTGGAGAGAATGTACTAATTCCATTCTCATGGAATTCTCAGTATTCCTAAGGGATATAAATATTGTGTTCACACATATTACCCTGATGCCAACATTTAATGGATCAACAATAAAGACATAGTCTTAACTACATGTACAAGTGAGAGAATTAAATGCACTCAAAAGTAGTTTTCCCTAAAGAAGTAAAAGGAAAGTTGCCACTATCACTACGATAAGCTCTTTGCAACTTTCTCATACAATCATGGCAGAAGAATCGACCTTTGGTAGGAAAGTTGTAGTTTCAAATACAAGACCTAGTTACACTAATGTTTTTGGGTGCTACTCATTCACCAATGCTCCAATAGTAGAAGAATGACCATTTGAGCACTGACAATTTCTTTGACCCTTAATTGTCGACCAACCCTAAATTTTTTAGGGAAGGCTCATTTTAGAGGATGTTGGAGCATGAACTATCAGAGGTTTTTGCATTTCAGCTCTAGAATAGTGGTTTGCCATAGTTTATGCTGCATGTTGTGCATCCATTCCCGGAGTTAGTTGATGCATGTGAAAAAAGGTTTAACAAAAATGCAGAGTCCGTTGAGAGCCATGAGATAAAGGTTACCATTTCTTCTAAAACCATATGGAATATGTTGTGTATCCCTACAAGATGGGGTGCTGAGCTTTTTGAAAAAGAGCAGATGGATGCCCTAGGAGAAGAAATGTTTAGGAAAAATAAATTATTTGAGGTTGAGACAAAAGAAAGGACATAGAGATGATAGATTCACTGGCCACTTTTGCACAAGAAATTTAAGAAGGATACATAGTCTTTGTTCTCAATGTTGGCCTGGATTTTTGGCATTGATGATGATGAAGAGGTTAACCCTTTCTAGTTTTCCCTAGGCCATACACTCAAAAGAAAAAATGTTTTGAGGTATTACTATTTTGTTTAGATAATAGTTAGGAACATGAAAGAGAAATTGAATAACTACCATGCTGAGTCCAAATTCAGGTATTCTTCCATCTTGGTTCATTTGATTTTACATCAAAATTTTGAGTGGTTGTGAAGGAATGTACCAGTGTCTAGGCTAGATGGAAGGGGTTGTATCCAACCATTTTCTATATGTACACCTATGATTTCAAGGATAGGATATTATTATCAGTTTGTAGACAATTTTCTAAGGCCAATAGTCCTGGATTTATTGCCTCACCCCATTGGCCATTTCCCTCAAGAGGTTATAGAATGGATAAAATCCACCTATTCCATTAGATTACTTCCTAGGAAAGGATTTCATGTTTGTTAGTTTTCATGGCTTTCTAGAGGAGGTTTTCTGAGTCCCTAGATTTGTGACTGATAGGGTCTTTGCATTGGAGGCATGCTGCCAAATATCCACTGTTGACATAGTTTATGGTATTGGAAGGAACAAAACAAAGATTTATGATCTTCCTCTCATGATTGCTAGGAGCCAGGTAATACAAACTAAGTAGAAGGTTGAGGATGAGATCACAAATTTATAGGAGACTTTGGGATTGGTCTTCATTTACGACAAGTGGTATTATAACCCAAACAGGAATTTTTGTTTAAGACATGAATTTAGGGATTATTTTTAGAGGAGGAACCTAGGTAGAGAAAGCACAGAGGTATACATTGACTTGGCTCACATTCTAGAAGATAAGCCAAAAATTTTAAGTTTCTATGAGCCACAGGAAAAGTATCAAAGGAATTTCCCAATTGGTAGGTCTCTTAATATGCAGTTGAAGAAAAGAAGCTGGTCAAAATGAAATAAGTCAAACTTCTGGAGGTTCCAATAGGAGATGAGATTTCTAGGTGCCCCGTTGGGAAACTTTTATCTTGATGATGAATTTGAGGAATTATATGACAAGGAGGCTAATTCTGACAACAACAATCTTGAAAGAAGCCATGAAATTGACAAGGAACAAGTTTCACTTCAAGATTATAAACCTTAGGAATTTGACAAATAGATAGACTCGAGGCAGAGGGGTTTATGATCTTCATCTACCTTCAAGACCCAAAGTAAAGGAAAAGGGGTCCGATGGTCTCTTAGGGGGTCCTCGGTAGCTGTTGAAGCTCAAGTTTTAGGGGATGCTACAACAAAAGATCAAAACGTGTTAGTTCTAGTCATACAAAATGAAGAAGGATCGAAGATCTAGGTGCTTCTGATGTACTGATCTGACAAGAAGAAGAAGAGTTCGTCTGACAAAATGTGTCATCCACCATGACTTAGGTAAGTTTCACTCCCCCTCTTCTATGTATGTCTCCATCTTTGGTCAATCCCTTACCTCCTATGGAGAGGAATACTCCATCCTTAGCCCTTGAACTGGTAATATCAAATGTACCCCTTACCCTTTTCAAAGAATCCACTAAAACCATCTCATGCATGGAAGGAGTGTCATCCACCGTGATCACTATTGTGTCATTGATTGCCATGTCAAAGGCCCCTATTGCAATGGTTGAAACCATATTTTTGCTTGCTAGTCTCAGTCCATCTACTTCTACAAAGGAACCTCTCCATTAGCTTGTTTCTATCTTTACCCCTACTAGTTTCTCACTTGCTCATTTTGGCATTCCACCCTTTTCCATGATCATGCCAGTTTTTACATCCCCCCATGCTCACACATCTGAAGTTTCCCCTATTGTCACCCTCTTTGAGTTTCCCCCTAGTACTTCCATTGTAGTACAGAGCATCAATGTCCCTTAGACTCTTCAGGGCCATTTCGATGCTACCAAATAGGCCTGAAAGGCCAAGAAGCAAAAAATATTGTCAAAAAATGTTGAGAAGCCCACTACAAAGAAGATTGAAACATGTTTTAATGAAGAGATAAACTCTCTACTTGTTACCACCATGAAGTCGTTCGTTACAAAACCCAAGGGGAAAATGCAAATGGAAGATTATGACATTCATGTCATAGGCCTAGACTTGAACAAAACTCACCTGCACGATAAAGTGCTTGTAGCCAAAGCCATGTACAAGGTAGTATATGTTGATTATGAGAGGCTGGATAGGAAATTAAAGAAGCATGAGGTGGAGTTGGAAAATATAAAAAAAATGGTAACGAAATTGAAAAATGAGATCCAAGCTAGAGAGGCTAAAGTGACCTATGTGAGGAAAATTCAAGACTAGCAAGGAGACACATCCAAGTTGCTTTTAGATGCTTGGAGTGAAAAGGTTCAGCTTCGTGCTGAAATTGAAAATTTAAGAAGAGAGATCCATGATGCATGATCCTAAAATTTTGATGATTTTCAGAGGATCCAGGTAGAATCAAAAGAGTCAAGATAGGAAGTCAGAAGACCGAGTTCTGAATTGGCAAGCGCTTTTTCGAAGAAAAGTGAAATGGAAGAAAACACAAGGGCAAGAGAGCCTCGTTTTAACCAAGATTTGACTGTTGTATGAGGATCTAGACCCCTCCCTATAATGAAGAGGCTGAAAGCTATTCATTGTGAGTAGATCATAGTTGGTGTTGTTATGGGACCTACGTTACAATTTCTAAGGGATGTTCAGGAACTAAATGCTAAGGTTGGCCTATTGGTTGATCACTTTATGTAAAAATGTTCATATCAAGTGGTGAATTCCCAAAGTTCTATCTCCAATTTGTGCATCACCATTTACCAGATCCTAGAAAGAGTGAGGAATCTAGATTAGGTCACCTCCACAAAAAATAATGAGATTATAAGCTGTCATAGGGTTGCAGAAAAATGGAAAGAGTTTTAGATAGTGTTGAATGAGTAGGTCGTTGATATCAAGAAGGACTTCAGCATCTTGGTTAGTTTTGAGTTGCCCCCTCTTCCTTCATCAGATGAAGATGTGCTGATAATGGAGAAAGTCAATGATGCAATTTGACACAAGATTCATACCTCAACAAAAATTTTAAGTTCAAGTGGCATGCCCATAGTTGATGATGTTGAGCATGAGATCTATCCTCTTTCTTGAATCTATTACTGGGCGTAGTTTCTTCTAGATTGCAGTTCATCTCTTTTAAGGAGATTTTCAATCTCGAGCAAGCATACAAGAAGATCCAGACCCTTGTCCTACCAACTCATGTAGATTGGGAGGCTTAGTGTTCCACTTTAGTAAAACCCCAAGAAGAATCAGTGGCCTAGGTTCATATCTCCACAAGTGAGGACCCCTGTGAGTTAGCAGAATTGTGAAGCATTTTTTCCTTAGTCATTTTCATTTTTGGCTTGTATAAATGCTTTCAGTTTTGGGTGCTCACGCTCAAGTAAAATTATCAAAAAGATGTGCAAGCTATGCTACTCTCATCTCTCATCTTCTCTTTGGGAGAGCATTTGGGACTCGTGTTGACTCATTAGGAATTTTATAGGAGCTATATACATGAGCTTGGAAGTTTCTGCCTTGTTGACATGTCACCTCTTCACCATGGGAAATTTTATCTCCTATAGAATGATAGGTTTTGGGAGTTTGTTGAAGCTGGTTGGCCTATTTTCCTTTCTCAGTTTTTGGGATGGATTTTTTGAGTCGATGCTTTAGGGTGATGTGATCAGTGAACTAGACCTTTTGCCAAGCTATTGTTTCTAGGATTTGATTGTTTACGGGCCTCTATCTTTGCTAAATATCTAAAAAAAATTAATACAGTAGCTGGGAATTAATGAGCAAAGATAATTGTGTCCTAACCAAGGATCTATAATTGGCTCTATAACATAGATTTTTGGTAACCACTTGCTTTCTAGCTCTCTTAGGGTCTTTCACCTAGAAGGAGAAAGATGGGCCAAAAATTCTTATCTTACATTCAAATTCAACACAATATGGATAGAAAAATGATGCCATATGTATAGATGCAATGTTTCAATTTAAGAAACCAACAAGATTGATTGATTAATGAATAGAACCTAAAGGAAAACAAATTGTTTGAAAACACATTGTGTATTATAAAATCACCTACAAATAAATAGAAAAATGCAACAAAAGTGGATCAGATTGGAATTGTGCACCTAGAACTTTGATGAGGACTATAAATTGATGTTGGAATGCTGATGATGTTGTTTTTTAGGCCTGGAGGGACTCATTCACCATTCTGGGTGAATCAGTCCCAGTTTTGTAAAACTAAACCGGAGCCCATTTCAGACAAAATGGTATCAAGAAATGCAAAAAACCAAAAAATGACCTTGGAGTGATACTCATTCATCACCCACCGTGAATCAGTCCACTTTGGAATTTTTAAATATTCCAAAGTTGATTTCAGAGGTTTCAGTTTGCACTTCGACTTCCTATAGATGTCCACTTCTGAAATTGTCGTATGACGGGCTGAAAGTGACTTTTAGTTGATATTTTGACTTGAATGATGAAGAGATGACTTGAATGAATTTGAAATGCAATCTTCAATGATTCTTAAGTTTCCAAGAGCCCTAGATCTGCAAACACACAAGACAAGACAAGGAAATATTGAATGTTAGGGAATGGGGGTTTGCCTTAGTCAAACCTCGTTTAGGTAATTAAACCAAAGTGATGAAATAAAGTAATGACAAGAAAAAATGGAGATGATTACCTTTTCATGATGATTTTATCTTGAAAATATGAAACATATTATGAAGATTCAACACTTGAATATCCTTAGAAACTCAATTGAAGACTTGCAATGAGAAAGCCCTAGTTTGCTTGACTTGAATGAGAAGATAGATGATGAATTAATGATGAGAGATGTGTGAATGATATATGAGATATAAAAATGAGGGTTAAGGTACTTATTTATAGACAATTTTTCCTTTCCTTAGTACCCAATTATACCTCATCACAAGCCGAAATCAAGAAAAAATGAACTTCAAACCTAATTTTTCCCACTCAAATCTAGAAAATGACTCAAAATGGGACTCATTCACCACTAATGGTGAATAGGTCCCACATAAATGGGACTAATTTTCCACTAATGGTGAATGGGTCCCACAGGGGTCATTTTTGCTTACTTGAATGTCGAGAAGTAAGAAAATTATGCTTATATGATGACTATGTCAGTTATTTGATCAAATTATGCCTTGGGATGTACAATATGGGTTAATTAAGGCCTATTAGTGATGATTTAAATGTAAAATAGGGATTGGGACACATAATTCAATGTGAAAGTGATTAAATACACTTTACAACACTAAAATTAGGCCCACATAGCCTAAAAATAAACAATAACCAATGTGAATGTGTAAATCACACTACAACACTAGTTTTTCATTAAGTTCACATTAAGAATTTTCTATATTGATGTAATAATATTATCAAACACATTTTATAATGTTGAATTAGGAAGAAATGGGTTCATTAAGTCTAGAAAAGTGTGAAAGCATCTTACAACACTTTACAACACCTTTACAAGACATCATTAAAAGAATTTTATTTAATTTGCAAAGGTCCAAGACCTAGCGTGGGTGTATAAAATTCCTCACAAAACTAGATTAGGGCCTCATTAATTCCATTTAATCTCATGTCAAGCAGTGGGTCCAATTTTCAGTGACACAGGATTGTATGCCATTAACTTTCAACACCTGGTAGTATCAATTTTTGTGTTGAGGTAGTGTATTTCCTTTTCTATAGCTATATAAGGAGGAAGACAACACAATGGGGGGTTAGATTCCAAGTTACAGTTTTGTTTGTTTTAAAGAGAAGTTTCTTTATTTTTCTTATGATTTTTAGAATAATTTTCAGAAGCAAGTTGTAGAACTACCTTTCTTTGGCATGTTATATCTATTAAGGTTTAAACTATTTGTCAAATTGGCAACCAACCTCTATTTCAAAGTTCATTTGATATTTAATCATGAACTATTGATGAGAAATTGTTGAGACTATGCATGTATGGCCTTTTTCAAGATTTCTTTCTTTAAATTACCATTTTGAATGAAACACTATGTCTTGCAAGCTAAATCTGGATAGTTTAAATAATTGATTTCAATGTTGTATGCTTGTGTGGTGGAGTAGTAGCTTAAGAAATCTGGACTATGTCATTGGACTTCTCTATTTTTCTGAAAGTTGTTTTTTGTGCTATGTTGTATTTGGAGGAAGATTTCATGTGATTTCTAAGAAATTATTTTGTTAATCATAAGAAATTTTTATGTTTAATCAGACCTCAATGAACATTCCCTATGGAAAGATTTGAAAGTTTGCACTGTGCTTGAAGTTAGCCTTTTCTATTCATTCTCTTTCCAACAATGAAGGGTTGTGGCATTTTATGTCTATTTATATCACTCATCTAGGAATAATTTGGGTTTGAAATGTTGTAAAAGTTTTGGTGCATCACCTTTTATGTTTTATGTTTACATTTCCTTCTCCCCTTATCTCCAAACCCGAAAGAAGAATTGAATTTATATAAAAATCCCCGAGGTATTAAGTGAGATGCAATTTGTTCCCCACTCACTAAATTTCCCATAATACTATCAGAGAGGCATAAGCTTTGATGATCAACACTTTCTATTCACTAATTTTTGGAAACTTCATGACATGCTATCTATTTAATGCATTGAAAATGGAGGTCAATTTTAGTAAATTAATATCAAGCATGTGGCACTACAAATTTCATTGTTGTGTGTTTCTTTCTATTTAGTAATGTTGGGAAACTTAATGACCTGCAACAATATTTAATGCAATGAAGAATGTGTCACCAAGCTAAAAAAGTCACTTTGCTGAACCACATCTTATATTTATATTTTCCATGAAAATTCCCTTTGGATTCCTTGCCCATCTAGCTTGCATTTTAGGGTTTTCTGTTCACACTTAGCAATGACAAGGAAATCCTATCCAGTGGGGGATTGAACCTAGGCATGTTGTTATTGAGATTTTGATCCCAGAATGTACATCCAATCCGATAAGATTGGAAATATTAATAATATCTATTTTATTCATTAACTTTATTCATTTGTTATATTTAAATTTTCTACTTCTATGCCTTCTTGGTGCATATCTTGGATCTCCACATCTTGACCTGTGTTTGTTTGCATGAACATTTGAAGAATTGTTGAGATTATTTCTTAAATTTATATATTTTGACAAAGCATGTTGAATGGACTACCATTCTCAAGTTCCTTCTAAGGTCATGTCCACACCCAAACAAGTCAGTTATTTGTGTAGAGTATTTACTATTTAGCTTCATATAAACTAGAAAGTGTGAGGTTTTTGATTTAGTTCCTAATGTTTTATTGGGTATGCTAATGACTATATGCATCTATATTTGGTTTAATGGATATATGATGTTTACTGCACATTGGTGCACTGTCAGAGCAATTGATAAAAAACTTTTTTTTTTTTTAGAAAAAGGGTAAAAATTTATTCCATCAAATCCAAAGTACAAAGCATAGGCCAAAGGCCCACCAAAACAGGAAAACAACCAAAAAGACCATTAACAGCACTACATATTCCTGTCATCCAATAATAATATCTCCAGGGTCTCACGATACCCAGAAGATAACTCATCCCGTCCACTAATATTCCAGCCCTCCCCATTCTCTGAGGCCCACTTTGCCAAGCAATCAGCCACTTGATTCCATTCTCTAGGGATGTGACAAAAGGAGATAGACTCAAGGGAATGAAAAACACTTAGAATCTGTCTAACCACCGAGGCTAATTGCCAATTAACATCATCCAATCTCTGGTTGTTCAGCATATCCACAACAATCTAAGAGTCTGCCTCACAGATAATCCTCCTCTAGCCTAAAGAGCAGCCATGCTCAATGGCAATCTTAATAGCAAGGGCCTCCATCAGATTATTAGAGAGCTGCCCTTTGTAGACAGAGAAGAAGAACACAATAGCCCCATCTTCACCTCTACCTATACCACCAACACCCGCATGTCCAGGGTTCCCCCGAGAAGAGCCATCTGTATTAATCTTCAGGACCCCCACTGGGGGGGGCATCCACCTCCCATCACGACAAACCCGTTGCTTGCCATGTCGGGGTCTATTTCTAGCACCGCATCCCCTACTATTATCCCCAAGGTTCAAATTCCTCATAATAGCATAATCACCCGGATCAATCCTTTCATCCATATCACACTTAGCAGAAATAGTTTCCTGAATCCTGCTAATAATCTTCTTCCACAATTGACCACTTCCCAGCTTAGAATCACATAAAACTCTATGATTCCTTTCTAGCCAAAGGTTCCAAAGAATGAAAATAGGCCCAACAGCCCAAGCCACCTGAAGGAAAGAAGTCTTCGTAGGAGGCCTACCCAGGATCTCCCAAAACTCAATTAGGGAGGAAGCATGAACACAACCCTGATGGCAGGCCTCCCACCACCTCTGCCAAACTTCTCTAGAAAAAGGGCAATGAAAGAACAAGTTGGAAGAGCATTCTTCATTGCTCGAACAAAGGAAGCACATAGAAGGCCCATGAAAACCACGCTTGCGGAGATTCTCCCAAGTGAGACATTTCTTCTGAGCAACCAACCATAAGAAAAAATTGCACTTGGGCCAAGAGAAGTTATTCCAAACCTTCTTCCACCAGGACACCTCCATAGGACCATGAAGGTTCTTGTCAAGCACAGCATAGCCTTGAGCAACAGTAAATTTACCTTTTGGGCTGGGACTCCAAGCCAACTTGTCCCTCTCATTAAGGGAGCTGCAAAGCCTACCCTCCAAGACTTTAAATAGAACAACACGATCCTCATCAGAGCCACCCACGGGCCACTCCTGGGGATCCTTCAAGCAGGACACCTCCACCTGACCAATATGCTTGACTATTTTAAAATGTTCCACCTTAATCCATCCCGCATCAGAAAAGATATGGTAAAGAGGCTGAAGTTGAGGGAAGCTACAAAGAATGGGGGGGAAACCATCCCAAGAGTCCTGCCAGAATAGAGCATCAGAGCCTCTATTACAGATCCAAAAGAGACCATCCTTAATAAGCTAGGCTCCCTTCTTCAGAGTATCCCAAATACAAGAGCCTTTTCCCAACAAAGCAAGGCGTGACACATCTTGGCTCTCAGCACCAGGTAAATACTTGAGAGCAAGAACCTTAGCCCAGTCCTGATCCTGACTGTTGCACCATCTCCAATACAGCTTGGCCGCCAAGGCCGTGACCACAAGAGCCATAGACCTGAGACCAAGGCCCCTAGCCTGCTTTGGCCTGCAAACGGACTCCCACCTGACTAAACTCCACTTCGAAGAGAGAAGGTTGCCTGACCAAAGGAATTTTTGAGAAAGAGCATCAAAGTCCCTCACAAAAGAGGAAGGGGGAACCTGCACACAACACCTATAAATTGGAAGAGACTGCACCACAGTCTTTAGGAGAATCACTCTCCCAGTAGAAGAGAGCCATCTATATGTCCAATGACTAACCTTACTCCGAAATTTATCCAAAATCCCCTGCCAAAAGTCTCTACGCTGAGAACCCAAAGCCAAAGGAATCCCAAGGTACATCAAGGGAAGAGAACCAATCTGGAATCTAAGAATCCTGGCAATCCTGTTCTGAATAAGCCGAGGAGTATTAAAGAAATAAATGGAAGATTTATCATCATTAATACTCTGGCTAGAAGCTTTCAAATAGATGTCTAAAGCTCTCCTGAAGTGTAGAGCCTCACTAATTCTAGCCAAGCCCATCACCCCAGTGTCATCCACAAACTGAAGATGAGAGTAAGGAGGGAGATTATTGTTCCAGGACCAACCTTGTATAAGACCCTGCCTCACCTGAGATTTAATAAATCTGCCAAGACCTTCCGCCATAATAATGAAAAGGTAGGGAGATAAAGGGTCCCCTTGTCGAAGTCCTCGAGAAGCACTAAACAAATCTGAAGGTTCCCCATTAATGATGACAGAAAAGGAGGACGAGGTCACACAACTGAGAACCCAATTCACCCACTCCTCATCAAAGCCAAAAGCCAAGAGAATTTTATGTAAGAACTCCCAACTCACCCGATCATAAGCTTTAGCCATGTCAAGTTTGATGAACATAGCTTTCTCCTTAGAGGAAGCCATAGAATGAATAGCCTCCATAGCTATCACAACACCATCAAGAATTTGTCTTCCTTCAACAAAGCCACCCTGCTCAACAGAGATCAAAGCATCAAGGAGTGGCTTGAGTCTCTCAGCAATCAACTTAGTGATGATCTTGTAGACGACATTGCATAAAGCAATAGGCCTGAATTGGTCCAGCCGATTAGCTCCCTCCTTCTTAGGTATGAGAGCCAAAAAAGTAGAATTCAAAGACTTAAGCATTTGTTTGTTCCTATACGATTCCTGAACTACCTCAAGGAGATCATACTTTATTATTTCCCAAAATTCCTGAAAGAACTCAATCGGGAAACCATCAGGGCCAGGAGCTTTACCTTTTTTCATACTAAACACAACTTTCTCCAATTCCGGTAACATGATTGGACAAAGGAGAGCCCCATTCATCTCAGCAGAGACTAGGTGGGGAATACAATCCAAGATAGCCCTCTCTTCCATCCTAACAACAAGGTTCTCCTTGGTAAACAGGTTTGAAAAGTAGTTGACAGCTTCCCTGGAGATTTCTGCAAAAGATGAGAGTTGGGCTCCATCCAGTGAAACAAGAGAGGAAATAGAGTTCCCCTGCCTCCGAGACTTAACCGAGTTATGAAAAAAAGCAGTGTTCCTATCTCCCTCCTGAAGCCAATCAATGTGAGATTTCTGCTTCCAGAAGATCTCCTCCTGAAGCTCCCATTCTTCTAAACCTTTGAGAGCCAAAGACTCAGCATTCTTGAGCTCAGGGGAGAACCCCTGGTCTCGAATCTGCCAGGTAATGCTATCCAACTTGGACTGAGCCGCTATTTTATGAGCATGCAGGTTCCCAAAACACTCTTTATTCCACCTCTTTATCCTGTACTTCACATGTTGAAGCCTCTTACTAAAAGTAAACATGGTCATCCCATGGGCAGGCCTTCCTTCATACCAACAATCCAGCATAAGATCCTGTAAAGATTGATCTCTTAACCACATCAATTGAAATTTGAAAGATGGCTTTTTGGTGACACCATAAGGGGAGATAGAGAGTCTGATGGGCCAATGGTCAGAACCCCTCCAGTCAAGAATTTCTGAACTGGTGGTCCACCTATTGTGCAACCAATAGCAGGATACCAAAAATCTGTCAAGCCTTTCAGAAATAGCCTCAGCACCACATCTCCTATTATTCCAGGTAAACACACCATTGTTTGGTTTCACATCAATGAGATTTAGAAAACTAATATTATCTCTAAGCAGATTTGAAGAATGATCTAGCCTAGCAACTCCACCACGTTTTTCCTCCAAACTTATAATAGCATTAAAATCACCAGCCATAATCCATGGGAGAAAAGGGTCCAGAGACCGGATGAATCTGATGTGATCCCAAAGCTGTAACTTACCTGAAAGATCAGTAGGAGCATAAATATTGGAGAAGAGGCATCTTTCTCCAGTCTCAAAAATAGAAGCAACCAAAGTAATGGAAAATCGGCTAGAGATCCACCATAAGGGTGAGACTTTCCTCGGGTTCCAGAAACAAGCCACCCCCCCAGAACTGCTCAAAGCCCCCACCCCCTGCCAATAACCTTGGGACCAAATACGGGGGGCACAATTAGCCAATCCATCCATAGTAAGCTTGGTTTCCTGAATGAAGACCAAATCAGGAGACTGAGATTCAATTAATGAGTGAATAGCCTTTTGTCTAGGGATGTTGTTCAACCCCCTAACATTCCATGATAAAACAATCATTTATGAGGATGGGAGAAGTGGGAATCGATGGGTTTCACAGACCTAGACTCAACCAATGTATCACCCATAATTTTGACCTTCTCTTGATCAGTCTGGTATAGGTTATTGTCCAATCCTCAATTCTTGACAACAATAAAAAATGCTAAGTTTTGGGTGGTGACATTCAAATTGTTTCTTTCATGTAGAAGTCAGGGACAAATTTTGACAATTCACCACCAAGGACGGATCTTCACAAAGATGCAAGAAATGGAAAGTATTTTTTTTTTGCAATTTCAAGGGATTGTGAAAAGCTTGAAATTGAAGGAAAGAAAAAACTAAAGGTTGGAATGGAAGTCCCGTACGAGGACAACAAAAGGCTGAGGGATATATGCTTCAGGTATGATCTCAGAGGGTATGACCTGGGCATAACTCAACATACCATTGACTTGGTAGAAGGATCCAAGCCCGTCCGATAGAAATAAATGTTATTCAACTAGAAGGTCGAAGCCTCGATGGTGCAAGAGCTCACCAAGTGGTCAAATCAAAGATAATATCCCTTTTTGCTAGTGATGGAGTAGATTTTATAGACTATAACTAGAGTAGGGATGTTCTCCTTGTTAGATAGTTTTTCAAAATGCAATCAAGTTTGTGTGAAGGAATCCAACCAACATAAGACAACGTTTATCACTAAGTGGGGAATGTTTGCATATTCATAGATGCCTTTTGGGCTCTCCCATACTAGTGCAACTTTTCAAAATACAGTGAGCATTTCTTTAGAAGGATTGATCAACTAGGTTATCCTCATAAATTTGGGCGACCTAACGGTATTTCCAGAAATACCAATGATTTGGTATTTCTTTCAATCTAAAAAATAAGTCTTCAGAGCACCCCAAAGAAAACTTCTTGGCTTTGAAGTATCAAATAAGGGAATGGAAATAGATCTTGAAAGGGTCTAAATGAAAAAAAGGGTAGTGATATTTCCTAGGAAAGATTGATTTTGTTAGTAGAATCATATAAAATTCTATGAGCATTGTGTGACCAATCACCCTAATGCTTAAGGAGAACCTACCTTTCAAGTGGAATTTCGAGGGCACAGTAGCTTTCGAGCAATAAAAGATGGCCCTCTCTGAAGCCCCAACATTGATTAGCCCAAATTTTTCAAAGGTTTTCTTCTTTACATATATAGTGGCCTACGTGATATAGTTTCCATGCTCATTTAGAAGCACAAGGAAGATAGTGGAGAGAATCCTATTGTATTCCATTCAAAGAGTCTGAAAGGATTTGGAGCCATATATAATTTTGTAGAGGAACAGACCTTTTCCATTGTCAAAATTTTAAAGAAATTATAACACCCAGTGTTGGATAATAAAATCACTATTATTGCAGTGCGTGTGTGCAGGAATACATCACTAAAGGGAAAATTGTCAATTTCCTTAGAAAGCTAGTAGCCAGGCTTGGCTTGCTTGAGATTGTTGTATCCAATAATGCTTGAGTTTTTATGGAATCAGGAATGTAAATTTTTTTAATTGGACATATGATTTTCCTAAAGGCTTCATCAAATTATCACCCAAAATGGAATGGGTCAGCAAAATCAACCAACAAAAACCTAACTAGGTTAACCAAGCATATTGGGTCAGAATGACAAAGAGATTGGCATAAGAATCTGCGAGATGCTCTATGGGTGGATTGAATTAATCCTGAGTAAATTTTAAAGACCTGCCCTTATGAGTTGGTGTACAGAAGAGAGGTAGTGATACCCATTTCCATAGAAATTCCTTTTTTACAACTATATAAAACATTGGAGATTGAAGAAAATGGTGGAATAGAAGTACAATTGGCATAGCTGAACAAACTAGAGGAAGATAGAGAGAAGGCTCATGGAGCCATCATCAATTGATAGCAAACATTCAAGTGATGGTTCGACAAAAAGACTTCCAACCAAGAATTCAAAGAAGGGAGCTAAGTGCCAAAGTGCAATGAACATACTACAAAACCAGGGCAACACATGGAATTTGAAGCACTATGGAAAGGACCTTTTTGAATCAGTGCATGCAAATAAAATAACCTGTATCAACTTGAAGATATGGAAGGAAACACTTTGGATATATCGATTAATGGTATTTATCTGAAGATTTTCCATTAAAATGCATAGTTCTTTAGAAATTTTTAACAATTATGTACCATATGTTAAAATTTTTGTAAATATTTCAAAATTTTGAGAATGAAACAACCCAAGAAGAACACTAAAGAAACAAAGGGTTGTATTATATTATATTCATTGAAGATTTTACATATGATGCAAGCCCAAGGTTTGGTTTTGGACATGAAGCTCTCTCGAGCAAAACTGAAAAGGAGTAGCAAGTAAAAAGAAGCAAAATGGAGGAAATGAGCAAAAAATAGAAAAGTCAAGCCACTGACTATTGTAATTAGAGGAAAGGGCTCATTATTGGGTTCTTCTTATTATTTAGTGCTTTTATCAGTCAGGGTGCAAAAAAGGCAGTGAACACATGACACACGTTGGTCACAAAGTGTAGACCTAGGGTCTGCTCTCCATGAATCTGCACAAAAAATTCAATGTGCTTCCTCTAGGCAATCCCCAGAACCTGCTCCACAATGTACTCCTGTAGTAGAAAAGTGGTCATTGGCTAAGAAGAGTAGCGGTGCATATCAACATCCATGGTGCAAAAATCAGTGAGGAAGGGTAACCAAGGTACCTCTATTCAATAGTCCATATTCTTGTAGAGGTCCATAGCACTCAGAATGCCAACATTGCGGATGGCCACTCACACATCCCACCAAGCCCTTTCATCAATGAACTGTCAAACATCTTCTGGCACAATTCAATTATCATAGGATTAGACACATTCAGGTTGAATAGTGAGGCCACGAAGTGGGAAAGCACATTGTAATTGCTTCAGAGCTAGTTCTCATTGGCAATGAAGTCTGCACTAACTAACCACTTGAATGTTACCATGACAAGGGGGTAAAATTTCTTATACAAAAACTTGATTCGGGAACTAGTGACCTTTCCTGTAAAGCAATGTTGTGGTCTCCTTGGAAGGAGCTGAAAGGGAGTGCCTAAGCCAGTAAACATTCTAAAAGTAGCAATAGATGGTAGAAAGTGAATAAGCAAAAGGCCAACTAACTTAATAGAATATATGTTGGAATGAATGTAGCAAAATTTGGTGTAGCTATATATAGAAAAGGTGCACAAACAAAATCAACCAACTAAATGTCTATTTTTGGCTGGACAACAATGAAAAGTTTTAAGACAAAACAAAGTAAGGTAGATAAATCATATGGGGGATCTAATGAAATGTCCTGAGGAATAAATTTGGGCGTTGGGAGTAAATACACCAATTGTTGACATGTTTCCTTCACCATCATCAATTCCAATGAGCTTACTAATGAGAAAAAAACATGGATTAATGTACTAAAACTATGACAAATTAATGGGAAAATCCTTTCAAGAGTACCTTGTATCACCTCAGCATGTTTCGTATGAGGAAAAGCATGCTTTTCAATGCAATAAACTTAGTTATGAAGGAGGCGGTGGAGAGAATGTACTAATTCCATTCTCACGGAATTCTCAGTATTCCTAAGGGATATAAATATTGTGTTCACACATATTACCCTAATGCCAACATTTAATGGATCAACAATAAAGACATAGTCTTAACTACATGTACAAGTGAGAGAATTAAATGCACTCAAAAGTAGTTTTCCCTAAAGAAGTAAAAGGAAAGTTGCCACTATCACTACGATAAGCTCTTTGCAACTTTCTCATACAATCATGGCAGAAGAATCGACCTTTGGTAGGAAAGTTGTAGTTTCAAATACAAGACCTAGTTACACTAATGTTTTTGGGTGCTACTCATTCACCAATGCTCCAATAGTAGAAGAATGACCATTTGAGCACTGACAATTTCTTTGACCCTTAATTGTCGACCAACCCTAAATTTTTTAGGGAAGGCTCATTTTAGAGGATGTTGGAGCATGAACTATCAGAGGTTTTTGCATTTCAGCTCTAGAATAGTGGTTTGCCATAGTTTATGCTGCATGTTGTGCATCCATTCCCGGAGTTAGTTGATGCATGTGAAAAAAGGTTTAACAAAAATGCAGAGTCCGTTGAGAGCCATGAGATAAAGGTTACCATTTCTTCTAAAACCATATGGAATATGTTGTGTATCCCTACAAGATGGGGTGCTGAGCTTTTTGAAAAAGAGCAGATGGATGCCCTAGGAGAAGAAATGTTTAGGAAAAATAAATTATTTGAGGTTGAGACAAAAGAAAGGACATAGAGATGATAGATTCACTGGCCACTTTTGCACAAGAAATTTAAGAAGGATACATAGTCTTTGTTCTCAATGTTGGCCTGGATTTTTGGCATTGATGATGATGAAGAGGTTAACCCTTTCTAGTTTTCCCTAGGCCATACACTCAAAAGAAAAAATGTTTTGAGGTATTACTATTTTGTTTAGATAATAGTTAGGAACATGAAAGAGAAATTGAATAACTACCATGCTGAGTCCAAATTCAGGTATTCTTCCATCTTGGTTCATTTGATTTTACATCAAAATTTTGAGTGGTTGTGAAGGAATGTACCAGTGTCTAGGCTAGATGGAAGGGGTTGTATCCAACCATTTTCTATATGTACACCTATGATTTCAAGGATAGGATATTATTATCAGTTTGTAGACAATTTTCTAAGGCCAATAGTCCTGGATTTATTGCCTCACCCCATTGGCCATTTCCCTCAAGAGGTTATAGAATGGATAAAATCCACCTATTCCATTAGATTACTTCCTAGGAAAGGATTTCATGTTTGTTAGTTTTCATGGCTTTCTAGAGGAGGTTTTCTGAGTCCCTAGATTTGTGACTGATAGGGTCTTTGCATTGGAGGCATGCTGCCAAATATCCACTGTTGACATAGTTTATGGTATTGGAAGGAACAAAACAAAGATTTATGATCTTCCTCTCATGATTGCTAGGAGCCAGGTAATACAAACTAAGTAGAAGGTTGAGGATGAGATCACAAATTTATAGGAGACTTTGGGATTGGTCTTCATTTACGACAAGTGGTATTATAACCCAAACAGGAATTTTTGTTTAAGACATGAATTTAGGGATTATTTTTAGAGGAGGAACCTAGGTAGAGAAAGCACAGAGGTATACATTGACTTGGCTCACATTCTAGAAGATAAGCCAAAAATTTTAAGTTTCTATGAGCCACAGGAAAAGTATCAAAGGAATTTCCCAATTGGTAGGTCTCTTAATATGCAGTTGAAGAAAAGAAGCTGGTCAAAATGAAATAAGTCAAACTTCTGGAGGTTCCAATAGGAGATGAGATTTCTAGGTGCCCCGTTGGGAAACTTTTATCTTGATGATGAATTTGAGGAATTATATGACAAGGAGGCTAATTCTGACAACAACAATCTTGAAAGAAGCCATGAAATTGACAAGGAACAAGTTTCACTTCAAGATTATAAACCTTAGGAATTTGACAAATAGATAGACTCGAGGCAGAGGGGTTTATGATCTTCATCTACCTCCAAGACCCAAAGTAAAGGAAAAGGGGTTCGATGGTCTCTTAGGGGGTCCTCGGTAGCTGTTGAAGCTCAAGTTTTAGGGGATGCTACAACAAAAGATCAAAACGTGTTAGTTCTAGTCATACAAAATGAAGAAGGATCGAAGATCTAGGTGCTTCTGATGTACTGATCTGACAAGAAGAAGAAGAGTTCGTCTGACAAAATGTGTCATCCACCATGACTTAGGTAAGTTTCACTCCCCCTCTTCTATGTATGTCTCCATCTTTGGTCAATCCCTTACCTCCTATGGAGAGGAATACTCCATCCTTAGCCCTTGAACTGGTAATATCAAATGTACCCCTTACCCTTTTCAAAGAATCCACTAAAACCATCTCATGCATGGAAGGAGTGTCATCCACCGTGATCACTATTGTGTCATTGATTGCCATGTCAAAGGCCCCTATTGCAATGGTTGAAACCATATTTTTTCTTGCTAGTCTCAGTCCATCTACTTCTACAAAGGAACCTCTCCATTAGCTTGTTTCTATCTTTACCCCTACTAGTTTCTCACTTGCTCATTTTGGCATTCCACCCTTTTCCATGATCATGCCAGTTTTTACATCCCCCCATGCTCACACATCTGAAGTTTCCCCTATTGTCACCCTCTTTGAGTTTCCCCCTAGTACTTCCATTGTAGTACAGAGCATCAATGTCCCTTAGACTCTTCAGGGCCATTTCGATGCTACCAAATAGGCCTGAAAGGCCAAGAAGCAAAAAATATTGTCAAAAAATGTTGAGAAGCCCACTACAAAGAAGATTGAAACATGTTTTAATGAAGAGATAAACTCTCTACTTGTTACCACCATGAAGTCGTTCGTTACAAAACCCAAGGGGAAAATGCAAATGGAAGATTATGACATTCATGTCATAGGCCTAGACTTGAACAAAACTCACCTGCACGATAAAGTGCTTGTAGCCAAAGCCATGTACAAGGTAGTATATGTTGATTATGAGAGGCTGGATAGGAAATTAAAGAAGCATGAGGTGGAGTTGGAAAATATAAAAAAAATGGTAACGAAATTGAAAAATGAGATCCAAGCTAGAGAGGCTAAAGTGACCTATGTGAGGAAAATTCAAGACTAGCAAGGAGACACATCCAAGTTGCTTTTAGATGCTTGGAGTGAAAAGGTTCAGCTTCGTGCTGAAATTGAAAATTTAAGAAGAGAGATCCATGATGCATGATCCTAAAATTTTGATGATTTTCAGAGGATCCAGGTAGAATCAAAAGAGTCAAGATAGGAAGTCAGAAGACCGAGTTCTGAATTGGCAAGTGCTTTTCCGAAGAAAAGTGAAATGGAAGAAAACACAAGGGCAAGAGAGCCTCGTTTTAACCAAGATTTGACTGTTGTATGAGGATCTAGACCCCTCCCTATAATGAAGAGGCTGAAAGCTATTCATTGTGAGTAGATCATAGTTGGTGTTGTTCTGGGACCTACGTTACAATTTCTAAGGGATGTTCAGGAACTAAATGCTAAGGTTGGCCTATTGGTTGATCACTTTATGTAAAAATGTTCATATCAAGTGGTGAATTCCCAAAGTTCTATCTCCAATTTGTGCATCACCATTTACCAGATCCTAGAAAGAGTGAGGAATCTAGATTAGGTCACCTCCATAAAAAATAATGAGATTATAAGCTGTCATAGGGTTGCAGAAAAATGGAAAGAGTTTTAGATAGTGTTGAATGAGTAGGTCGTTGATATCAAGAAGGACTTCAACATCTTGGTTAGTTTTGAGTTGCCCCCTCTTCCTTCATCAGATGAAGATGTGCTGATAATGGAGAAAGTCAATGATGCAATTTGACACAAGATTCATACCTCAACAAAAATTTTAAGTTCAAGTGCCATGCCCATAGTTGATGATGTTGAGCATGAGATCTATCCTCTTTCTTGAATCTATTACTGGGCGTAGTTTCTTCTAGATTGCAGTTCATCTCTTTTAAGGAGATTTTCAATCTCGAGCAAGCATACAAGAAGATCCATACCCTTGTCCTACCAACTCATGTAGATTGGGTGGCTTAGTGTTCCACTTTAGTAAAACCCCAAGAAGAATCAGTGGCCTAGGTTCATATCTCCACAAGTGAGGACCCCTGTGAGTTAGCAGAATTGTGAAGCATTTTTTCCTTAGTCATTTTAATTTTTGGCTTGTATAAATGCTTTCAGTTTTGGGTGCTCACGCTCAAGTAAAATTATCAAAAAGATGTGCAAGCTATGCTACTCTCATCTCTCATCTTCTCTTTGGGAGAGCATTTGGGACTCGTGTTGACTCATTAGGAATTTTATAGGAGCTATATACATGAGCTTGGAAGTTTCTGCCTTGTTGACATGTCACCTCTTCACCATGGGAAATTTTATCTCCTATAGAATGATAGGTTTTGGGAGTTTGTTGAAGCTGGTTGGCCTATTTTCCTTTCTCAGTTTTTGGGATGGATTTTTTGAGTCGATGCTTTAGGGTGATGTGATCAGTGAACTAGACCTTTTGCCAAGCTATTGTTTCTAGGATTTGATTGTTTACGGGCCTCTATCTTTGCTAAATATCTAAAAAAAATTAATACAGTAGCTGGGAATTAATGAGCAAAGATAATTGTGTCCTAACCAAGGATCTATAATTGGCTCTATAACATAGATTTTTGGTACCCACTTGCTTTCTAGCTCTCTTAGGGTCTTTCACCTAGAAGGAGAAAGATGGGCCAAAAATTCTTATCTTACATTAAAATTCAACACAATATGGATAGAAAAATGATGCCATATGTATAGATGCAATGTTTCAATTTAAGAAACCAACAAGATTGATTGATTAATGAATAGAACCTAAAGGAAAACAAATTGTTTGAAAACACATTGTGTATTATAAAATCACCTACAAATAAATAGAAAAATGCAACAAAAGTGGATCAGATTGGAATTGTGCACCTAGAACTTTGATGAGGACTATAAATTGATGTTGGAATGCTGATGATGTTGTTTTTTAGGCCTGGAGGGACTCATTCACCATTCTGGGTGAATATGTCCCAGTTTTGTAAAACTAAACCGGAGCCCATTTCAGACAAAATGGTATCAAGAAATACAAAAAACCAAAAAATGACCTTGGAGTGATACTCATTCATCACCCACCGTGAATCAGTCCACTTTGGAATTTTTAAATATTCCAAAGTTGATTTCAGAGGTTTCAGTTTGCACTTCGACTTCCTATAGATGTCCACTTCTGAAATTGTCGTATGACGGGCTGAAAGTGACTTTTAGTTGATATTTTGACTTGAATGATGAAGAGATGACTTGAATGAATTTGAAATGCAATCTTCAATGATTCTTAAGTTTCCAAGAGCCCTAGATCTGCAAACACACAAGACAAGACAAGGAAATATTGAATGTTAGGGAATGGGGGTTTGCCTTAGTCAAACCTCGTTTAGGTAATTAAACCAAAGTGATGAAATAAAGTAATGACAAGAAACAATGGAGATGATTACCTTTTCATGATGATTTTATCTTGAAAATATGAAACATATTATGAAGATTCAACACTTGAATATCCTTAGAAACTCAATTGAAGACTTGCAATGAGAAAGCCCTAGTTTGCTTGACTTGAATGAGAAGATAGATGATGAATTAATGATGAGAGATGTGTGAATGATATATGAGATATAAAAATGAGGGTTAAGGTACTTATTTATAGACAATTTTTCCTTTCCTTAGTACCCAATTATACCTCATCACAAGCCGAAATCAAGAAAAAATGAACTTCAAACCTAATTTTTCCCACTCAAATCTAGAAAATGACTCAAAATGGGACTCATTCACCACTAATGGTGAATAGGTCCCACATAAATGGGACTAATTTTCCACTAATGGTGAATGGGTCCCACAGGGGTCATTTTTGCTTACTTGAATGTCGAGAAGTAAGAAAATTATGCTTATATGATGACTATGTCAGTTATTTGATCAAATTATGCCTTGGGATGTACAATATGGGTTAATTAAGGCCTATTAGTGATGATTTAAATGTAAAATAGGGATTGGGACACATAATTCAATGTGAAAGTGATTAAATACACTTTACAACACTAAAATTAGGCCCACATAGCCTAAAAATGCACAATAACCAATGTGAATGTGTAAATCACACTACAACACTAGTTTTTCATTAAGTTCACATTAAGAATTTTCTATATTGATGTAATAATATTATCAAACACATTTTATAATGTTGAATTAGGAAGAAATGGGTTCATTAAGTCTAGAAAAGTGTGAAAGCATCTTACAACACTTTACAACACCTTTACAAGACATCATTAAAAGAATTTTATTTAATTTGCAAAGGTCCAAGACCTAGCGTGGGTGTATAAAATTCCTCACAAAACTAGATTAGGGCCTCATTAATTCCATTTAATCTCATGTCAAGCAGTGGGTCCAATTTTCAGTGACACAGGATTGTATGCCATTAACTTTCAACACCTGGTAGTATCAATTTTTGTGTTGAGGTAGTGTATTTCCTTTTCTATAGCTATATAAGGAGGAAGACAACACAATGGGGGGTTAGATTCCAAGTTACAGTTTTGTTTGTTTTAAAGAGAAGTTTCTTTATTTTTCTTATGATTTTTAGAATAATTTTCAGAAGCAAGTTGTAGAACTACCTTTCTTTGGCATGTTATATCTATTAAGGTTTAAACTATTTGTCAAATTGGCAACCAACCTCTATTTCAAAGTTCATTTGATATTTAATCATGAACTATTGATGAGAAATTGTTGAGACTATGCATGTATGGCCTTTTTCAAGCTTTCTTTCTTTAAATTACCATTTTGAATGAAACACTATGTCTTGCAAGCTAAATCTGGATAGTTTAAATAATTGATTTCAATGTTGTATGCTTGTGTGGTGGAGTAGTAGCTTAAGAAATCTGGACTATGTCATTGGACTTCTCTATTTTTCTGAAAGTTGTTTTTTGTGCTATGTTGTATTTGGAGGAAGAGTTCATGTGATTTCTAAGAAATTATTTTGTTAATCATAAGAAATTTTTATGTTTGATCAGACCTCAATGAACATTCCCTATGGAAAGATTTGAAAGTTTGCACTGTGCTTGAAGTTAGCCTTTTCTATTCATTCTCTTTCCAACAATGAAGGGTTGTGGCATTTTATGTCTATTTATATCACTCATCTAGGAATAATTTGGGTTTGAAATGTTGTAAAAGTTTTGGTGCATCACCTTTTATGTTTTATGTTTACATTTCCTTCTCCCCTTATCTCCAAACCCGAAAGAAGAATGGACTTTATATAAAAATCCCCGAGGTATTAAGTGAGATGCAATTTGTTCCCCACTCACTAAATTTCCCATAATACTATCAGAGAGGCATAAGCTTTGATGATCAACACTTTCTATTCACTAATTTTTGGAAACTTCATGACATGCTATCTATTTAATGCATTGAAAATGGAGGTCAATTTTAGTAAATTAATATCAAGCATGTGGCACTACAAATTTCATTGTTGTGTGTTTCTTTCTATTTAGTAATGTTGGGAAACTTAATGACCTGCAACAATATTTAATGCAATGAAGAATGTGTCACCAAGCTAAAAAAGTCACTTTGCTGAACCACATCTTATATTTATATTTTCCATGAAAATTCCCTTTGGATTCCTTGCCCATCTAGCTTGCATTTTAGGGTTTTCTGTTCACACTTAGCAATGACAAGGAAATCCTATCCAGTGGGGGATTGAACCTAGGCATGTTGTTATTGAGATTTTGATCCCAGAATGTACATCCAATCCGATAAGATTGGAAATATTAATAATATATATTTTATTCATTAACTTTATTCATTTTTTATATTTAAATTTTCTACTTCTATGCCTTCTTGGTGCATATCTTGGATCTCCACATCTTGACCTGTGTTTGTTTGCATGAAAATTTGAAGAATTGTTGAGATTATTTCTTAAATTTATATATTTTGACAAAGCATGTTGAATGGACTACCATTCTCAAGTTCCTTCTAAGGTCATGTCCACACCCAAACAAGTCAGTTATTTGTGTAGAGTATTTACTATTTAGCTTCATATAAACTAGAAAGTGTGAGGTTTTTGATTTAGTTCCTAATGTTTTATTGGGTATGCTAATGACTATATGCATCTATATTTGGCTTAATGGATATATGATGTTTACTGCACATTGGTGCACTGTCAGAGCAATTGATAAATTTTTTTTTTTTTTAAGAAAAAGGGTAAAAATTTATTCCATCAAATCCAAAGTACAAAGCATAGGCCAAAGGCCCACCAAAACAGGAAAACAACCAAAAAGACCATTAACAGCACTACATATTCCTGTCATCCAATAATAATCTCTCCAGGGTCTCACGATACCCAGAAGATAACTCATCCCGTCCACTAATATTCCAGCCCTCCCCATTCTTTGAGGCCCACTTCGCCAAGCAATCCACCACTTGATTCCATTCTCTAGGGATGTGACAAAAGGAGACAGACTCAAGGGAATGACAAACACTTAGAATCTGTCTAACCACCGAGGCTAATTGCCAATTAACATCATCCAATCTCTGGTTGTTCAGCATATCCACAACAATCTAAGAGTCTGCATCATAGATAATCCTCCTCCAGCCTAAAGAGCAGCCACGCTCAATGGCAATCTTAATAGAAAGGGCCTCCATCAGATTATTAGAGTGCTGCCCTTTGTAGATAGAGAAGAAGAACACAATAGCCCCATCTTCACCTCTACCTATACCACCAACACCCGCATGTCCAGGGTTCCCCCGAGAAGAGCCATCTGTATTAATCTTCAGGACCCCCACTGGGGGGGGCATCCACCTCCCATCACGACAAACCCGTTGCTTGCCATGTCGGGGTCTATTTCTAGCACTGCATCCCCTACTATTATCCCCAAGGTTCAAATTCCTCATAATAGCATAATCACCCGGATCAATCCTTTCATCCATATCACACTTAGCAGAAATAGTTTCCTGAAGCCTGCTAATAATCTTCTTCCACAATTGACCACTTCCCAGCTTAGAATCACATAAAACTCTATGATTCCTTTCTAGCCAAAGGTTCTAAAGAATGAAAATAGGCCCAACAGCCCAAGCCACCTGAAGGAAATAAGTCTTCGCAGGAGGCCTACCCAGGCTCTCCCAAAACTCAATTAGGGAGGAAGCATGAACACAACCCTGATGCCAAGCCTCCCACCACCTCTGCCAAATTTCTCTAGAAAAAGGGCAATGAAAGAACAAGTGGGAAGAGCATTCTTCATTGCTCGAACAAAGGAAGCACATAGAAGGCCCATGAAAACCACGCTTGCGGAGATTCTCCCAAGTGAGACATTTCTTCTGAGCAACCAACCATAAGAAAAAATTGCACTTGGGCCAAGAGAAGTTATTCCAAACCTTCTTCCACCAGGACACCTCCGTAGGACCATGAAGGTTCTTGTCAAGCACAGCATAGCCTTGAGCAACAGTAAATTTACCTTTTGGGCTGGGACTCCAAGCCAACTTGTCCCTCTCATTAAGGGAGCTGCAAAGCCTACCCTCCAAGACTTTAAATAGAACAACACGATCCTCATCAGAGCCACCCACGGGCCACTCCTGGGGATCCTTCCAGCAGGGCACCTCCACCTGACCAATATGCTTGACTGTTTTAAAATGTTCCACCTTAATCCATCTCGCATCAGAAAAGATATGGTAATGAGGCTGAAGCTGAGGGAAGCTACAAAGAATGGGGGGGAAACCATCCCAAGAGTCCTGCCAGAATAGAGCATCAGAGCCTCTATTACAGATCCAAAAGAGACCATCCTTAATAAGCTAGGCTCCCTTCTTCAGAGTATCCCAAATACAAGAGCCTTTTCCCAACAAAACAAGGTGTGACACATCTTGGCTCTCAGCACCAGGTAAATACTTGAGAGCAAGAACCTTAGCCCAGTTCTGATCTTGACTGTTGCACCATCTCCAATACAGCTTGGCCGCCAAGGCCGTGACCACAAGAGCCATAGACCTGAGACCAAGGCCCCCAGCCTGCTTTGGCCTACAAACAGACTCCCACCTGACTAAACTCCACTTCGAAGAGAGAAGGTTGCCTGACCAAAGGAATTTTTGAGAAAGAGCATCAAAGTCCCTCACAAAAGAGGAAGGGGGAACCTGCACACAACACCTATAAATTGGAAGAGACTGCACCACAATCTTTAAGAGAATCACTCTCCCAGTAGAAGAGAGCCATCTATATGTCCAATGACTGACCTTACTCTGAAATTTATCCAAAATCCCCTGTCAAAAGTCTCTACACTGAGAACCCAAAGCCAAAGGAATCCCAAGGTACATCAAGGGAAGAGAACCAATCTGGAATATAAGAATCCTAGCAATCCTGTTCTGAATAAGTCGAGGAGTATTAAAGAAATAAATGGAAGATTTATCATCATTAATACTCTGGCCAGAAGCTTTCAAATAGATGTCCAAAGCTCTCCTGAAGTGTAGAGCCTCACTAATTCTAGCCAAGCCCATCACCCCAGTGTCATCCACAAACTGAAGATGAGAGTAAGGAGGGAGATTATTGTTCCAGGACCAACCTTGTATAAGACCCTGCCTCACCTGAGATTTAATAAATCTTCCAAGACCTTCCGCCATAATAATGAAAAGGTAGGGAGATAAAGGGTCCCCTTGTCGAAGTCCTCGAGAAGCACTAAACAAATCTGAAGGTTCCCCATTAATGATGACAGAAAAGGAGGACGAGGTCACACAACTGAGAACCCAATTCACCCACTCCTCATCAAAGCCAAAAGCCAAGAGAATTTTATGTAAGAACTCCCAACTCACCCGATCATAAGCTTTAGCCATGTCAAGTTTGATGAACATAGCTTTCTCCTTAGAGGAAGCCATAGAATGAATAGCCTCCATAGCTATCACAACACCATCAAGAATTTGTCTTCCTTCAACAAAGCCACCCTGCTCAACAGAGATCAAAGCATCAAGGAGTGGCTTGAGTCTCTCAGCAATCAACTTAGTGATGATCTTGTAGACGACATTGCATAAAGCAATAGGCCTGAATTGGTCCAGCCGATTAGCTCCCTCCTTCTTAGGTATGAGAGCCAAAAAAGTAGAATTCAAAGACTTAAGCATTTGTTTGTTCCTATACGATTCCTGAACTACCTCAAGGAGATCATACTTTATTATTTCCCAAAATTCCTGAAAGAACTCAATCAGGAAACCATCAGGGCCAGGAGCTTTACCTTTTTTCATACTAAACACAACTTTCTCCAATTCTGGTAACATGATTGGACAAAGGAGAGCCCCATTCATCTCAGCAGAGACTATGTGGGGAATACAATCCAAGATAGCCCTCTCTTCCATCCTAACAACAAGGTTCTCCTTGGTAAACAGGTTTGAAAAGTAGTTGACAGCTTCCCTGGAGATTTCTGCAAAAGACGAGAGTTGGGCTCCATCCAGTGAAACAAGAGAGGAAATAGAGTTCCCCTGCCTCCGAGCCTTAACCGAGTTATGAAAAAAAGCAGTGTTCCTATCTCCCTCCTGAAGCCAATCAATGCAAGATTTCTGCTTCCAGAAGATCTCCTCCCGAAGCTCCCATTCTTCTAAACCTTTGAGAGCCAAAGACTCAGCATTCTTGAGCTCAGGGGAGAACCCCTGGTCTCGAATCTGCCAGGTAATGCTATCCAACTTGGACTGAGCCGCTATTTTATGAGCATGCAGGTTCCCAAAACACTCTTTATTCCACCTCTTTAGCCTGTACTTCACATGTTGAAGCCTCTTACTAAAAGTAAACATGGACGTCCCATGGGCAGGCCTTCCTTCATACCACCAATCCAGCATAAGATCCTGTAAAGATTGATCTCTTAACCACATCAATTGAAATTTGAAAGATGGCTTTTTGGTGACACCATAAGGGGAGACAGAGAGTCTAATGGGCCAATGGTCAGAACCCCTCCAGTCAAGAATTTCTGAACTGGTGGTCCACCTATTGTGCAACCAATAGCAGGATACCAAAAATCTGTCAAGCCTTTCAGAAATAGCCTCAGCACCACATCTCCTATTATTCCAGGTAAACACACCATTGTTTGTCTTCACATCAATGAGATTTAGAAAACCAATATTATCTCTAAGCAGATTTGAAGAATGATCTAGCCTAGCAACTCCACCACGTTTTTCCTCCAAAATTATAACAGCATTAAAATCACCAGCCATAATCCATGGGAGAAAAGGGTCCAGAGATCGGATGAATCTGATGTGATCCCAAAGCTGTAACTTACCTGAAAGATCAGTAGGAGCATAAATATTGGAGAAGAGGCATCTTTCTCCAGTCTCAAAAATAGAAGCAACCAAAGTAATGGAAAACCGGCTAGAGATCCACCATAAGGGTGAGACTTTCCTCGGGTTCCAGAAACAAGCCACCCCCCCAGAACTGCTCAAAGACCCCACCCCTTGCCAATAACCTTGGGACCAAATACGGGGGGCACAATTAGCCAATCCATCCACAGTAAGCTTGGTTTCCTGAATGAAGACCAAATCAGGAGACTGAGATTCAATTAATGAGCGAACAGCCTTTTGTCTAGGGATGTTGTTCAACCCCCTAACATTCCATGATAAAATAATCATTTATGAGGATGGGAGAAGTGGGAATCGATGGGTTTCACAGACCCAGACTCAACCAATGTATCACCCATAATTTTGACCTTCTCTTGATCAGTCTTCCTTCCACTCCTTGACGGTTTATCAAGAAGCCCCTTCTTAAAGGATTTTTGATGTAGGCCTAAGGCAGGAGAAGCCTTATTACCCTTCAAAGGATCAGAGGTTCCCTTAGAAGCAGGGGGAATAGGAGCCACCATAACCGACCCCATCGGAGCCTGAGACTCCTAGAGATCCCCAATACCCTGAGCATGAGAAGGTAAATCCATACCCATCTGATCTACCTGTATGTCACCTGACGATAAAATCTGATCCTCCTTCTTAGCATCCTCATCCTGAGCCTCCAGTTGACCTATATCCATAGAAGAGAGCTCAATTGGAGTTCCTTCCTCTTGGAATAAGCTATCAAGAGCCTCAAACCTATTAAAGGTGCCCTCATTCTGTCTATCCATCCAGGTTCTCTTCTTGCCTTTTCCTTTGTTACGAGATTTCACCTGAGTAAATCCTTCCTTATCAACAGGTACATCAGACAAAGGTGCCTTCCCCTTATCATCCTTAGGAGGTCCAGAGGTAGCCAAGGGTGAAGGTCTAAATCTGGGGCATCTGCGATGTAGATGACCATATTCATGGCAAATTCTGCATCTAAATGGTAGGGTCTCGTAATCCAGCTGTTGGATCCAAGACGATGAACCCATGCAAATCTCCATAGAATCTGGTAATGGATTACTTAAATCAACTTCTACACAAATACGAGCAAAAGAAATTACCTTGTGATCTTGAGTTTGTGACGCTGATCCCACAGGTTTTCCGAGAAGCAAAGAGATTGAATGAAGAATATCTTCTCTCCAGAATTCTAAAGGAAGCCTTGGCAGTCGAACCCACACCGGCACCCGAGAGGGGATCTCCTCAGCTGAGTTAAAGCCCATGTGCCAGGGCTTAATGAAGAGCCCCACCTGGTTAAAGAAGTAAGGGCCTCCCTCAAAAGCCCTATTCCTGTCTGACATGCTTGAGAAGATGACCAGAAAATAGTTATTGGCTGCTAAAAGAATCTCCATATCCCCTTCAGGGTTCCAAACCTTACGTGCCCAAGATTCCAGCACAGGTAGTGAAAGACGAAGGCCTAAAAATTTGCAGATAAGGGCATGATTGCACCAGTATTCAACATCCTCCAAAACTTGCTCAGGTTGAATGACCAGGACTGGTCGATCTTCAGATCTCTCCACATCCGTTTACTTTTTTTATCCAAAATATTCCTTTTGATGAGGAGGCACCTTCCCTAGATTGGGGTTTACTTAACTGCTCCTTGCTACTGGCATGCAAAGGAGAAGAAGGCTCTATCATCTCCAAATCCCCAGAGGATACTTGATAACCAGCTAGACTACGATTCTCCATGGGCCAACACGCCAAAACAGCAACAAAAAGGGAGAAAGGGATAGATCAGGCGACCCACCATTTCAAACCCCCGCACTCCTCTTGCTGGGAACTCCCCACGCCCAAAGACCAGGAAGAAAGCCCACCCGCGGGCCAAAGAAACCCAAAAACCCCTGCCCCGTAATTGATAAAAAACTAAGTTAAGAGAGGAGCATTGATTTAATTTTTTTAGGAAAGTGTACTAATGAGTATGTGCCTTTACTTTTTTGTTTTGTCAAAGGAAAATTTCCCAAATATTTAAACATGTGAAATCAATAGGTGTTGATCAAAGAAAGCCATGGTAATTACACCTTTTCTTATCGAACTTGTGAAATGTTAGGGGTTCAAAGCTTGATTTACTTGAAAACTTGCATTTAGATAATGCATTTTATCAATATTGCACTTTGTCCATAAAATATTTTGATGTCTTTAGAGTTCAAACAACTGAAGAATGCTATTTTTATTTAAGTTGGAGCATTGCTAATGCTGCTAGATAAAATGTATGAATCTATTTTTTTATATATCATATATTCCAAAGAATTCCAAATTTTTAGACTCACATTAAATTCAGCTAAAATTTCTTACTGTTTAGGTTTAGATCATCATATATGTCTGCTACATTTTTGTTACCAAGATAGAAGGGAAAACACCTATTACATTACTATGTTAGCAAATATTAACACACCTCCCAAAAAGTGGTTCTCGTTGAATTACTATTGTGGTTCACTTACTGGTACTAACTAATTTGTTGATATGTATTTCATTCAATAAATTTAGGTCCACTTGTGCACCATCTTCTTTACTTATTCTTTCAAATATGCACTATATTTCATCAATTCATGTAAGTTGTAATCTCTTATCATCACATGACAAGTTTAAGAATTTCTTACACAATTCCTATAGTGTATTATAGTAGCTTTTTTCTTAAATATATTAATTAGTTTCTATAAACATACCATACCTAGATATCATGCTCATGTCTATAATGAACAGTTATCTCAGAGATTGAATTTTGTTTTAACCTTAGATGAATTTTGTGTGTATACTATATTTTTCTTAAAATTACTACAAATTTTTCTATCCCCTATCAAAAGGTGGGCTTCTAATTACTTCTATTCTCAAGTAAGCAACATTAAAAGCATCTTTCTCTTTATTCTAACTCTACAGGACAAATGGTGACTTTTCTTAGGCTCAACATTTTTCAAACATCCATCATTAGTTCTTAAAATCTAGAATATTGTGTGATTTTTTTTGTCTTGAATACTATAGTTAAGAACTAATATTTCTAGGTGATGTTATAGTGAAAAAAAATTGTAATATTGTAGACACGTGAAATTAGCATTGTGCACTTAAATAGCATCACATTAATAAATCAAATTCACATTCATCCACTCATCAAGTAAATCAGGTTCATCATCCATTTAAATTGAATAAATTAACTTTATTTGATTTAAGCCTATCATTACCTCATTCTATTAAATAAATCAATTTTAATCAAACCATAACATTTCACCTTTCATAAACCATCTTCTAATTTCATCTCCTGCAAATTAATCCACCTTTATCTTGCATCATCGCTTTAATTAAATAAACCAAAATTTATTTAATTAAATCCCAAATGCATTTTCCATCCCCTTTGATTTAAATAAATCAAAGTGTTTAAATCAAATAGGTCAAAATCACCTAAACATCATCTAAGATAATCTAATCCTAATTAATCTAATCTAACCACCCATAACATCCTCTAGCTTTTCCCACTTGCACCAATAAATCATTTTAATTCATTTATAAATTTCTCATTTTCCCTCAACAAATCATCTTTTTGAGAATATTCCTCAAGTTTGAATATGAAGACAAGTTAAGTTGTCCCTTCCAACATGACAATAACTTCTCTCTTTCATGTCCCCCACTCAACATTTAACTCTCAATTTCAAATTTGAATCTCCCCCTCTTTGGCACATTGGCCAAAACTCGCACATTCCTCAACCTATCATAATGTGACAAGTGGCTTCATCTCATTGGTCCAATAATTATCCCACATTTCTCTATTTTGAGCTCTCTTCCAATTTGAAAATCTATAAATAGAGGGCTTAATCTTCATCAACCCATCTACAATTCATGCAAAGTTACTCTCTTCACATTGAGAGCTAATTTTTCCCATCATCATTTGCAAGATCAAGCTTATAAAGGATTGGGAAAGGGATTCTTTCCACATCAAAGAAGCACCAATCCACTATGGGATAGATATGTATCTTGCTTTTATGCTCTCAATTAGTTTGTGTTGTTATCTTGTTTATGAAGGCATGCTGCATTATTTCATAGGAGTATTTAAAAGGTTTGCATATCACTAATCCATGTTTGAGATTTTAGAGTGTTTACAGATTTTGAAGGCTGATCGTGCATAATGGTGCTAGAAGGAGGGCCTCCCATTAGAGTCTTAACATCTATTTTGTTTTTTTCTTTATACTTTCATATTTGATGCAATCATATGTACCTAATATACAATTTAAATTTGCTGCAGAATTGTGTTTACGTTTATAGAAGTAGCCTAACTTGTATTCTATTTCTCTTGTTGTAAGAGTTAGTCAGTAGACGTTGATAGAACAGTCATATATTGATTTGAAGTTAATCATTATTGGTCTAAAATATATATTATATGTGCATTGTCTTTTCTACCATTGATAAAATTTAAGCTTGAAAGGCTCACACTCATTGCACGCTTTTTAATACTGATTACAATGCATTTGATAGGAAGGTGAAGTCTTTGTAAACTCCAAACTTTGGGGAGTAGTCACTCTTACTCTTTCTATCATGGCATCTTTTTTTTTTTTGAGGAGACAAGCATATTAAATGTGACTTCATAATAACAAATATCAATGCCATGAATCCATTATGTTGGTTTTTCTAGTGACGTTTCCATTGCTTTATTAAGCCCATTCACTGCATTCTGGTACAATTATTCGTAAAAATATGTTATATGAATGATATGCAAAACTCTTGTTTTAACATTGTTTAATGTTTTTTTCAACATTGATAATACTTAGAATTATTGGCATTGATTTTGAAGATTCCCCCTCGTCTAAAATTGTCGATTGAATCATTTCTGGTGAGGACGAAATAGATTACAAAGTAAAACTAGAATTTTACGATGCATGTAGTGATGATAGGGATGAAGCCTGGTTGAAGAATAGAAAGAAGGGAAAGAACTCTGATGCAATACTCAGTGGCCCAACTTTCTTTGCAACTCTATGTATTGACTGTCAAAGATGATAATAATTGAAGATTTGAAGCTCATTTTTCATTGAGCAACATCATCAGTCAAGCTCGGCCTTGCCGAGGACACTCGATTTCTATGTATCATCTTAGCATGATCTCGATGTAGGACGTAGCTTGTATATCTAGTTGTAGCTCGAATGCAGATGTGGTGCATAGAATACAACAAATTTGAGAAATGCAGACAATGGGGAATTTGAAGAACCTTCTCATATAGCCTAATAGATTGCAATATCGGCCAGATAAGTACAAAATGGGCTTGCTAACCATTTGTATATTTCGTAGAGTTCACTATTGTGTTTCATTTAGAGCATATCTTTTCTTTTTGGTAGTGAACTTTGTTGATCTCTCATTGGCAGCAAACTTGTGTTCACCATACTCGTCTTTGATTTGAGTTTTAGTGTAGTATGACCCCACACTCACCTTCTTTGGTCTTGCATATATCTGCACACTCTCATTATCGACATCATAATCTCATATCTGGTGCCACAATTAAACCTTGTAGAACACCACGTCGAGGTACCTTCAAAACTTGACTTATCTGTAATTTGTGGCCTGCAATTTGACCCTCAAAAGTTTACTTCGCATTCTTTCTTTTGGAATGAATCTCATGCACTTTGTAAACTAGGAAATATACTAAGGTGTTGAATGTTTGTCATTTTTCGCTACACTACATTAGCCATCTATTTTCCATCATGCATAGGCTCTAAAAGCAGTCTGTCGATCAGTGCTTTCATCTTAGCAACACCCATAATTAGGCACTCAAGATCCTACCACAGTGGTTATTTTTTACAAGTTTATGTAACTTGCGCTATACTACCACATTTAACACTGTCAGAGGAGCCATTCTATCCAAGTGAAAAACCTCATAGCAACACGTATAATCTGTAGTGCTTGCAATAGAAAAAGCTTCCATGATACATACCTCCACTTAATGATGTACGTCTATTTCTAAAAGTGTCTGGCGTGTATGTGACAGGAGGAAGCACATGTTTCTAAAGGCATTGACTACCTTATTAAATTTGATTGAATGGCTATCTTACTATATTTTATAGAGTAAGACATCTCTTGTAGTAGGTCAAGCACAATAAATTTCTAATGTTGGAAGTAGATCTAAATCTGAATATTGTTTTTGATATGAATTTTTTTTAGAAAGTTGTGAAATTTGTATTCATACCTGTTGTTCGCATTATCCATTATATCAATTTGTATCTGCCAGTTTTGTTGGTAAAGACATTAAAGTCTATGGCAGTATATTAATGTTAGGCACAGGTAGAGAGCATGCTCGACAAGGTGGAATACGACTTTATACCTTGCTAATTACGTTCATTTGAAAGTTTCTAAATCTTTTTTTTGAATTTGATTTTACACTTGGCAGTTGCATTTTCATGAAAGTTCCCTATGCCCAACCAAACTAGTCTTCTCATAGACCGATCTCATCCATATTAATGATTCCTATCTCTCAATGTGTCAAAAGTCACATAGGTATTTAATGGATTGAGTGATATGGATGTTTCTTTTAGATTGCTTCCAAATCTCTTTGTTGAGGGATTAATGCTCCATATTCCTCTTAGACACATTATTGCAAAATATTGACTTATTGGTGCACACAGTCCATGTTGTTTACTTTACATAGCATGTGGTGCCATGTACCGTCTATTTCTTTAGTGAATATTTTTAGTAATATATATGTCTTTAATGAAATTGATTGTTTCGTTGCATTTATTCACTCATGATACAATATTTACAAGTTATTGAATTTCAAAGTTTCCGCATTATTACGGTTATTTTGAAATGGTAAATATTTGAGCTTATGATGGTGCTTTTTTTTTTTGAAAATAATTCTTTGTGGTTGATATAATTTATTGACTTTCAAAGTTTATGTTATGAATTATCACATCATTTTGATTATTTTGAGATAGCCAAATATTTGAGATTATGATGATACTTTTGAAAGATTTATCCTTTGTAGGTGATTTATTGGCTTAATACCTCTAGTAATGTGGATTAAGATAAGGGAGAGAATGGCTCTAACAAGTGTGATACCTTCTCAATGAAATCAATACCAAAACATGATTCACTTATAAATCCTCTTTTTATTATCATAATCATCCAAATCATTTGTTCTTTCAAATTGAAATCATGTTATTGTTTGGAGTTAATGATCAAAATGAATTTAATGATCTAATTCTCACATGATTGTCTTTTCTTTTTATAGGAAAATGAGGAAAGCGGAGAAAGAAAACAAAGGAAATAAAAAGGAAAACAAAGGAGAACAAAGAAGGTCAAAAGAAAACAAAGAAGGCGAAAGGAAGATGAAGGAAAGGCAAGAAAGGATGGATTTTTCATTTGCACAAGGAGCTTGCTAGAAGTGATCTTTGAAGAAATTTTAAGGAAATTTGAGCATAAAATTTGAAACTTAAAAGCATTTTTTAATGCTTGGAGATTCCATCTTACGCCTTAATTTTCTATTTTAGGCTAACTCATCTTTGGTTTTGGGCTTTAAAATGAACATTTCCTAGGCTTTCAAATTTCATTGCAAAGAGGTTAAAATGAACTTTAGGTAACATTGACTAGATTTCATTTGAGATTAACAAATTGAACAATCAAATCTTCATCTTTCCTTTTGTGCTTAAAACAAATCAAATCATTGCTTTGAAGGATAAAATGAATGTGTATCTTTATTGTTTTGTAATTATTTACACAAAGTAATATCATGAAATGATGTATGTGCTTCTCTCACACCTTACGACAATCTTGAGAATCAAAAGGCTTTTGGTGACATTAAATTGTGTAATTAATTACCTACACATTTCATTTTGGGAACTAAAATTGATCAAGACACTTTGCGAGTGTGAGTAAACCTATTGCATATGTTCTCCCTTTGTTTCTAAATGAAGGTTGATCAAACTATGAATATGTTTGTTTGGTTTTGTCTATCTTAGAGGGCCTGCCTTGGGGAAAAATTACTCACCCAAGGAAATGACTCAACCGGTAACATTCTAAAGCCAAGAGTATTTCCAACTCGGATATAAATTTGGGTATTGGATTAAATACTAGTATCACATGGTTGGCTCCGACGAGATGGATCTAAAAAGGGACTCTTGCTATATGGGTGAATCTCCACGAATAGAAAGTCTGAACTAAAACCCTAGTTTGTAGCAACCAACCAGTCCATTCAATGAGTTTATCAAAGTGGTGCATTGGAACTTAGATTCCAAGAAGTTACTTGCCATGTCTGATCTTGGTTAAAATATAGAGGCTAAGACTTCACTCTTAAACATACCTTTATATTTTTTCCTTGGTTGCATGTAAAATCATCTCTTCTACTACAAAGGGAATGAGACAAGCCCACCAAGAAAGATGTACCAATTGATCTAGGATGTTATATTGCTTGTGAGTCAGTTTGAAAACATAGTGCTTTGATAAAAAAACATTGGAAAACCAACATTCAACATGAGCATCAAATCTCAAACCCTTTAGGAGAAGCAAATATCCTTGAATGAATTCACATGCTATTGCTTGCCCTTGGGATTTTATCCTTAGAGGCTTCTAAGCATTTGGATTTCATCTCAATTTGCTCCTACTAAGGTCAACAATAGGTAACTCTTGCCTTAAATTTTCTTGGTTTCTGCATAATACGCTTTGTGGGATAAGGGGAAAGTTGAGACATTAGACATCTAGATTCAAAATATAATCAAGAGTGTGTTTGTGGTAAAAATAATCCATTAATCAAAGATTGAATCAATTGGACCCCACACATGTTCTTGGAATCTTTTGGTCATATCTTTTTCATGGAAACATTGGTCTTTTGATTTTGAATTACTCTTCAAGAAAGGAATGTTCTTCACTATCTAGGTCTTAACAAGTCCTTCCTAGGTTCATTTAAGATGAAATCAAACACTTCATCCATCACAAATATTTATCATCCCATCCCAAAAGAAACTTTAGAACTTTGGAAACATCATTATCTAGATTTGGGTACATCCTTAAATCAAATCAAAATCATTTGTCTAGTTAGGTGTGTGGGAATGTATCCTTTCTCATACATTTAATTAAATCAGCAATCCTTTGAACAAGTTCATCCTAATATAACATATTACATCTTAGGGTTTACAAGTTCATTACCCAAATAAAACCAATCAAAATAAAACCCTAAGTCTAGCATTGATCCAAAGTCCCTAAACTTTCAACACTGATATCATTTCCCCTTTTCATCCTTTGTCTCGTCATTGGTCCTAAGAACCTTAGAGGTCACTTTTACAACAAGGTCAAAACATAGGAGGAACATGGAATATAAAGTTGATCCATACATCATGAGTAATCCAAGTCAACCAAACTATCAAAACCTTACAATGCCAATTGATTATCAACACTCACATTTATACAATTTGTACATGGGATCGTTGTCTCCTACAAACATCAATGGTACAACAAATGTGAGTATGCCTAGTCAAAATTTTGGAACACCTTTCTCGATGGTAGATTTAAATCCAAGTTCAAACCTACAAGTCTATCAACCAAAAACCCAATGCATGATCCTTCAAACGAACAATGTCATCTCATCAAATCCTAACATGCCAAATGAGAATGTAACAAGTACAAGTTTTACAAACATGAATCTGGAAAACTTTGGGATAAATATGTTTTCAAATCATACAAATGTTTTTCAAAGTCCAAACACGATGATAACGACTCCATGTATTGATCCAAGTCAAGATAACACCATGCAAAATCAAAGTTACCTAAATCAAGGCAATATGATTCCCAACATCAACAATGTTCAATTTCAACCCATAATTCCAAATCAGAACATCATCCCAAGTTAGAACATCGTCCAAAATCAATTTTCCTATAATCCCATGCAAACACCACAAGTGTACATCCCAAATCTGCTTGAACAAAAGCCAAATCAAGATCAAATTTCACTAGAACAACTTGCTTCACATGCCAAACTAATTGAATTATTGAGCCAAGACATATCTTCACTCCAAAGTCAATACACTCTTCCATTGGTTGAACCATGCCATCAAAGCATTGAGTTGTGTCCATAACCACATTAAGAACAATATCTCCAATGTCAAGAAGTTAGATATCAAGATCGACCACATCAAAATCTCAAAGACCAATCACATCTCCAAAATCAATCACCACAAGGTCAAGTGAAAATCTAACAAGGGAACAAACAAAAATACACACTACTAGGGAGACCAATTGAATCAGTCCTGCAACAATTGGTACAAGAAAATCTCATCAAGCTCCCCATCTATGGAACTATCAAGAACCCCTAGTTAAACCACCAAGGTATAATGAGAAGCACCATTGTGATTATCACGAAAAAAAGGGACACACAACATCAAGTTGTATTCTACTCAAAAATCTCATCCAAGACTTCATTGATCGAAATATAATCACTATTGGGTATAACGATGAACATTTAATCACAGGTGATAGCATTGACAATGTCCCCACCACAATTGCTGAAAGAAATGATCAAGATCTATCCATCAAAGATCACATTGAAGATGTTTCTATCTTGTCCAAAGATCAAATCAACATATGTCAAAAGTCACTTTTCAATCATGATCAAAATCCAACAATATCCAACAATGATCCAATTCAAGAAATGTCAACATCATTTGACCTAATGGTTGAAGACATTGAAAATCTCTCTGCCACAACTATTGAGAACAAGGATAAAAACCTATCCATCAATGATCGCATTGAAGGAATTTCCACCTCATTCGATGATCAACTCACCATACATCAAGAGCCAATTTTTAGTGATCTATTTCAAGGAGTGTTTGAATTATTTGATCCCATTGACATAATCCATGATCCATCGACCAATGATCATATTGAAAATGTCTCTACATCACCTAGTGAGTTAGAGGACATATCTCAAGAATTTATTCCAAAGCATGATCAAAATCTTTCACCAAGGTCTAGCAATGGTCCTTTCCAAGACATGTTGAAACCCTTTGACCTCATGGTTATAAAGACTGAAGGAATCCTCCACTCAACACTTGATCCAAACTCACTCAAATATCAAGAAGATATTGAACCACTTACCATGTCTAATGATGACATCCAAGAACCCCTTATAATCAATCCATCCTTTGAAATTGACCCATGTCAAGGACTTGATCCAAAGCATGTCGAAAGCAATTCCAAAATCATTCAAGGTCAAGAATTCATATCTCCAAAATAATACAATGATCTAATGGACACTCTCCTATCTACACAAGATGATCATATCCACATAGCACATACTCGTCCATCTACCCATGAGATGATTTCTATGAATGGACACATAGATGATCTTCATTTAGAATAGAATTCCTTTAATCTTGACATTATTATACAAAAAAATCAGGTTACTGATTCCTATAGTCAAACTAAGTTGTCAAAATTAGGATCAAATAAATCCCAAATTCAGACTAAGGACATCAGGTATGCAAATATCCAGCATTATCCGCTCAAGGAAACAAGTCTGACAGAACAAGATATTCCAGAGTCAACAACACAACAAATTCCAATAACATCATCTATAGTGGTCATTTATCAGAGCAAGCTTACTAAACAAGACATCTCAAAACAAGCAGAATCAAGGAATGAAGGTGCTACTACCACCATACTGTGAGCAACTTCGTCTCAAGAAAATGTCAACATAGGCAAAGCGAAGAATCCTTATGATGAAACTGATTCCAATACTACAACCAGTCACATCATGAATCTTCATCCACCCATCACCCCACCCATGAATTGGAACCAACGTCAAAAGAAAGAATTGAATCAAAGTATGAAGAATGTTATCAAAGGAAAAGAAGCCGAGAAGCATAATGGACAAATCAAATACACATGGATACCAAAGAATACAAAGAAAGATGATCTCTATCAAACTCCATTAGTCAAAGAAACTATGGGGCAAAATAAAAAGGGAAAAGTTTCCATCAAAGATGTCCACAAAAGTAAAAGAAAGTTTTTCAAGCAATGTACAAAGTGTATCAAGCAGTTTGTCGTAATTCCCTTCACACCTCCGTATCCACCCATCATTGCTAATCTTCCCAAGTTTGGAGAGTCAAAGGTTCCAAACTGTCAACCAATCCATCTCTTATCTCTAAACACATTCCATTCATGCCTCCACACATGATGTCCAATTCTCACATTGACCAGGTATTGGCAGTGACCCTTCATCATAAGGACACAGAAGGCACTCTATTGTGATGTGCGCACAAAGATAAAGTCAAATCCAGTATCGACAAAGAAAATAAGGAACCCCAAAAGCTGCATTCAAGTGCACATATCTTATCAAAGCAACTTCATCAGGCAGGATACTGATGGAACATTATGACAAAGGCATCTACATCAACAACACCTTGCAATTTAGCATAAGCTTAAAATTTTTTGGAAAAACCAAAAAAAATCAATAAATATGAAAATCCAAAAAAATAAAAAAAAGGATTGAAACAATAAATAAATAAAAAATTGTCCTCTAGTGAAAACCACATGGGTGATGATTTTGGCAAGACCATGATGAAAACCTGGTAAACAAGCGTCATTTGTACAATCAAGCATCTACGTACACCAGTTCAAGTGAAAGAATCTCATCCTATCCATAATAAATCAAACATTTCATCCATCTCAACCATAATAAATCCATTTCATCCATGAACCATTTATCCAATCCATCTTTATCTGTCTGCATCCATCATCCAAGTTATCATGATCTTGATGAAAGTTTGGGGCACACTTTACACTTGCTTATAGTAAACATATTGACATGGGTCATTTTCACTAATCCTATCCTATCCAACGTTAGCTGACCCATGAAACATTACCCAAATAAACATTCTTTATCTGGACACCTTATCTTATCACAAGATAATTCCTATCCATTTGTCCATACATCTATCCAAGCATCCACACATCACATTACATACATTGCTAGACATTGGGGGTAGATATGTACATCTTGCTTTGAGAATAAATCTTGATCTATATCCTCCAACTTATGTGGTGATCTGAACATTGGAAAACGTGAAATCAAATTGGTCAAATCACTTGTGAGCAACAATCCAAATCACTAGCCCATGGCATATTTTGATGAGAACATGTTCTTTATCAAAGCTTTATCTTTCAATCGAACATCAATCCAAATAATCACAATCAGTTTCATCTAAGATTCACTTCAAACATCACATCAAAGCATCCAAACATCTTTTGTTCCAAACCAAGCTTTATCAATCTTTATCAATCAAATCCAATCAATCCTGCATCATCTTGGTATATCCTACCCCATCATTGTGTTGCTTAGCACTATCCTTGCATTTTTGTACATCCTCAACAATGTTATCATCATCAATCCCTCATCATCATGGGATAGCCATCCTAATCCTCGTGTTGCTTAACACTATCCTTACATTGTTGTTCATCCTCAACAGTGTTATCATAATCAATCCATCGATTCGATTAATCAACCTTAGCTTAGTTTTCAATAAAATCCCAAACAAACCACTAATATCATTACACATATCCATATCCAAATAATCAAAATCATGCAAAAATTCCAAAAACATTCAAAAAATCAAAAATCAAAAAACACTTAAAAAATAAAAAAACATCAAAAACATGGAATTCGAACTACGTCGTCTCTGAGATTAAACATAGGAAAAGATAATCTTTGATCAATACAGGACACAAAAATCCAAAATCAAAAAATAGAAAAATCAAAACATTCATAAAATATCAGAAAATCCAAAACATTTGAAAAAATAAATAATCAAAACATTTGTAAAATCTTGAAAATACCAAAAAAGCCTCAAAACATTCCAAATATTTAAAAATCCATCCATCTCATCTCATTTTCACTTGAAATAATCAATTGTCCATGAAACTGATCGTCCACCTTCATCCTTTGGCAGCACAAAATGAAACAATCACATCGGTCAAAAGAAACTCAATCGTAAAATCAAATTGGAAACAACAAACCTTTAAATGCAAAATCAAACTCTTGATCAGTCGCAAGCATGTCAATCAACCTTATATACATAGCCTATCAATCAAATTATCAAACCATCATCATCCTATACAATGCATGTCCTAGGATATATCGTTCCAACAATGGGCATCATTTTGGATATCACCTTGGATTCTTATCCTATCAAAACACATCCCTTTGGATGAAGGTATGAAGAACATTGACTTGTTTGTTTAATTGATCTCTTCTTTTGATTTATCTTATTGCGCTCATTCTAAGGACCTCTTGATTATATCTAAATGAAGGCTTTAGAGAGATAGGAATGGGGCAACGATCATTATCTTTTATCTGCTATGCTTGTTGGATGTTCTTGTAAAATAAATTGGTGAATACTTGCTTTGTTAGGTACGTCCTAGCAAGGTTTCCATATGTCAAGTGTGAACAAGAATACTCCTATCTATTTCTTGAGTCAAATTCTATCGCACTAGGTACAACACCATCCTAGTTCTTTATACCTTGATGCATCATATCTACATGTGTTATCAAACATAAGGTAAGTAGCCCTTTTAAAATCCAAATCCTTAATAAGCAAAACATCATCTATCATCATCATCATCTCTAATAAAGTCTCGTCAGATCATGGACATGTTGGATCCTCCAATCATCATCTCATTTCTTATTTTCATGCTAACATAACATTACCAATGCATCCATCATGCATCCATCCTGCATCCACAAACCATCAACATGCCACATATCATTCATATCATAATAGGAAACAACGATCATTTCACATGCATTACATTTGCATCATCATCATAATATAGATCTATTAGTCTAAGCACCTCATAAATCATATATTTGCATAAAGCACCCATTACATAATTATAACATATCACATTATTCATCTCATCCATCTCGCATCGTATCATCATTTAAGTTGTTTATGATAATATAGATTGGTTATTCTAAGCATCTTAAAACCATCTTATTTGCATCATCATCCATAACCATCCATTTTGAACCTCTTTACATGAGATCGACCCTCAAATCGAATATTTTTGCTCAATCTATCAAGGGGGAAATGTACTAGTGTACTTCTTTCCATTGGGGCATTTGAAAAAATCATAATTTTTTTGAATTTTGATGGTGGCAAGTTTATTCTTTGAACCAACGCAACAAGTACATTGCTTCAAAAAGGAGCAAAATGTAGACATGTGAAATTACCATTTTGCACTTAAATATCATCACATTCATAAATAAAATTCACATTCATCCACTCATCAGGTAAATCAGGTTCATCATCCATTTAAATTGAATAAATTAAATTTATTTTATTTAAGCCTATCATTACCTCATTTGATTAAATAAATCAATTTTAATCAAACCATAACATTTCACCTTTCATAAACCATTTTCTAATTGTTGCCCGATTTTCACATACAGGCTCAAATAGGCAGGGGTCTATTTTTCAGGTATTCATAAAGGAAAAATGGATTAAATTTTTCCTTAGATCACCAAGACATCACGGTCGCCATGAGTTTTATATCTCCCTCTGCATGGGAAATGGTCTCCCCGAAATGGTCTTAGATCGCCGAAAGATGAAGGGTTCGGCATGAGGTCTTGTTGACCCAAGGAAGTCTCACCGACAGGTTATGGCTTCAGCGTAATGTCTCACTGAAATCCGGTGGTCTCGTTGAAGAAATAGGATCTCGAGGAGATGTCTCTCCAAAATACGGAGGTCTCGACAAAATTTGGTGCTCTCATTGTGATGTCTCACCGACAGGACGAGGTTTGGCTGAATAAAGGAGGTCTCGGCGAAAGATCAAGGGCTTCACTGTAAAGTGTCGATCGGGGTTAGTCTTTCCGACATAGATGACATTGGTATAACATCTGGCCGACAGGGCAAGGTCTTGCCGAAGGAAGTTGCATTCACTGATAGAAGGCTCGGTCGGTGTAATGTCTCACCGACCGAAGGTGGTCTTGCTGAAAGGAAAGAATCTGTGCTTAGGGAAATAGAATGGTTTTGGGATGATGTCCTACTGATTGCTGGAGGTCTCATAAAAATGAAAAGAGTTTAGGGAGAAGTCTCCCCGACCCGATGGTGTCTTGCGAAAGGGAGTTAGCATCAGCGTAATGTTGAGCTTGGGAAGATGTCCTACCGACCTGATGGTGTCTCGCCGAAGGTTTATGCCTTCAGTATGAGGTCTTCCCGACTGATGTTTGTCTTGCCGATAGCAATGGGTTTGCTGCTGATAGTGAGAGCTCTTGCTAAATGTGGATGTCTTTCCGATGGTTTTTAGAGATGTTGATATGACTTTTGTAGCTTGCTATGAACTCTTGCCGACGGTTGTGAGTTATGTTGATAACTGCTGAAGGGGCATAATCACATTGGGGAGACACAGCTAGTGTCTCACTGACATGCGATTCTTATGAAGTGATCTCTAACTATCTGGAAATCTACATGGCACGAGTTCAACTAGTCAAAAGGAGCTGAAGGTAGACCATGGGTAGTTTGACTATTGTGACTATTCCTGTGGGGAAGATCAGCGAAATATGAGTAGTATGGATCTGCTCTGGGATCAAGGAAGAAGCTATGAGTCTCAAAGATAGCTGGGATGTCTGTTGGTAGGAGTGGATCGACATTTATGATAATGCTTCAAGACATTCAAAGAAACTCTGATGGATATTCGAGGGTTGACCACAGGGGCTAGAAGTTAATACGATTGTTGCAAAAGATCAAGGAGGCCATTCCTGGAGTGACCCTTCACCGACATGGACAGCAGGGATGCACGTTTAATGTAGCATTAACTTCATTCAAAATATGTAAGGTAAGATCTTTATGGAAGCTGATGTTTTTGTAAGCCCTAGGGGCTGGGACTTTTGTATATATGGCTTTTTCGCCTCTTTGTAAAGGAGTTTAGATTATGCATTTTGGAGAGTTATTGATTTTTCTTAAATCCTTTCAAAGTTGTATGCTTTGTAACTCATTTGGATTTTGGAATATGGAATAGAGATTACCTTGGAAACCAGTGTTAGTATTCATACTACTTTCATTTTTGTCTTTCGATTATGCAAATTTTGAACTGTGCTTTTTTCTAAGTCTGCATTTGAACTTTAAGGTTGTGAAATTCATCTTTCCTTCTTAAAATACATATGCAGATTAAGCCTTTTCAGAATGATGCATAATTTCACAAATTTTATGTTGAGTAAATGAAATAGCTATCATTAGTTTTCCAGTGTATGTTCATCTTGTTTTCATTTCATGATTTATGTCAGTTCGGTGTATCACCATAGGGTTTAGTTTTCATTTTCATGCACTCCTCCCTTTTCCTTACAAAGATCAGTAGTTAGGTGATAAGACAAAGGAATCCGACCTTCTCCAGAGGTTGACCTCTGTTTACAAGAAACCCATAGCTTTAGATGTCATCCCATGTTACACTAGATTATTGAATTTTACATTCAGCAGGGTGCAAAATTTTAGTATTTAATAGTTTTGGCACACCTGGTGGGACTAGTTCTACATTATATTGTTGGTTTCGTATGCAACTAGCAAGTTTTAGACTTTAATACTGAAGTCATTTTTGCATACTTGGCAACTCCATAAAGAGAAAGAACTTTAGAATCAGTGCTTTTATAGTTTATGAGAAGAGTTCAGACAAGGAGTAACTCAGTTCCTTTTGAATATTTGTAGTTGTCCCCACCTAGAAGATAAGGCAGAGCAACAAAAAGGGCACCTCCTTCTAAGAGAGTATAGTCTACACCACCTAGTGTTAGACCAGAAATTGCGTTTTCACCATCAAGAAGGAGAGGAAGACCATCTAAAAAACAAATTGAGAATTGTTCAGCCTCACCTAGCCTTGGAACAGAAAGGTCTCCTTTAAGCAGTCCAACTACTTTTTCTAGTTATATATTTTCAAGTTTTTTTGTTGTAGAAAGTTCATCAACTACAGTTTTTACAAATTTAAATCCACTTTTAATGGCTGCTCCCAGAAATTAGCCTTTTGTGCCATTTAATAGAGGTAGTCCATTAAATTTTACACAACACAATGACATTCCAATGGCAGCTTTGAAAAGTTTGCCAATTTTCACTGGGGAAGATCAGACTACCCCAATTGAACATATACAAGATGTTGCTTCCTTATGTGGTGTGCACCATATCACATAAGAAGATGTAGCTATAAGACTACTTGGAGTAGCATTCAAAGGAAGAAAATTATAGTGGTTCAGGAATCTTGGAGTAGGTTCAGTTTCCACTTGGGATGACTTGGCTGACAAATTACACAAGCAATTTCAGGACAGGTCCGATAATTTGTCTTTGTTGGAGTAATTAACTACACTTAAGAGGGCTCCTTAGGAGCAAATGAATGATTTCAATTTCAGATTTCAAAGAACTTGGGATAGAATCCCTGCAACAGTGAGGCCACCTCCAGAATATGCAGTTTTGTACTTTTTGAAGGCTCTTAATAGTGATATAGTCATTATGATACAATCAATGGGGGGTGTTTCCCTACTAGATGCATTTGAAGTAGCAATTAGAGCTGAAAACAGCCTAATACAGGCTGGTAAACTTGCTCAGGCCACCAATGCCCATATTTCTAGATATTCATTTGAATATCCCTTTGTAGATACCACCTTTTGCACCTCTGTCATATGTTCCAACAGTATTAGCTGTTGTAACACAAGAAACTATTGTTCCAAGATCTTTAAGTGAGTTACAGGAGATCAAAAGTTTGTTAAAAACTTTTGGAAATAAGCTTGTAAGCTTGGAAAAGCAGCAATCATATAACATACCTTATCAACAGAAGAATTTAGGTCAGCAACAACAATATCAAGGTAATAGACAAGCCTATCAAGGCAACTAGCAGGGCCCAAGACAGAGTGTAAATATAAGACCTTTTTACCCTTATGCTCCAGCACATGTTAGTGCAGTTAAGGAGCTTATCCCTATTCAAAACAACCTAGTAGCAGATTATGAGTGGTGCTACCCTTGTAACCAACCTCACAATCAGGTCACTTGCTCAAAAGGACTCATTAATCAGGCACTTATGGTACAAAATGCCTCAAGTTCACAACAAAATGAATTCAATTATGCAACTCCATAACACCAAGACCAGCTTACCAATGAAATTACCCTAATTAACTGGCAAGGTGAGGAATTTTGTTGACTTAATATAGATAATTGTCCAGTTGTAGCTAACACAAGGGCGAAGAAAAGAGATTTTGAGCTTGATCAAGCAGCTTATAAAGAGAAAGCAACAACTGTAGAACCATCTACATCTCAAGTGACTCATGGTTTGCAAAGAAATCAGCAACTCCCAGTTAAGGAGCAACCACACTTGCAAGTTGATCATGCAGGCACAAAGGTACATCATAAAGTGAACCCAGCTGTACCCTATAATATTATTTATAGTATGAAAAAGATGAATGTAACGATGTATATGTGGGATTCATTAGCTATCCTAGGACAAAAAGATATGTTACACTCAACTTTGTCAAATTTTAAAGTGTCTGATGAATCTGAGTCTCCAATAGGTCAGTTAGAATTGTGTTGACAAATAATCCTCAAAAAAGTGATAAAAATCCCAAAAAAGAGGCAAGAAAAGAAATCAAACCACCTCCATTTTACGTGTCTATAATCATAGGTGATAAGTTAGTTCATAACTGTATGGTAGACAGTGGAGTTAGTAGCTCAGTAATGCCAAAGAAAATTGCTGACAAGCTTGGACTAAAGTATCCGTGTTTAGATAAAGGAGTGATTCAATTGGATGGTACCTCTGTTAATACATTGGGTAGTATTAAAGGCTTGAATCTTACCCTTCATGCTTGTCCAAAATTTTCAGTTCCTTAGGACATATGTGTCATAGATCTCACACCTTTCTTTTCTTTGTGCCTCTCAAAAGACTTTACAGCTAAAATAGGTGGTTATGTGTCAGCCAATTGGTCACATATGTTGTTTAGAGCAAGATATGGAACTAAGGTTACCATTAAATATGAAAAGTTGGCTAAATATCACATTGAGCCATAAAACCCAAGTCCTGTCAACATTGTTCATACTACTGCAGACACCAATTGTGTCATTTTTACTGATAATGAGTTGGTTGCTGCTCAAGAACTTCAAGCAGAAGTTGTTCCTAATGTGTTGCTACATGAATGGGTAGCTGAAAATGTGTTGGACAGTCCTGAACACCTTATTCAAGATGTCGGTATGGGTAATTATGTGATGCTTGAACCTGATGCAGAGGTTTCAAACCTTGAAAAAGCTATAGATCAGTTGTTGCAACAACAAAATGGACTTTGGGAAATGTTTTTGATGGTTCCAGAAGCAAGAATGGAGTAGGTGGATGTGCTATGGTGGTTTCTCCACAGGGTGATAAGTATTTTTCAGTCTTTTTATTTTTATTTTGCATGTTCTAACAATAGTGCTGAGTATGAAGGACTCACTCAAGGCCTTGAGTGGGCAAGGAAAAGAGGAATCAACTGCTTGAAAGTCTATGGAGATAGTGAATTGATAGTTAATCAGGTTAGGGGGCTAAATGTTTCCAAGAATGATGCTTTGAAGTCTTACAGAAACAGAGTATGGAACATAATTGAAGAATTTAATGCCTTCAATCTGATTTCTATTCCACAAAATGAGAATAAGCATGCTGATAGACTTGCGGAAATTGGAGCACAGTTTGATATTCCAAGCGATATCAAAAAAATAAAAATATAGTAGTATGTTAAGGTGGTTATTAGGCCATCAATTCCTAATAAAAACATTAACTAGCAGGTATTTGAAAATGATGAACAAATTTTAACCTTTCTGCTCCAAGAAGATCAATTTTCTATAGTGAACCAAGAAAAGATCAAACATCAGTATGATGACCAAGTGATACAGCTGAAGACAAATAAACTTCCCAAAGGGTTGGTTACCTTGGAATCCATATTCAATTTTGTTGACCAGCTTAAGAAGAAAAAAATCAGCATTCAAGTAGAAGAAGATCATTATGAAGAAGTGGAAATCTTTAAAGTTAAGCTTCTCAAATTAGGAAAAATCTATTTAGTTGAAGATAAGAGAGCTTTCATTGTTTTATGTCGAGAGTATCATGATGTTTTTGCTTGGCAATATTTTTGATTTAAGAGGGTTTGATCCTCATATTGCATAACATACAATTGAGTTAGAAACTGATGCCAAGCCTATTAGACAAAAATAGAGACCACTAAACCCTAAGCTTGAACCTTTCATGATCAAAGAGTTGACCAAGTTAGTTGAGGGGGGTATCATATTTCCAATTAAACACACATCCTGGGTTTCTAACCTTGTTGTGGTTAGAAAAAATAATGGTGTGGTAAGATTATGTGTAGATTTTAGAGACCTTAACAGAGTGTCTCTGAATGATCATTACCCCTTACCGTCTATGGAACAAATCCTCCAAGCTGTTACTAGTTTAGAAATATTTTCTCTTCTAGATGGATATTTTGGTTATAACCAGATTCTTGTCAAGGAGGAGGATCAGTATAAAACATAATTTACAACAAAATGGGGCACTATGGCCTACAAGAGAATGCGTTTTGGTTTATCTAATGTTTGTGCCACCTTTCAGTGTGCCATGGATATGGTATTTCAGAGTTTAATCTAGAATTTTTTGCTGGTTTACTTAGATGACATAACTGTATATTGAAAGAATGCAAATGAACACTAGTCACATCTAAAGCAAGTTTTTGAAAAATGCAAAGAATATGGAATATCTCTCAATTCGAGAAAGAGTATTTTTTCTGTTCATGAAGGTAAACTGTTAGGTCATATAGTGTCAAAAGATGGAGTTACCATTGATCCTGAAAGAGCTAAGGCTATACTCGAACTGCCATTACCTAATCACAAGAAAGGATTGCAGAGCTTTTTAGGGAGAATCAACTTTTTAAGAAGATTCATTCCCGATTTTGCAAATTTACTACAACCCTTGACTGCCATGCTTAAAAAGAATGTAGTTTTTAGTTGGACTAAAGAAGAAAAATGTAGTTTTGAAGAAATCAAGGAAGCTTTCTCATCAGCTGGGTATGTACAGGATCATGGTGTGCCAAAAAGTGGCAATATTATGGGTATTTGTAGGGTATGTGGCTGACGACTTTTTTTTTCACCCAAAATTAATGAAACGTAAAGGGTTTTTAGAGGAGATTCTCAGCTTTCCAAAAAATAAATTATGATTTAATTTGAATTTAATAAATAATTATTATTCATTTTCTATTAGAATTATGACTAAAGTCCTGATCGATAGGCTGATTAAAAACATCTATAACTTTCAACGGTATCATATTTTTTGAATCCAAAACATGCGTCACATTCTATGCTTCATACTATAGGATTAAAAAAATAAAAATTAAATTTCATGAAGTTTTGACCAAGTTAAGGTGGTTAGACATACGAGTTTTTATATTTTTTAAAAGTTGTAATAAAAAAATTCATAATTAATTATTTACTTGGAAAAAATTACAAAAAAATATGCATCACATCTGACATGAGTCCTCTACTTATATATAAAATCTTATAAAAAAATATTATCATTTTATTATGGTTAGGGTGGTCAGACAGACACCTACTTATTTTTTCCCCTGAAATTTAAGTACTACGCATTGAAATTTCAAATTTTCACCAAATAGATTTTATTTATTTTTAAATAAACCTAGTATTTTAGAAACTACATTCAATTTTCTACAAATTCTATTATTACATATTTTTGAAATAATATAGATAACTTATTCAAATATTTACATTAGGTTGCCTAACACTGATTTTTCTAAATTTTTTGCCACTTAAGGGCCTATTTTTTGCATGATGATCCTGCACATACCCAGCTCCAACACTAATAAATCCATATTTCTCTAAAGACTTCTTTTTGTATGCTTTTGGTATCATTATTTCAATCTCTGCTATGCTGGTTCAGAAAAATAGTGATAATTTAGAGTAGCCAATAGCTTTCTTTAGTCAAGTACTTGCTGATTATGAAGAGAAATATACATTTGTTGAGAAACATGTTCTCATTGTGATCAGAAGCCTAAAGAAGTTTAAACCCCTAGTTTCAAACAATAAAATTCATATTTTGGTTGCACACCCGAGTGTGAAGGAGTTTTTGTTGAACAAAGATCTGAGTGAGAAAAGAGCAGGGTGGATCACAAAAGTAATGGAATTTGATGTTGACATCAACATCACAAAACTTGTCAGGGGTAGAGGACTTTGTGAGCAACTTTCCTCCCCTTTGGAAGATGCACAAAAATCAGAAACTAGCACTATTTTAACTAATACAGATGAGTCTCAAAATGTTCAAAATACTATACCCGCATCAGTTGTAGGTTGGGTTCAAGAAATGACCTGCTTTCTTCATACTGGTGAATGTCCACCAGGTCTGGATAGAGCAAAATGAAGATACTTCAAATTGCAGTCAATTCCTTATGTCCTTATTGATAATATCCTTTTTAGGAAAGATCTGAATGGTGTCTTGTTAAGGTGTATTGATACCAATCAAATAGAAAAGGTACTGCATGAGTTTCATGATGGAATTTTAGGAGGGCACTTTTCTCCAAGGACAACCGCTTGGAAAATTATGAGATCTGGTTACTACTGGCCCGACTTGTTTAAAGATACATATGCATGGTCAAGGAAGTGTGTGAAATGTGCTTTGTTTGCAGGAAAGGAAAAGCGTCTTGCTATAAATTTACATCTAATTCAAGTAGAGCATCCCTTCATGAGATGGGGAATTGATTTTATTGGACCAATTAATCCACCATCTAGTGTTGGTTACAAGTTGGTGCTTACTACTACAGACTATTTCATAGGGTGGATAGAAGTAGTAGCTTTGAAAGAAGCAAATGAATCTTCAGTTTTGAGTTTTTATGAAGATATAATCACCAGATTTGGAGTTCCTGACTCCATCATTTTAGATAATGCTCTTGCATTTGTTGGATTAAGAGTCACAGATTGGGCTATTAAACGCATAATTAATTTGAATACTTCCTCCAATTATTACCCGCATGGTAATGGATTAGTTGAATGTACAAATAAAAATCTGATTAGAATCATTAAGAGGACTATGGAAGAGAATCAAATAATTTGGCATACCACATTGAAATTTTCACTTTGGGTAGATAGAATAACCCCTAAGAGATGAGTTGGTAATTCTCCATATATCCTCGTTTATGGTAAAGAGGCTAGATTACCTTTATCTATAGAGCTTCCATCTCTAGAAATTATTCACCAATTGGAGATGTATGAAGAACAGGACCCAATGGCCATGAGATATGCAAAGCTCATGGACCTCAAAGAATCAAGAGACAAAGCCATGAAAACTTTGGAGTACCATCAGCTCCAAATGAAGAAAACATTTGATAAGAAAGCTACCACCAAAGTTTTCAAGGAAGGTTAAATTGTTCTCAAGTGGGATGTGCTAAAGAGTGGTCGAGGAAAACATACAAAATTTGACCATTTCGAGGCAAGTCCTTTTCTTGTTACTGAATGCAAGGATAATAATGCATTATAGTTATCAAACATGGATGGAGAAAAGTTACAAATCCCAGTTAATGGGATTCACCTCAAACGTTGTTTTGAGGTATGATTTATCATTGTACATATTAGGTTAGGTTTTACGCTTTCAATAAGTGCTTCTGCACTTTAGTTTTGTTGTTGTTGCATTTCATAATTGTTGTTCCAACACAGTTTGGTAGTTTCACTTTAGTTTCTCTGGTTTCAATAAGTTTCTAATGTCCTAATCTGCTTCATGACTCTCAAGTGAGTTGCAGCCATGTGAGAAATTCTCTGGGTCTATTCTGAGGTTTTTACTAAGTGACTCCGAGCCTAATGGACAAGTTTTGGCTACTGGTTTCTAGGTTTAACAGGAAAACATCCAACAAAGGTCGCCAGAAATGTTGCCCAATTTTCACCTACAGGCTCAAATAGGTAGGGGTCTATTTTTCAAGTATTCATAAAGGCCAAATGGATTAAATTTTTCCTCAGGTCGCCAAGACATCACGATCGCCGTGAGCTTTATATCTCCCTCTGCATGGGAAAAAGGCTCCCCGAAATGGTCTCAACTCACCAAAAGATGAAGGGTTCAGCATGAGATTTTTCTGACCCAAGGAAGTCTCATCGATAGGCTATGGTTTCGGTGTAATGTCTCACCGAAAGTCGGTGGTCTCACCAAAGAAATAGAAGCTTGGGGAGATGTCTCACCGAAAGATGGAGGTGTCGGTGAAATTTGGTGCTCTCGCTATGATGTCTCACTGACAGGGTGAGGTCTAGTCGAATAAAGGAGGTCTTAGTGAAAGATCAGAGGCTTCGTTGTAAAGTCTTTTCGACCGGGGTTAGTCTCGCCGACATAAATGACATCGGTATAACGTATGGCTGACAAGGTGAGGTCTTGCCGAAGGAGGTTGCATTCGCTGAAAGAAGGCTCGGTCAGTGTAATGTCTCACCAACTGAAGGTGGTCTTGCCGAAAGGAAATAATCTATGCTCGGGGAAATAGAATTGTTTTGGGCTAATGTCCTACCAATTTCTAGAGGTCTCAGAAAAATTAAATGAGTTCAGAGAGAATTCTCCATTGTTTAGATGAAGTTGGATACACCATTGTTTTCATCTAAACATGTGATCGATAATGTTCTCCAGCTGAATATAATCTCATACAATAATGGGTTGGTACATGATTTCATGAATGAAGCTTTAGGGCCCTTTTCTATCCTCAAATATAATATTATTCCAATTTTTCCAGAGTTTTCCCTATTTAAAATGATAGAAGTGGCTCACATCTCTCAGAACAATTTCTCTTGAAACAGTCTTGGAGATGAATTTAGATGCAGTGTGGCAATCAGAACATACTTGAAGGTTCTTAACAACTCTAATAGTTGTACCAGGGTCCATGTTTAACAAACCAAATGCAATTGCTAACATTTCACTATGGTGCTAGCTAAATGATTCTTTATACCCTGTTACCTTCATTTTCCAAGCCAATTTATCCTACATTTCATAGCTTTTCCATGTTTCTGGACGTGATCTATCTCCTACACAAAAAACATGTATCAATTTACGACCTTCAATCTAACTACATCTAGGTATCTTTTTAATTCCTCTATATTTCATCAATCTCTTTACTATTTGATCCTATTTGATCCTTGTACATATCTTTTAGAGAAGAAAAAAAGTTGCGACATTTTTTAGGATCTAACTAAAAAAGTAGTGTTGTTGGAAATACTGAGCCTATATTCATATATGATCCACATGTACCACATATTTAACTAGAATCTTAGTAATAATGTTTAGGGTGTCCTTAATATAGGCAATGGAGGTCAACCATGCACACCTAATGATAAACTATATAGGTAAATTTTAATGCAATAAGGGTTACTAACGTGTGAAGTATGTGGGTAAAAGCAAGAAGTTGGGTACACGAAGAGGGGAAATCTCGCGGAAAAAAAAATTCGCAAGAAATGCATATGTGTTTTCAAAGAAACGCTTACGCGTTATGGATCAGGTACCCGAGCGTAGATCTAAATGCGTATGCGTTCAGACTCGGGTACGCGAACATAAAAAGCGTACGCATTATGAAACGCGTATACATTTATAATGCGTACGCATTTTGAAATGCATACGCATTTCGAGAAAGTATTTATTTTTTTAAATGAATGACTGTAATTCATTTTCCACCATTTTGATCTGAGGGTGATTAGAAGAAAGCAGAGTGCGTACGCAACCTCATCGACTTCTAGGTTTTTTGAATTCTTCATATAATTTTTGGTTTATATCTTTCTTTCTTTTTTTAATTAGTATTTAATTTGTGTTTAGCTCAATATTTTATTGGTTTTAATTGCATTTAAAAAACCAATAACGTCAACGAAATGAAGAAATTTAAATTGTAACCTCATCGACTTCTAGGTTTTTTGAATTCTTCATATATTTTTTGGTTTATATCTTTCTTTCTTTTTCTTAATTAGTATTTAATTTGTGTTTAGCTCAATATTTTATTAGTTTTAATTGCATTTAAAAAACCAATAACGTCAACGAAATGAAGAAATTTAAATTGTAAATTGAAAACCCTAAAAAATAAACCTAAATTGAACACATTTAAAAGGTAGAAATTTCAAAACCCTAGGTTACAAAATTTCCATAGGTCTCTAAAAACTAATTTACATTGTAGGTTAATCTTTGGACCTAAACCCTAAAACGTAAACCTAAAACCCTATTTACCGTAATTTACGTAAACCTAAAATGGACTATTTAGCCTAATTTAAGTAAACCCTATTTCAAAGGAAGAGTCTATGTCATAGAAACGTTTCAAAAAATATATGATTAGATAAAAAATTGGGTCTAGGGTTTAGGTTTTAGGATTTAGATCTCCTCTTCCTTTTTAAATCATCCAAGAGTGCTTGGAGGTCCAAATAGGTTCAAAATCCATCATGTGTCTTCTATATGTTTTCATGTCATCAAATCTCTAAATCTAAACCCTAAACCCTTATTTACCATTCATTTTGTTGTAGGACCTTAAAATTAAATTTGGTTGCCTTAGGAAACTCCACCAAATTTTATTCCCTTAAGCCATGGAACATTTTTTCCTAGTCCACCTTACTAGACATAGATCCCCTTAAGCCATCCTATCACCCTAAAGCGTAAATCGATGTCTTAAGGGGTCCTAATATGACATTTCTTAAGGGGATCAAAGAAGTTCTCAAATTTTGGTGAGTAGAGCTCAATCTCATCTTTGTTTATTTTGTACATTGCAATTAGGTCACTAGTGCATATATCTATGTGTCCCTTTGAATGTATTCTATTAATTTTTCATTCTTATCTTTAGTATTCTTTGAAAACAATGAATGAGATTATAAATTTTAATGTTAGTGAACTAAACTTATAATTTCTTCTTAACTACTTTGTCCCACTATGTAGAGATCTTGTGTCTCTTAGATGAGTTCTTGAGAGTTACTTAGGCCAACTTGTATAGTGAAGTTGAAAAAAAGAGATTGTATAAGAGTTATTATCTATTTTAGGATGGGTCAAAACATGTGAGAGTCATAAAAAATTACTTACCATAGTATTTTCATGCATTATTAGTGACTGTGGTGTTGCCATTTTGTTATTTCCTAGGAATCCTTATGGACCTATATATTGGATTCTTTGGGTAGAAGATGTATGCAATGTATTTTATAAAGTTATTCTATCCTTTATTTTAAATAGGATTAGGATTTTTTATATCATTGTTGTATTCTATAGAATCCCTATGAGTATATTATAACCATAAATCATCTAACAATGCATTGAGTTGTGTGGTAAATTAGAGGATAGTTATTCTTGAAATAGGATTCATAAAGTATATTTATACCTCTTTCCTTCTTATAGTTGCATATATTCTTATTTCTCTCTTTTTTCCTTTTTAGTTGTAGATCTTATTTGGTATTATGAGACTATCCTCTAAGATTAAATTTCTATTTTCATGTATTATGTGGTCATGTACAAAATGGAATATTTTTCATGTTGGGTTCTTGCTTTTGGCTTCTTAGTTACATGAGAAAGTACTAGTTGTTTTGAATACTATTTAAAGTTCTTACATATGTTGGTTTCATTCTTTAAATCCATGGTTGAATAGAAGAATTGGATTAATGAACCCTCATTACATGTTAGTTGTAGAGTTGATCTCTTAGCATGTAGAAGCTCCCAAAAAACCTTGTTCTTCTATTTGGATGAAAAAAGTGATGGTTGTGGAATATTTTGGTTGCTTAAATTTCCTAGATAACCCTCTAGCATTTTTAGATATTCAAGTATTACTAATGAAATTTTGAATTTATATGTGGCAATACTCAAGATGTGTGAGTTGTATAATTTTTTGGTCTTCCTATACATATAGGTTGCATTAAAATTATAGTTGGGTGGTCTACAATAATATATATTTTTTAAAGTGTTGATAGTGTATTATGTGTATAGGGATCAATCCACTTATGCTAGGGAGATGATATTCTTGAAGGATGTATGGATGAACTCATTAAAATAAAGAGTTAAATACCATTCTAATTGTTGAGAATGAATAATTTTTCCTTCGCTTTGGGATTAGCTAGACCTAGGAGAGTATTCCTAGAGGTAGCCTTTAATAATATTTAATCACAAACAAAGATATATTTAAAATATAAAAACTATAATAGTATCTATATACATGAAATTTGAGAATTTAGATAAATAAATTTATGTCCTCAGATTTAATTAAATTTTGTCATACTTGATTAAAATACATCTATTCATTTTGAATTGTAGGACCTTAAAATGAAATTTGGTTGCCTTAGGCAACTTCACCAAATTTTATTTCTTTAAGCCATGGACCATTTTGTCCTAAGACCTTACTACACATAGATCCCCTTAAGCCATCCTATACCCTAAATCGTAAATCGATCTCTTGAGGGGGAATTTGACATTTCTTAAGGGGATAAATTTGGTGAATAGAGCTTGATCTCACTCATCTTTTTTTTATATTTTGTACATTGCAATTAGGTCACTACCATATATCTGTGTGTCCCTTTCAATGTCTTCTATTAATTTTTCATTCTTATCTAAATAGTATTATTTGAAAATAATGAATGAGATTAAATAAATTTTAATAAAACCCCATAATTTCATAAATCTACCCTTCATATTAACAACCAAACACTGGAATCAATTTAATGTGTGTACATGCTATGAATTTTAATGTTATGGATTTTATTTAATGTTATTTACAAATGGTCTTCAAATGAAATATATTTTGAATTTGTGCATGTTCAATGTGATTTTTAAATAACTTTCAAAATTTGTGCATTATTTAATTAGTTTGTTGATATATATTTTTAATTGTTTAACATGTAGTTGCCATATCATTGCTCACATGGATCCATTGTTTAATTTAGAGGATTTTATTCCCAGTCAAGAAATTCCTATCGATCCCATACATCCCAATCCACAACATGAACATTATAACCCTAGCACACCTCCACATTCTCCACCGCCAAACCCCACACCCCCTCCTGTAGTTGATGAAGATCAATTAAGAGAGAATATTCGAGCAAACCTTATTGTCATTTGAGGAACTATAGATCTTATAAAAAAACATCCTATAGTCCCTCCCCATCTCACACGGTTTGCATCTACGATGCAAACTATTGTTGATTATGTTCGATCTATTGATGCGAACCTAGTTAGGTTCCATCAATGCAGAGAAGAGAGGAGACAATTCTATGTGGATTGACTGTCATATAAAGAAATCAATGACCTGAAAATTACCAAACAAGCCATGCGCCAATATTTTATTAATCCCCAAAAACCAATCCATTCCACCCATGAAAAAATGAATTTCAATTTTATGGTGTAGGAACCCGCAGATAGTTGCACATTTTTGGGATAGATGGTGGATGGTGTTTGATACTCCACCACATGGAAATAGTGAGGTGCCCTTATACTTTTTGAGAAAGTTATGGGCTGAGTTTGAGTTGGGTAAAAAACCCAACTATTTTGATATGAGGTCATTTCAGGGAGTTGGTCATGGCATGCCTCAACATAGACTAAGGGCATGCATCGATCCTCAGTGACGTCCTCTAATTTCTCCTATTTTTCCTCTTCCTTCTCCTAGTGTTCCTGCTACACTTAAGTAGAAAACCATGTTATCGACATTAGGAGAATTGAGTTCACTTTCAGGACATCTCACTTAGTAATTTACACATGCGGCCACTGAAGTGGCCAATAGGGAGCATGGAGGCTCGGGCTATAGGGATACTCAGACATCCACTTCAGGCGACGCACATGCATCTGGGATGGGGTCATACCTGAATTTACTATATTCCGAGGATCGTCCTACATAGGTATGTTCATCTTTTGAACTTAAATTTAATTCAAGTTTGAAATATGAAAAATTCATGTAAATAATAACATCAAATTATATATATTTAATATAATATTAATTCAATAAGTGTTTGGTATAGATGCATGATCACATGATGCCTCAAACTCAATACGATCATCGTGTGCATATGTCAAGTGTTGTAGATCTAGGCTCACCTTTTGGACAGGTACTTCAACCAATATATATATTAAATAATTTGTGTGGATATATATATCTAATTTAATTTGAATTTGTACAAATTTTTGAATTGATATATTATATCTAGATGTAGGGAGGTCATACAATACCTAGTACTGACCAACCACAAGTTACAGTGGTGAGTGCTCCTGAGACATCATCAGCTCAGGTGCGTGCTTTCAAAAGTTTGTTAAGTTTAAATTAAATAGACATCATAGATCTAATTTAATTTTTTCATTTACATACACATGTGTCAATGATCTATACGAACTGTTGTACATCTATATGTAGGAATTTCATGAGATACCCATGGCGAGCCGTGCACCTAAGACATCATTGGCGTTTATGAATGGGAAATCTCAGGTGTGTGATCATGAGGTCATATCATTTGAGGTTGTAAACTTTACTTTAAAAATATCCTATACAATTTTTATGGACCTTTTAAATATATATATTCAAGGTTTTCACATATTGTTTGCTTTATATGAATATGCAGGATATAGTAGATCAGGCATTTGCATCTTCTCAAGTGACAGTTATGCTACCCGTTGAAGAAAATGTACCAGTTACAAATTCACATGATCATATGGTAATTTATGCATACTAGAAATAATTTTTTCTATATATAAATACTAGATATTTAATTAAATTTATTTTTATCTAAAAGTTTATATTTTCATGTTTAAATATGTTTAATTATATCAAAATATCTAGAAATAAATTTAAATCTAATTTCAAGTTTCTTGTACTCTTTTACAACATGATGTAGGTACATCTAGTCAACATGGAACAAAGAGGAGACTTGATTTGACCGATCAACCTGAAAGTTAGATGGTTTAAATATATTTTATGGACTATAGATCTCTAGTTTTATTTAAATATATGTGTTGGACTTGACATATAAATTATATGGACTATCTATCTCGAGTTTTACTTTGAAGATGTTATGTGTTGGAATTGACATGGACTATAAATTCTATGGACTATCTATCTTGTTATGTTCATTTTCATGATTATATGCACTCATACATTTATATTTTATCTAATTTTCAAGTATTACATGCACTATATAAATTCTTATCTACAATCAAATTTAATATATATATAATTTATCACATGGTTAGGTGACAAATTAAAACATTCCTTAAATAGTTTAGATCATATTCATAATAAATTAAGGGCATATAACTTTAACTATTTTCCAATTAGATAGCAAATATTTGAATCAATAAACAAAAAAACTATCTCCTTGTACATGTATAAAATGTATAATCTATACAATTGAATAATTATATAAAATGTGGTAAATACAAGACATGAAATGTATAATCTATAAATTTGGAGCAAGATATTTAAAAAGTGACATTGAACAAACATGTATAATGTATATCAAGATGTTTATTACAACTATATAATACGATGAAACATATATGCACATGTAGATACAATTAAAACTTATCAACTTTTAGGTGAAGACCAAAAATTGACATTTACATAGTCTCGATAAAATAATTTTTCAGTTCAACAATCACTTCGTAGATCGACTTGATGAGAACTTGCAAAAATAATTAATGTAAGTAACTACAATTTTTATGATTCATTTAAGAAAAAAAATTATGTGAGAAAAGAATAGTATATAGTAAATTCCATACAAATTCAAAAGATGTTTGCCATAGGATGGATTAAGGGGACCTAAGATGATATATAGCTTAAGGGGGGTCTTAAGAGAATGGCTTAAGGGGATATAAGAGGATGGTTTAAGAGGATGCATCTCATGAACCCTAGGATATGGCTTAACAAGTCCTAAGAAGATGGCTTAAGGGGAATTATGAGAGTCATTTAAGAGGATGGCTTAAGGGGATGTAAGAGGGTGGATTAAGGGGAGTTGATAAAATGACTCAAAGGGATGTAAGAGAGTGGATTAAGGGGATGTAAGAGGGTGGATTAAGGGGAGTTGATAAAATGACTCAAAGGGATGTAAGAGAGTGGATTAAGGAGATGTAAGAGGTTGGATTAAGGGGAGTTGATAGAATGGATTAGCATCCAAAGTGCATCGTATATATCAAAATATATCATAATTATTAGAGTCCTTTAAGGGGGTGGCTTAAGGGATGTAAGAGAGTGGATTAAGGGGATGTAAGAGGGTGGATTAAGGGGAGTTGATAGAATGGATGAAAGGGATGTAAGATAGTGGATTAAGGGGATGCATGTTATGAACCTAACAATATGGATATTAATAGGCCCTAAGAGGATGGCTTAAGGGGAATTATGAGAGTGACTTAAGGAATGCAAGATTATGGATTACATGGATGTAAGAGGATATGACTTAAGGGTTCTTTAAGAGGATGGATTAAGGGGATGAAAGAGGGTGGATTAAGGGGAGTTGATAGAATGACTTGAAGGGATGCAAGAGGGTGGACTAAGGGGAGTTGAGATAATGAATTTATACTATCAATTAAATGTATCTAGAACTATATATAGTTACCTATCTCTATATTTGAATTCCATTGTAATATATATGCATCTCCTCTCTTTTTTGTAAAGCATCTAATTTTGGGAGACCTGAAACAAAAATGATATAAAAATTTAATTAGGAAATGATTAAATATAAATATATATATCAATTAACTATATAAACAACTAGATATACTTACCAATAATTATTTACTCTATTGTACCATCTGCATCCTCTCTCCTTTTTAATGCATCTATGATTGTCTCATGATCATCCATTGAAAGTGTCCATAAAACTTTATTAGCAGACCTCCTTTGATATCTAACTAGTGTTATATTGGTTGCCAAAATCAAATGTGAATAATGTATAATCTTCTTGTGTCTTTCATAATCTTCAAATGCAGGCAAGCCATTATTTCTCATTAAATATTTTCAAAGCTAGGTGCCAACAACAACCACTGAACCAGTTGGATACTCAAAGTTGTCATCATCCACTCTAGGATGTGCCAACTTATGTTTTCTCTCAACACATCTAGCCAACCAGTAATCTCTCTCCTCTTCATTCCCCTTAGGTGCAACAACAACATACACATGTCCTAAAAAAATAAATATAAAATTCAATAAAAAGTGACTTATATTTAATTCACATATAAACATCCATACATACAAAATTCAACTCAATAAATAATGTACCTTCTTGTACAAGATCTGAAATACGATCATAATCATCTGATGCAAACACTTGATTATCTTCAATTATCGTTCCATGTTGAACATTTGTCGATGTAGGCATTAAGGCTCTTTGTTGCCATTGTTTAACCCATTCCATATTTTCACATGCCTCCCAATCACCTGCAATACAAAATTGACAAAAACATGCCAACTCACTTGTCCATATTGTCCATGTGTTTGCATTTGAACTCTTAAACGAATGCCATTTTGTAGATCCATTAATTGTTTCACAATCTTGTTGAGAAAAAATATCATTTTCTTCAACTAACCAAAAGAAGCATCAAATTATTAAGCTCTCACTTGTTCTTGTAGATAATTTGGTATTGCACATACATCTCTAAATTTCGCAGCATCCTCAAATTTTAGTTGCTCTTTAGCAAGAGCTCTTTTCACACATGCACCTGCTCCATCGTGTTCTCCCTTACCATGACTAGCTTCAAAAAAACTCCATATGTGTTGGATATTATTTTCCTTATGAACTCTACATAACCAATAAAACATTCTAGCATTTTTGAATTGACCCGTACAATTATCTGACCATATGAGATTTTCTAGCATTTTAATTCCTCTCTCTTTTAAATTTTTATAAAATATACCAAAACAATATTGTACAAACTCAAATGAATGTAATCCATTATAACTTACATAAAAATGGTACTCTCTCAAAATTTTCCTATTATCTTCTGTACTATCTTCTACATTTCTATAAACAATGTGAACAAATATAGCTACTTGCATTGAATTATAATACTATGATTGAATTTCTTCTTGTGGAGCAAGAGTATAATTTTCAGCAAAATCAACAACTGAGAATACACTTCCCATTGGGAATGTGTTTTTACATAAACGAAATTGATTATCTTGAGCCAATGAGCATTATGAGAGTGTTGAACATATTTAGGTACAAACTTATCTTTAAATTCATTAATAAAAGCATGCACATTAACTTTTTCCACAATTAGCTCAACACGTTTACCAATTTTTCCATCTTTTAAAGAATACTCAACATTTTTAATTTTTTTTACATCCACTAATTTTTGTCCAAATTCATCTAAACTACTTTCATGCATACATTCTCCTGATAATGAAAAGTTACCACATCTATCGCATTCTCCATAAATGCATGCTTTAAAAAAAAGAGTTTCCATTTAAAGAGGGATCACAAAACAAACCTGATATAAAATCTTTGATTCTTTCAGGTGGCATATTAATGCCACAAATGTCCTACATAATTTGGTTAGCATGCAAAGTGCATCATATATATCGAAATATATCATAATAATAATGAAATTGTACATGAGTCTTACAACAACAAGAGATTCATTGCTTATTAATTCTAACATACCAAGGTTTACACTTTTTGAATGATCTTTGACTTATGTTTTTGAAAAGGAAAAAATAGGTTTTACAGGGACCTGAAACTGCAAAGTATAAACAACAAAAGATTAAAAAATAAGTCCAAACAAGCAGACGACTATCCCAAAAAGGAAACGACAGCACCAAGAGACAACAAGGTGCAAAAAAAGGACCACCCAAAAAGCCAGAAACAAACACCACCGCACTACTCCAAGGTGTTCAACAACTCCTCAGCCTCCTTTTCAACATCCTTCATATCCTGTAACCCCTGCTTGAGGATTTGAGCCGTATGTGACGAAGCTGGGGTATTCCTCTTAGTGTTAGCCTGGGTATGAGTTGAAATCCCTTCACCAGCAGATCTGTCGCATCCTCTGTCTGCATCCACGACCAGTGAACCCTTTTGATTTTTTTTGAGCTTTTCCACCATAGCATTGATCATAATGGTGTTATGCCTAAAAATTTTGTGATTGTTCGCCACAGTGGCCCTAATATTTTGGCCTATCTTGGACATATTGCACTCAATACTAGTCAATTTTTCCTCCTGCGAATGTTGTCTTTTCCTTGGTAAGGGGGTTTCCTGTCCTTCATTCTCTTTACAACTCCAGCTAATCTTCTGCTCCAAATCCATGACCCTATTGCTTAGATCTATATTACAGCCTTTCAAATCATAGACTTCCTTCTGGGTCCACTTGAGAATAGTGAAAAGGCCATCTGTACTTTTTTCTGCCACACTCACAATGTCCTCAGGCTTGAGCTTATTCAGGGCTGAATATTCAATGGTAAGATTCAAGCATCTAAATTTTTTTTATATAATTCAGTTTGAGTCATATCTAAGAGATGCTTTGGATGAGTTTCATGAATTTTGGAACCCACCCTTAATTTTAAGAAATCTCTAATGTTAGGTGATACTCTTGTATTATCATGCCAAAATTTATGGATTAAATTTTTAATTTCATTAGTTAATTTCATGTTTGATCTTGGGAGTCTACCACAAAAACTTCAACATTGATTAATAGGATCCTTTCTAATACTTTCTCTTATTTTAGTAGCTCTTATCAAAGTTCTAGGATTTACTTTTACACATTTACTAATCTTAACATTCTTTTATTTGAAGTTGTTTTATCAACTAGAGCAGTAGTTATTGCACGACAAGCCGCATTCTTATCTTTCGATCGAATTTTCTTACCAATAACATCAATAGCATTAGCAACACTAGATATGACTTGTTCTACTGAATCATCTTTCTTTTTTGATTTTACAAAAACACCTAATTTTTTCATCACTTTTGTCATTTTCAACATTCTCATCAATTGCACCATGAGTTGACATTGGAATCCTAATTTCTTTCCATAAAAAACCATTTTATATATTTTATTTCCATAATTTCTAATTTTTCTCGAAGAAACTTTACAATGAAGGTTATCTAGCACATCTGTTTCAATTGTAAAAAAATCATTTTCACCTTCATCCATAGGAGTTTCATTTTCATTCACACAAGGGGTTTCATTTTCATTTTCAAATGTAAAAGGGATTTCATTATCATTTTCATTAATATGAGGGATTTCATTCTCATTTACATTCTCATAAGATATAATTTCATCATTTTCTTGTTTATGTATTGTTTCAACCCTAATATTATTGATCTCATCAATGGTGTATACAGCTTCATCTAAACAAGCAATATCAATATTATGAGAAATTGGGTTTGAACACATACCTGGATAGATTGTTTGAATAGATGCATTTTCCATATCATTGGGAGGTGGATTTGAAGACACACCTGAAGTTGTTTGCATATCATTCAAAGTTGAAGTTGAAGGCACAGTTGGGTTTGTCTCTGTAATTGCATTTTCTTCTATATTCACCATCTCCACATTTGCATAATCTACATTCATTTCATCATTCATGGCTTCCTCTTCAACATTCTTGGAACTAGATGTCTCCAAATCTTTCATTTGACGATTCCTTTCTCTCCTTTCCCTTTGTCTTTTTGCCTCCTTATCTTTATTTGCTTGAACTTCTTCGGGTGTCATTAACTTTCTACATCTTTCTTTCTGTCTTTGCTTATCACCCATGGTTACCAAACCATCTTTGATGACAAAAACAATAACTCAAAAAAATTATTTCCAAATTTCTACCTCTTTCAAATATTCAAATTAAACTAAGTACTATGAAAATCATTTTTTCTATAAACTCTGAAGTACAAAAACATTATGAGTACATCCAAAAATTCACTTTTTCCAAATCTTCTTGTAAAAAGTTTTTGCACTTGATTCCACTTTAGAAACTTCAACCTGCACTTTGTCTCTTCCAACGATTTGAATAGAATATGCCCTGTACAAGACAAATTTGCAATAAAAAATACAGAAAATGACACTTTCGGACCGTACTGCAGAAAATGAATGTTGCAGGAAAATCGTGTTTTACTAGAATTTTCAAAATCAACGAAAAATGGATATATTAGAAATGCGTACTCATTCTGAAACGTGTATTTGTTATTTTAAACAATGCATACGCATTTAATAACGCGTAAGCGTTCCATTTTCCCAACAGGTCAATAGGAAATGTGTATGCGTTACAAAACGCGTATGCATTTCTGTAATGCGTACGTGTTATTTAAAAATTGAATTTCCACACCACTTCCAGGCTTGGTTTTAGGCTTGGAAAAGGCTTGGCAATCCAAGCCTTAGCCTTTGACCTACAACTAAAAAACTAAGATTGAAGAAGAATGTCCAACTTTGACAACATAGTTGATGGACTTTTTTTTGAATGAATCTATAAAATTAAAACCCATTAGAGAAAACAATGTCTAATTTCTTAATATATAACTTTTATTAAGATTGGATTATGTTTACTATTTTTTGATTAATTTCTAAGCAAACTAGTCCTTAAACTTGAAATATTAGGTTTTTTTGGTTTTTTAATAACTTTTCATTAATTAAGTTTCTTGTAAAAAAATGTATATGGCCTCAAACTTCAAACAATTCTCTACACAATGAAAAAAAAAAAAATTCAAAAAATATTTTATTTAGGTCCAATTATGTTGTCTGTACATGTTGATTTTAAAAAAACATCAATTAAGGTAAATAAAAAATTAATAAAAAAAAAATATTCAACCAAAAATTATAAAAAAAAAATCCACATCAAACTTCATGTTGTTAGCTCTCATTTCCTAAAAGGAATCAGAAAAATAATTTTATTTGGGTCAAAAAGTGTTGTCCATACACCTGCTTGGTATGGTAAAAAAACAGGGGCTTTTAAAAAGTGGTTTTTATAGATCCCTATCATAATTTAATTTCTATAATCTGGGTATTTTAATAATTTACATATTTGGAAACTTGATTCAAAATTATAGATTTCATATTACTGAATTTTTTAAATATGCATTGTGTAAGTGCCTCAAATTTTCAGTCCAAATGTGACAAATTCTAAAAAACAGCAAAAACATTTCCACTTTTTGAGCTTTTTGTGTACCCAACTTCTTGCATCAGCCCATGTGCAACTCTCATCCACTAAACCTAGATTCAACTGCATGCACCTAGAACCCAAGAAAAGCCTGCAATGTTAGGATTTGTTCCAGAGTGCTTCATTAATTCAAATATTTTGAGAGGTTCCTTGCAAAATATATTGTTTGCACATTCTACGATCAATCATTTCATTCCATGAGATGACATCTCTTTGAGGCATTATGTCAAACAATTTAGGTGTTTTTTCTATAATTCCACATCTTGCATATATGTCTACCAGAGCATATCTAATTATAACATCTAAAAAAAATCCCATACCATTATGCTTTGGTGCATCTTCATAGCTCATACCAAAGATCCCATTTTGGCACAGGTAGGGAGGATTCTAGAAAAAATATTGGCTTTTATACCTACCAATTGAATTCATTTGAAATTTTTGAAAGCCTTTTCAACAAACAATTTTCTGCAAAACTTGCAATCATTGCATTATATGAGATGACATCTCTTTGAGGCATTTTGTCAAACAGTTCATGTGCCTTGCCTGTGCTTCAACATTTTGCATGCATATCTACCAGAGCATTTCCAACCATAATATCTAATAGAAATCCATCTTCTGTTATGCTTTGATGGATGTACATACCCTGTCCAAAGCTCCCATTTTATTATAGGTAGGGAGTATGCTAGCAAAGGTTGTGGAATCTAGTTTTACACCTGCCAATTGTATTTTCTTGAATTTTTTTAAAGCCTTTTCAACAAGGTAGCTGGAACCCTCCACTCACATCTACATCCTTTGGCTTAATGGTAGTTGGCTTGGGTTGGCATTCAAAAACTGAGAATTTGAATCCCATTAGTATTTTGTTTCAACCTTATAACTTCAAGGTTTAAATTCAAATAACACTTCTACACATAATTATACAGATTGCTTGATTATGTTGTAATTAAAGAAGCATGATCATGGAGGTTGCACATTGTAGTCTATAGATTGATACATTGTGAAAGAGACTAATTGTATTTGGAATTTGTTTCTTGGTTAATATAATTGTAGTTCTATTTTTCCCTTGTTGGTTTTTCCTCTAAAGGTTTTCCCACATAAATCCTTGTCTCATGTATATGGCTTGCATGTTGTTTCACATTATTTATTAATGGAAATAATACAAAAAATATAACTATATTTGATCACACAATCTTAAATTATCCTAATATCCTAAATTATTGTTTGTATGAAATAGGGATTAATTTCCCAACAATTTTCTAGATGCTTTACATCTACAACAAACTTTCCTTTCACCTTCCTTATCTCTCCCCCCTACATTTTGATTTATTCTTGACAAATTTTCTCATGTTGTTAAAGTAATTTTATAAGATTCTTCTATAGAATACAATCTACTAAATCCTTAACTCATCATGAACACAAATTGTAAGGCCACTTACACACTTTCCAATTTTCTCTTCATCTTCTTTTGTATGACAACATTTTCTTGTTAGCTTGTAAGAATTGATTTTATCTTTTACATTCCAATCATCCTTAAAATTTTACAACTACTTGAGAGATGTAGGCCTGGTTGGAATACCCACAATGGGAAGCCAACTCAAGCAACCACTCATACAAAAGGCAACATTTTCACAACAATTTTTTTCAAAAGTTTAAAATCTTATGACAGATGTTACAGTAATTTTTTCTTATAAATATGTTTGAAATCTCAATTCCCTCTACAAATTCTCAAACAGTGCAACAAATTTGAAAAGAAAATATCTACAATGGACTCTCTAAATCTCAAATTTCAACTACAACCAAATATATATGACTAATTTATCTTTACTCAACAATGGCTTCAATGCACACTCCTCATTTGATTTGTTGATATGCCATGAAAGTGATCAGAGGACCACACCTTCAAGAATGTTACAACTAATATCACACAACTTTCTTATGACACCCCCTTGTTGTTCATGTCTCTTTGACTTGAAACATTTTGTCAATGTTAACCCCCTTGAATCCATTTTCTTTGCAATATTGTCTTTCCTTTATTCTATCAATATCTCCTTTTAATTTGAGGGGTTGTGGGATATTTTCTAGTTACTAAAAAGAGCTAATGCACCCATTAGTTGATGAGTTGCACCCAGAAAATATTATAGTGCTCATAGACTATGCACTGCTTATAAGTGCATACAAAGAGAATATATATAATTTCTTATCAAGGTAGAACATTTTATACTAACATGGTCACATGGTTGGTATGCCTATTTTTTAAGTTTAAACTAATTGAGATAATGTAATAATAGTATTCTAGAAGGCAGTTATACAACCTGAAGTTACACTTTCATAAAATTCTAATTTAATCAAGTATAATTATTTGCTTGGAGCTGCTCAAATATGAGTTGGACTTCTACAAGAAAGGTGTATAGATCATACAGTCATCCAATAATTCAACAAAATAAGAAAGAGCACAAAATATCAATGTACTATCAATTTTATGATTGTAGAAAATGAGCTATACTTGATATTGAGGTCCCTACCATATGTACTACTTGAATCCATTTAAATCTAAAAAGTAACTTTAATTCTAAAATTCTTAGCCTACATATGTGATAATAAAATAGAGGAATTGGCTTTATTGAGTCTCATGTAGCTTTTGGGACCTCAACGAACCCTTTTTGAGAATTCTATAATGTATTCAGTGGTTTGAGGGGATAGTGAATGATTTATTCATTTATTTGATTATGTAAGGAAAGAATGGTAGTTTTGATCTATTTCTTCTAGGCTCAATCTATCCCGCAATGCAACATTGCACCTTTAGTGTAAATTTGTTTAGTAATCCAATTTTATACCTAAGCAAGCATTTGAACCATCATGCATAACTCTTTGTTTAGGCTTAAAGCTTGTCTCATATGAAAGTTGTAGAAGCTTGTAAAGAATCAAGATTATTTCATATTACATTAAAAATACTTCACATATATTGGCTTACATTGTTGATTAATGTTTATAGAGGTTCATTCTCAAATTTGTATACAGTATATTATTTATAGAAAATTCCCCCATTGCATCCAGCAGTAATTGCAACCAATTACACAGAATGAATAGGACCATTACTTGTGACCTTTTCATATTAAATCTTTGCATTGACAAATTGGATGCCCTGCAGCTTTCCATCCATTAATTCCTCTTTCAAGAAAAAGAATCTTTTGAATTCTTGATGATCCCACCAAGGGATTTCTTGATAAATTTTATGCAAGCATACGAGCACAAGAGGGCCCACATACCTTGCTTAAGGAACAATGAAAGATGAGAGTATCTTTTTCCTTCATCTTCTATAAAAGATCTAGGATTTGTTCATAGAATGTTTCATTTGCATAGTGAACTTGCTATGTGCCCATCAAGTTTCCTTTCCTCATCCCTAACATGAATGATAGCTACATTTGAGGATTGTTGGAGTTTAATGAGCTTTGGAGCTATAGTATAACTAAACTCCAATGGACTTGAGATTCTGAATTCTTGTTTTTCTCCAACAAAGTCTCCACTTATAAAGTATAAAAAGTACATTTTATATTGACTTTGAAAAATGAAATACTTGTACTTATTTATATGTAGGTAATTAATTATTAAACAACATAAAGGAAAACCTAAGATATAAAGTTATGTAAATATAATAGAATTTTTCTGGGAGATTTCATTTTGAGTAGGTTTGGCTTTTAATTTTTATACCAATAAAAATTTGGATTATCTGTATGAGTCTTTCATTCATGTGCTATAGGTCCTTTGGCATTGTGAAGTAACTGGTGAAATCACATATGTGCATTAGTAAGTTCTTTAATTTTATATGTAGTCCTTGTAACTGTATTTTTGTTGGTAGAAAAACATTAGACTTGGTATTCCTTGGTACTTTCTTGATAGACTATTGAAATGTATATTAGATATTGATTGTACTAGATTCTTGCAATTTTTATTGGATATACTGCATATTGATTATACTAGATTATAAATGCTTAATTTTTCCATCTTTAGGTCAATGGAGTAGACCAAAATATAAAGGTGATGGATGAATGACAACTACAAGGTATTTTGATTTCAAAGAACACAATTTTTTTTGTGTTACATGTAAAATCCTCATTGGCTTATGTAAATGTGTCTTTGTAACTCTTAAAATTTACTCTACTACAATTGCCTTATTTGTGGAACAGATTTATGAAATTCTCTTTGAGTTGGAAAACACTATTAATATTGTTGTCCGAGAAGTGAGTTTTTTATTTGAGTTGTCTTTCCCTCAATATACACAACTACATGGTAATTTATTTTAGCCACAATTAGCCATAGATTTAGATTTAGAGTAATTGAATTCATTCTTGGAGGGTGCAAATGGCCTACTGACATTGCTACCAACACATCCTGTGTTGTTGGTAGATTTTAAGGTGTGCCATTTTTCTAGCTCTACATTTAGTTAATTATCTAAAAGGGATTTGAAATTTTTTTATTTGTTTTCAACGGTTGGGGAGAAAAATTGAGAGATTGTATTCCATTTCATCATATTCAATGCTTATGTTTCTCCATTTCTAGTTTTATTTTAACAATGCATTTATATCAGGGATTGCATCAAAGGAATAAAATTGAAGCTCAACAACTATTACAAACGCAATTTTTTGATAACTCACCTTCTCTACACTTTACAGGCAATTCCTAACTCTTTTTTGTGTAGCTACATTTATATATATTTATACTATTCATATTTGGTTCTATTGGCTTTGCTTGTTTTGTAGAGACACACAAGTCCTTTGTTGCCAATTTTTTTCTTTTCATTATGAGTTATTCCTTCACCTGGAGATGATCTTGTTTTGAATCCATAGCTGTATTTATATATTTGAATTAGGTGAATGAATTTCTTTGTTCTTTAGAGATAGTGTGTACATTTTGTATGCCCTATGTGTTGTAGTTAAGATTGATAATAATTGTAAGAATTTCATACTTTTTAAACTCATTTCATCCCTAAAGTGGTTGTATGAGGGTGATCCCACAATACTGGTTAACAAATTTTGTCCAAACTCGACACTAAACTAATTTTTTCTAACTAAATCTTCACTTTCAGGCACCTATAGCGGCTAAATCATGAGAAATTTGAAGATGTTGCACACTAGTGATTTATGGAATTCTATCTATAGATTCTAAATATATTTTTTTCAAAATTTTTGGAATCATATTGCACTTTTTTTTCCATCTCCTTTGAAATTTTTTTTTTTCAATAAACACCATTTTTAAGGAGTGATGGTCAATGTATAGCACATAACTTTTTTTCTATGAAGGATAAAATTATAATTTTTTTGAATTTAGATTTGTAACTATGATATATAGTGCTTCCAATTATTTTCAAAGTGATTTATTAAATATTTTTTCCTTAATCAATTTTTGAAGTCAAACCAATTACAATTCAGACACAGGCAGATTGTATAACAACTTTTTTGTATGTATCAAATTTCTTCTTTTTTTTTTTGTTGGATTAGGGTATGTGTAGGTTAATGGTGGGCCAAAAAATGGCAATGAGGAAAAAAAACACCTTTCATCGATCGAAAAAAGGAGAAAAGAACATGTTAACTTTTTTTAGGCTCAGGTGTCACGATACCAAACACCAAAGCTACTTTTACAAATCAGATATCATATCCAATTTGGATTGGATATCCGATTTGTAAAAGTATATAATAAAAAAATTTGTCACTTTTTTGAAGTCATTCGGCTGAGAAGAACCCTCGGGTGCCCAGTGCATCCATTCTTCGCATAACGAATATCTGATATAGGATAAACTCGATTTGGAAAGGTAAGTTTATTTATTTTCATTTCATTTGGTTCAATTTTGATTTAGATTTGAATAATTTCATATGGTTTTTGTTGATTTTTTTTTAAAATATGGTTTTTGATTGAGTTTTTGTGAAAAATTTGAGTTTACAATAGATTTTGATAAAAAAATGAATGTTTTTTGTGGATTTTTTTTCTAAATAGGGTTTTTGATTGAATTTTTATGAAACAATTGAGTTCAAAATAGATTTTGATAAAAAAATGAATATTTTTAATGGATTTTGATTTAAAAATAGTGTTTCATTTATATTGTCTAATTTTAGATTAATTATTTTTTTACTTTAATCAGGCATTATGGCTGTTGAGAATGAAAATGCAAAAATTCCACCAGTTGAAAATGAAAATCCACTAGCTGATAATCAAAATGCAGAAATTCCAAATGCTCCACCACCTCCACAGCCATCAATTGAACAGTTAATTCATGAAAAATTGGAGCAATTGAGGGGCATTTGTGATGTTTATAGGAAAATCCCTTGATTATCCCGTATGTCAACCACATTGACAGGTATAATTACAAATGTAGAAACCATCTCCACCCAACATAATGCATTTCATTCGTGGTGAGAAACCATGAGGCAATATTATGCATGTGGAATGTCTTATGATGATGTGAAAGATCTCCAAATAATAAAAGTCCAAATAGCCTCTTTATTTATTAACCCCAGCACTAGTTTGCTAGTTAATGTTAACAAGCCAAAACTTTCTATAAAATGGTGCACACATAGGGGCATAGTAGATAACTTTTGGGATTGTTGGTGTATCATTTTTGATAAACCACCCAACAATAATCTTGATGTACATTTTTACTTTATTAAAAAATTATATCCTATGTTTTTTTTAGGGCATCATGTCAATTACTTTGACATTAAACCCTTCCAGGGCGTTGGTAGAGGTATGCCTCAGGATAGGCAAGGGACAACTAGAGTAGTTAGGTTCCCACATGTTCCCCATCCTCCCCTTCCTCCGCCACCTCCAGTACAACATCCAGATATTACAGAGGATGCAGCCACACAAACTATCTAGGCCATTCACTCTTTGAGTGGTCTTTTGGTTTCCCATGCTTCTTTAGTAGCTTAGCCACAGTCTGGTGATCTTAGAAATGGATCTAGTGTTGTTTCATCATCCTCCTCGAGTCCACATGTTTGTGTGCCACATATTTGCAATACGTGCCAGCAAATATGTTTGGGTCCTATTGTACAACCCCCTAAGCATCTATTAGACACTTCTGATTATGACATCCAGGATGTGGATATTATAGTAGATCACACGCAGGGGAGTGGAGCACACCCTACAAAGTCCTCTTCTGCTAAAGAGGTGGAAATTGGAGTAGTTACATAGGTAACATTTAAGGTGTAAATTCATAACTTGCATTTTTTTAAAAATGAATATTAATAAGAGATAGTATCAAGTACTAATATTTATTTACATGGTCTATTTAACAGTTAATGTCTGAGGAGGAGCTCACAAAGGTGATGGATAGCACCCTTAGGTCCATTTCATTTGGCCTCGACATGCACACAGTATGTATTTTCTCACTCATTCATTTACATTTTTTTACTGTATATTTGCTTGGCATTTGAATTGTCAATAATGAAATTATATATTAACTTATATGTTTATCTTACTCTCTACTTGTAGCAAAAACCTAGTGCAAGCGAGGTGTGACGCTCTCTAGACTATGGAGGCACAGTGTTGGATAAGGGAAAGGTAATTGAACTCAAATTTGATTGAATTAAAATTTATAAGATCTTTTATTGATTATGCATACATTGACATAGATTCATAGTTTCATATATACTTGTCATTTTTATGTACAGGTGGTTGTGAGCTATACATCATTGTTGATAAGTGCCACAACACCTGAAGGAGTAGGTATTTGAATGCTTGAAGGAGGAGGTGTTGAAACACCTCAAGGAGGAGGTGTTGAGACACCTAAAGGAGATACATAAAAAGATCAACCTAAAGAGGTATGCGTTTATTTTATTTTGTTCTTGGTAAATATGTTCTTATTACTGAAAATTCTATGCTAACTTGGATCAATTTCATGTTTTTTTTCACATATATAGATTCATGTTACAAAAGTTGGTTTGGCTAGTTCTTTGAGAGGGGTATATTCTAGGACTCCTGACCCTTCAAAGAGACGTATATTTCAGGTAATCAAGATTTCAATTTTAGAGTTCAATTATAATTCAATGTGTATTGATTTTTATGTTAATTATTCAATTTTAAATTATATAGTAAAAACTAATCTCAATTGTGGTTTGAATTTTTCTTGTCCAGCTACCTTCAGAGCCAACGAGTGCTTCAAAGAGGCTCCATTTTGTTGATCCACCAGTAGTTTAGGATGAGATAGATATTTTGGCATGTAAATTTTGAATAGATACTGAGATGGCATATGCCGCATATTGTAAAAGTTTGTTTGAGTTGGCATTGATGCCATTTTTGTATATGGACATACACTTGATTATTGGATAATTTGATATATATAGAAGTTGACAATCAAAATTTAGTTTCCTCCTCATGTGCATGATTAAACTCTTTGAAGCAATGGTTAAATATCAATGTACAATAGCATAAAAAGAATGGTTAAATATTATGTAGTTTATATTCATATTTCTGATTACATTGCATTGCACATCTTTCAAACTCAAAGAATTATTTCACATTGCATAAGTAACAACTAGATACTCATATGATTAACCCTACACCATCTGATTTTCTTCTTTGTCAACTTTCCAATGCCTTAGTAAATTTGGTGGTCCATTTGTAAACATCAATTTTTTTATATAACATAAATTCACCTTTTTCAAAAAATTAATATGGATAGACTCCCATATGAATAATAATAATATATCATATGACCATTCTTCGTATACTTACTAGCACTTTAATCATTCCCAGCTACCTCTTCCTTCATCAATGTTCCATATTTTAATCATTCCATCCCAAGATGTTGTGACCATTTGTTGACTAGAAGATTCAATTATTTATATAAACCACTTCTCCATAATGGCTAGTATAGAAAATAATTGCATTGGTAGAACAAAACTCCAAAACATTTCTGATTTCCTCGATTAATTGAATCTTAAGTAGAATCCCCGCAATAATTATGTTTTACATAAACTGATAGGAAAACAACATTGCTTGGAAAGTGCATCTCTAATATTTTATGTTCCTTATACAATAATTTAAATACATTTAAAGAAGTTATATGAAAATATAGCTTCTTAAATTCTTCTTTAATTTGAAGGTTAGTTTTGATAGTGAGTAATTTTTTCATAGATGGATTTTAGCTTTTGCTTGATTGTTGTGCACTGTACTTTCTTCTATAAATAAAATGAGACATGCTAATGGACATTTTCACTATAATTTCTCTATTTTCTTCCTCAACATATCTCTCTCTTGGGCTTTGATACAACCCTGTCAAGGCCTATCCTAATCACATTTAGCCCAAATCAAAAAGAAAATTTCATGCATTGCTTCTCCCTACACTAGCAGACCCTGGCTGGAGGTTTTATTTGATATTGTCAACAAACATACATCTAGTTGTTTGAATGAATGGGGGAGTTACATCCTTCCCAATCAAGAGGTAATGACTTGTCAGAACTGATTAAAGCAATTCAATACTTATGTCATAGGATGAGAACATTTGACCATAGGCTCAATGATAAATGTAATGATCCTTAACTAAATTATTCACACAAATTTCTTAGATTTGGAATAATTCAATGAAAATCAGCCAAAACATTTAAACAAGATATTTAGATCTAAAAAATTCACATATGATTAATAGATATACACATATAAGTTGGTTGGAACAGAGTATTTAATTCAATTAACTCACTTCATGATTACAATTTTTTTGCTTCAATTGTTTGCTCATAACCAAGATTACAATGATCAATTTTTTTTTAGAAAAATATTGGGATGCCGAGATTCACTATGCTTGGCATATAGATGCAACCTTTCTATGAAATTTCGCTAGCAAATCCAAACAAGTTTCATCCTCCAAATTGGTGCAGGAGCACCTTAAGGTCTTTTGGAAGATCTTAGTGATTTTTGGCTTGTACGTGGTTCTAGCCAACCACCAAGGGAATAAGGACTATGATATAAAGTCCCTAGGTTTTTTTTGAGAGTGTGTTAGGCTAGGTTTGGCTTAGAGTCTTGAAATTTATGAGTTCTATAGACAAACCTTGGCAATTTGAGCATTTTGGCAATGTTGCCTTGGCAATTTGGCCTAAAAGTTGAAAAATAGCATTAATGTTGTTCTAAGTCCGAACCAAGGATCCTAGCACATGGGAGAAAGGTATATAAGGTCATCCAAACCCTAATACCTATGTTGGAAGTTCATTTTCATGAATTGATACTTGGAGAGCATTTTTGTGTGATTGGAATTCAATAACTTTTGAGTGCATTTTTGTTTTTGAGCCTTCATTCAGTCAAGAATGGATTGAAAGGACTAACCTGATGCTTTGATTTTTTATTTTTTTTCATTTACTTAGTGTACCTAGCATTAGATTAGTCATTTAGACCAACTAGTTAAGGTTTTGCAAGTTTTTGGACTCACTGTTGGTTTGGGCTAGTTTTGTGAATAATGAGTCCTACTTGAGTTCCTGTGGCTTTCCTCTCATGGAAACTTGGAATAAAGCTAGGGACTATGTAAATAATGTACATACAGGTTTAGGAGTCTTTTTTTGTGGGGGAAGTGAAGAAACTATCAAGCACTAGGCGATTGCAAGTGCATTCTGGCTAGTGGCTTGGAGAGGACAACAGTAAATAAAGATTCTAAATGGATTGGTTTGTGCCAATAAATAGCATGGGAGTGTGTTTACATGTATTCTAGACATGTGTGTGAAAGGAGGAGATTTGAGGAGGTCATTGAAGCCCTCAAAGTTGGAAAAAGGAGCTAAAACCCTTGAAACCCTTGAAATTAGGGAGGTATGAGGAAAATAATATCAATGGCCACTTGGGAGACCTTACACCTGGTAAATATTTAAGCCTAGAATACCACTAGAAATAATATCAAAAAATATTTTGGGGTTGTTAAGACCGTTTTTGAGAAAAGCTAATAAAATGGGTTCTAGGAGGCCTAGTTGGGGCAAAAGGCTACAAGGCCTAAAATGGAATTTTTGAAGAAAGTGATCGGAGAATGGTGAAATAATCCAATGAGATGGATTAGTGAGGTTTCAAATCAACAAAGAGACACTAGAATAACTTTTCCTAGCCCCTAGAGTGGTTAGGACACTTTGGGTCAGTTTGGAGCCCAGGGAAGCCTAGTGGCGAATTGAGAGTAATAGAGAAGAATTTGAAATTGGTGGAGAGTATTATGAGGTGAGAGGGGTTTAGAAGAGATCCTTGAATAGGGTAGAGAGGAATACTCTAGGAAGACCAGAGAATAGGTCTTGGGAAGAGCAAGAGTGCTCTTGAAAGGTAAGTCTCCCCATCAAATTGGTATTAGAGCCATACAAGGCTTGGGAATTGAGAAGTGAATGTTAGGAAGAAGTGAATCCATAGGAGAGAACACCATGGTGACCAATGTAGAGCTAGCTAGAGACTTAACAGAGCAACAAGAAAAGAATAGGCATCTTGAAGAGGCTATGGAAGAGATGAAGCACAAACTAGAAGAGGTGGCAGAGACTGCAAGCAAGATGAAGGTACAATTAGGAGAGGATAAATATAAGGGTAAGAATCAAATAGAGGAATACACAAAACCAAAACATAACCCTCCATTAGTAGAGGAACCCTTCCTCAAAGAATTGAAGGCTTTGAGTGGAAAGGCACTTGAAGGTATCCTTGTGTTCACAGGAAGAATGGATGCAGATTTGGTTATGGAATGGATTGAGGGAATGGAAAATAACTTTGAATGTGATGGGATTACAGAGGCACAAAAGGTGAAGATAGACAAATCATGGCTAAGAGGACAATCACTAACTTGGTGGAAGTTTCTACAAGAAGAAAGAGAGAAGGAAGGAAAGAAACCCATAGGAATTTTGAAAACTATGGTGGCTAAAGTGAAGGAGAACTATCTACCTGAAGACTATGATATATTCAATTGCACAAGAAGAGACAAAATATCAGACAAAGAGACCTAGATGTAGCTGCATATACAGAGGAGTTCCAAAAGCTAATCCTTAGATCTAGAGTGCAAGAAGTTGAAAGCATCAAAGTTGCTAGGTATCTAATCAGTCTTAGATGGAACATAGAAGAGGAGTTGATTTTTTTCACACTTACTACCCTCCATAGCTACTATCAAATAGCTATTAAGGTGGAAGAGAAACTGAAAAAGAAACAAGATTCCAATACTAGAGGTAAAGGAAGAGGTAGAGACTTTAGAGGTGGACATAGAGGAGGTTTTGGTGGAAGAAGCCATGAGAACAAAGGTCAAGGAGATTCCAAGGTTGGAGAACTATCCTATGAGGTAAATAATAGAGGGGATACAGAGGTAGAAGCTCTAACAATGGTAGAAGAGGCAAATCAGGAAGCTTTGGGAGAAGTTCACACTTTTCTTCCATGAAATGCTACAATTGTGGACAGTTGGCTCATCTGGATTATAGGTGTCCAGACAAGCCATCATCTTCACAAGGTGAGAGGAAGATTACATATGTCCAAGAAGAGGAATGCTCTAAAAACTTAGAAGTAAGTTTGGATTCAGAGAAAGGAGAACAACTCATGTTAAGAAGGATTTTGATCAAAGAACCTACCGAGGATGAACACAAACAAAGGAGAGCCCTTTTTAGATCCAAGTACAAGATACAAGGTAAGGTTTGCAAGGTCATCATAGACTCATGATCAACTGATAATGTCATCTCAGAGGAGGTAGTACAAAAGTTGAAACTCATCAAGATACCCCATTCTCAGTTGGCCTACTCCAAAGACAGGGACATAAGTTAGGAGTTTCCATGGATTAGCTCAGTTCTATAGGAAATTTGTGAGAAGGTTTAGTGAAATTTTTGCACCGGTTCTTGACACCATCAAAGGAGGACTGAAAAAAAAATTGTGTGGACCAAAGAAGCCAATGATGGATTTTAAAGGTTGAAGAGGAAGATAGCTACCAAACCTATCTTAGTTTTACCAAGTTTTGACAAACCATTCATAGTAGAATGTGATGCAAGTAACATAGCAGTAGGAGCTGTCCTAAGCCAAGAAAGTTAAGGTGATGCAAGTAACATAGCAGTTGAACAATTTTAGAAAAAATAAAGTTGGGTCACGGTCTGCATTCAATCCAACAAGCAAAAATCAAAGCTCAGCCTCTTTGAATGAAAATGCTTGTTTGCAAAACAAATGAATAAGAATGAGGTAGTTAAGGTGTTTGAAGTTATTTAGAGGTCACTTTTAGGGTGGAAGGCTTATAACTCCATTTTAAATGCACAAAAAAGAATGAAATTACTTCAAACCAAGTTTGTGAAGAAGTTAACTATGTTGCCCACTAGTTTCCCTTAAGAGTCCAAAGTGCTAAAAGTAAACAATCTTTGAAGGTCTATTTCTTAGAGACCGTGATGCTTACATACTCTCCATCTGAGGCTATGGGATTGTGTTGGGACCATCTACAAAAACCTCTCTCGGTTTTCGCTATCTCAGAGGTGTTTTCCTATGGTGATGAATTTTCAATGGAGGGAAAAGTTGCTAAATGCAAGCAGTGTAAAGTTGCGAAGTGGTGCAACTTTCACTCCATAGCTCGTACGACCAAACAGACTATTCAAACACATATGGATGGGTATGTTTATGCTATGGATGGTCCTCTCTTGCACCCAAATATGCCGAATCACTCCGAGCTACATTGGACTGGCGATTTCCCTTAACAATCCAAAGTGCTAATAGGAAGCAATCTTTGAAGGTCTATTTCTTGGAGACCATGATGCTTAGAGACTCTTTGTCTGAGGCTATGGGATAGTCTTGATACCATCTACAAAAACCTCTCTTGGTTTTTGCTATCTCAGAGATGATTTCCTATGGTGATGACTTTTCAGTGGAGGGAAAAGTTGCCAGATGCAAGCAGTGTAAAGTTGCAAAGTGGTGCAACTTTTAGTTCACAGCTCGTATGATCAAACAGACTGTTCCAACACATCCAGATGGGTACATTTACGCTAGGGATGGTCCTCTCTTGCACCCAAATATGCTGAATCACTTTGAGCTACATTGGACCAACGATTTCCCTTAAGAGTCCAAAGTGCTAAAAGGAAGCAATCTTTGAAGGTCTATTTCTAAAAGAACATGATGCTTAAAGACTCTCCATCTGAGGCTATGGGATTTTGTTGGGACCATCTACAAAAATCTCTCTTGGTTTTTTCTATCTTGGAGGCGTTTTCCTGTGGTGATGACTTTTCAGTGGAGAGAAAAGTTGCCAGATGCAAGCAGTGTAAAGTTGCAAAGTGGTGCAACTTTCACTCCACAGCTCATACAACCAAACGAACTGTTCCAACACATCCAAATGGGTATTTTTACACTGGGGATGGTCCTCTCTTGCACCCAAATACACTAAATCACTCCAAGCTACATTGGACCGACGATTTCCCTTAAGAGTCCAAAGTGCTAAAAGGAAGCAATATTTGAAGGTCTATTTGTCAAAGATCATGATGCTTATAGACTCTCCGTCCAAGGCTATGGGATTGTGTTGGGACCATCTACAAAAACCTCTCTTGGTTTTTGCTATCTTTGAGGAATTTTCTTGTGGTGATGACTTTTCAGTGGAGAGAAAAGTTGCCAGATGCAAGTAGTGTAAAGTTGCAAAGTGGTGCAACTTTCACTCCACTGCTCATATGAACAAATGGACTATTCCAACACATCTAGATGGGTACGTTTACACTAGGGATGGTACTCTCTTGCACCCAAATATGCTGAATCACTCTGAGCTACATTGGACCTTTGATTTCCCTTAAGAGTCCAAAGTGCTAAAAGGCAACAATCTTTGAAGGTCTATTTCTCGAAGACTGTGATGCTTACAGACTCTCTGTCTGAGGTTATGGGATCATGTTGGGACCATCTACAAAATATCTCTTAGTTTTTTCTATCTTAGAGGCATTTTCCTGTGGTGATGACTTTTTAGTGGAGGGAAAAGTTGCCAGATGCAAGCAGTGTAAAGTTGCCAAGTGGTACAACTTTCACTCCACAATGTACGACCAAACAGACTATTCCAACACATCTGTATGGGTACATTTACACTAGGTATGGTCTTCTCTTGCACCCAAATATGCCGAATCACTCTGAGATACATTAGAGAGAGTCAAATTAGGTGAAAAATTGATGCAAACACAAGGGCACAATCACAAACTCTTTGCAACCTGCCTATTTGAGGCATCTAACAAGATTATTCTAACCTCTTTGGACATTCCAAAACTCCCTTAAAATTTTACAAGCAACTAAATACACATTTCCCTCTTTAACCCCCTTAAACCCTTGTAATAGTGAGAAACTAGTTTTTGTCCAATTACTCCACAATTTTCCAAGACACCAGATGAACACATGACTGATTCAAACACCCATATCCAAGTTACACAACATATATGAGAAACAACATAGACTCCTTTGGACCAGCATTGACTTCCTATACATTCACCCTTGAACAGGCTACTCAATTAGCCCAAAAATGCAAAGCAACATACTTTCAAACACCACAAAGACCCCTAAAACCTTGGGGCAGAAAATAAATTGCCAAGAAAACAAAGATTCTACAATTGGATTCCATTTGTACCGACCTGTAACCATCAAATAAAAAAACCCCTGTTTTTAGTGTAATTCTTGAGGGTTTATTGGATGTAGCACTTCCACAACCTTTCAGAATTTTCCACCACCTTCGAAACCTTTATTTAGGCCCCAATATGCTTAGAATACAAAGAAACTTCTGGTATCTCAAATATTTTAAAAAACCCTAGGGTAAAAACTCTATTTTCAAGTGAAAAAAACCACCATTTTTGGACCTTTAACTCTTCATTTTATTTCAAAACCCAGTTCTCCACGCCTTCCACTCTTGAAATAACATCAAGACATGTAATAACATTTCTACATAAATTTTTTATACAAAGCAATGGGAAGATAAAACCATGTAAGTGGTTTCCCCAAACTAATTGCCACCAAAACCATTCTTGATAGTTTAAAACCACGAACCACCCCAACGTGTAATTATGATAGCACTCAAGATAGCCCTCCACCATGAACATAACAACTAAGTAGGAACCCATAACATTATGGAAAGATGATCCACTTCTCCCAATGTAACTCCCAAGCATTACATGTGAGAGATGGTCAATTTCATTGATGGCAACGATTGTGTGACTCCCATTGATGACCTTCTTTATTCAATGCCATTACAACAATATCCAAAGCATTCCAAATAATACTAATGAAAACAATGTTTCCCTCAACACCTCATGATCATTCAAGTGCTCATTCTAACAATACAAGAGATTTACACTTCAAATTGCAAGTGAATATAATTTACTATATCTTAACATAAAAAATGCAAAACCTAATAGAAAAATGTATCAATGAGGTACAAGGATGTATAAAATCCAATCAATCAAACACAACTAACCTAAAATAACGAAGGGTTGATAGGGGTATTGGATAATTAGGTTTGATAAGGGTATGAATGTTTATGTTTGCATCTACTCTTGAATATCTAGGGACTTGGTGGTATTTAGAAATTTGTTACTCATTTTTATTGCATTGAATCAAAATGTCTCACTATTAATTGCTCCAATGCTATAAGATAAATGAATGTTTTCATGATTATAATGAATATATTGTATGTTATTAATGCTAGTGTATATCGTAAAATTATGCCAAACATGTGTTTAGTCAACTCAAAGTGGGTGAATGACACCACTTAGTGAAAAGTTTGAATTTTGAATTTTAAAATGAAAGGGAATAGGTTTGTGACTATGAGGTCACCCTTGTGAATTAAAGAATTGGGTTTGAGGAGAAAAGGTTTCAAGCCACTATAATTTATTATATATAAATGGGAAATACTACAAAACATGGTTCAAACGAGCATACCGATAGTAAAGAACCAGGAAGAAAACCTTCGGTTGTAGCTCAATTAAGTACAAAAATAGACCCCTTGACAAAATGTATGAGTTTCCAAAATACAGGCCCCTTTCCATTTTAAACATACCCTTTATACAATGCTAGACATTTGACCCATATTTCAAAAAACATCACTGGGTATAGATTATTCCCATACACAATTATGACCATTTTACATTGTTTCCAATTTGAGAATTCAAATTTTACAAAATTTTCCATTAGAGGCATTCAGGGCATAGTCTTCAACAACAATAGTATGTTCATGTTTTGCACTGACAAGCGCCTCTACAAACCATCAAGGTAGCTTAGAATAACCAATCTATATTATTCTAAATGACACAAAATATGATGAGATGGTAATGCAAACTATAAAAGACACTTAGAATAACCAATCTATATTGTTTTAATCTATTGCACATACCTCTTTGAAAGGATCAAAGCTAGCTATTGTTGCAGCAAGTCCATGATCAATCATGCCAGGAATATCACAAAAGTGGGAAAATGAGAAATCTATATTGTCACAATAGAAAAGGTGTTAGACTAACATATCTATATTAATCTAAAGAACCTGAATGATGATGAGTTGGTGATGCAAACTATAAAAGATGCATACCTCTTTGAAAGGATTAGAGCTGACTATTGTTGTAGTAGGTCCATGATCAATCATGCCAGGAATATCGCAAAAGTGGGAAAATGAGAAATCTATATTGTCACAATAGAAAATATTCTTAGAATAATGTACCTATATTAATATAAACAACTTGAATGATGATAATCTAGTGATGCAAACTATAAAAGATGCATACCTCTTCGAAAGGATCAGAGCTAGCTATTGTTGCAGCAGGTCCATGATCAATCTTGCCAAAAATATCACAAAATTGCATACAAAATATCACTATTAAAGACACTTGCATTGTAATAGTATATAAAATATCGGTATTAAATAAAGAACACTAATGAACTTAATCATAATGAACATAAGCATTCTGACTTCCATTCTTGAAAATGCTATTCAAGTGTGCCTGAAGGGTCATCTCTTTGCTTAAGAGTATCCAATATTGCTTCATGATCAACATTACTAAGTGTCCATAGTTGTTTTTTCTTTGGTCTAGCATGATACTTCAACAACTTAACATTTATTGCTATAACAAGGTACGAATACATGAGAATGGTTTTGTGTTTCTCATAGTCTTCAAATGTAGGTATGCCATTCTTTCTAATCATGTATGTTCACAACCAAGTTCCTGCAGCCACAACTAAACCAGGTGTAGGATACATGAAACCATCATCATCTTCCATCGGTTGTGTTAGCTTATGTTTTACCTACACACATCGATCCAACCAATAGTCTGATCTCTCTTCATTCCCTTGCAATGCAACAACTGCAAAAATATGTCCTAGCTATAGTAGATCTGAAAGTGAGTCGTAATCAACTGAACTCTCCATTGTATCATTTTTCATGGATATTGTTTGAGATAAAGGAGTTAGATACTGTGGTACCCATGTATCCACCCACTCACTTGATTCGCATTGATCCCACTCGAACTGAATACAACCCTGACAAAAACAAGCCAACTCTCATGTCCAAATGGTCCATGTGCCTACATCTGAGCTTTGAAATGAATGCATCTTTGAAGAATCTTTGATTGTATGAAAATCTAATCTACCTCCCACTCTACCCTCCTCAACAAACCAAAAGAATCTATGCACTATTGAATCAAGTGTCCCTCCTTGTGACAATGTTGAACTACACCAATCAACTATAGAATGTGGATCACTGAATTTTGCTCCTAAAATCTTCAATTGCTCCTTAACTAGAGCTATCTTTACACATGCACTTGCTCCATCATGCTCCCCTTTCCCATGTCCAGCATCAAAAAAATTCCAAATATGAGGTAGAGCCCTCTCTACATGTATTCTACTCAACCAATAAAACATACGAGCATTCTTGAATTGACCTGTGCAATTATCTGACCAAATTAGATGTCAGCCCAATGCTATATCATGATCATGCAAGAACTCAAAAAAAAATTTGAAACAATGTTGGGCATACTTAGACGAGTGAGATCTATCATCACTCATATAAAAATGATACTCTTTGATTATCTTTTGATCCTCCTCTGTACTATCAGGTGCATGTCTAAATGTTATGTGGAAAAAAATAGCAATCTGAATGGAATTGTAATACTGAGATTGTACCTCATTTTGTGGTTGCAATGTGTGTTTTTCTGCAAATTCAACCACTGATATAATAGTTCCAGTCAAAAAAGAGTCCTTACACATCCTAAATTGTTGATCCAACCACTGAGACCTATGACTATGCCTTGCATACTTGTAGAAAAGATTGTCCTTAAAATTTGAAATAAAATTAGCAACACTGCATTCTTTTGTAACCAACTCACATCTAGAACCTTCACCTCCGCTTTGCAAAGTATATTTGACTATCTCATATCTCTTTTTCTCAACAAGATTCTTTCCAAATTCATGTTCAAAACTCTCATGAAAACATTGAACAAACTTTGACAAGCCACCACATTGTGAGCACTTTGCATTTAAACAATCATTTCTATAGAAAAAGCAACCATCATCTCTAGAACATAAAAATAGATCTAGCAAGTCCCTTGATGATTTTGGAAGATGCATTGCACCACACTCCTGCAACATTTCATTAGTATGCAAAGTAGAACGGATATAGCATAATAGCTCATGGTACATTGAAAACTCCACATGGTATTTGTAACAAAAAGTATTACAAATCTTAAGAGGTACACAATAAAATGGCTTCAAACCCTCAAAAGTCCTTTGCGAGATTTCCATATTTTTATGTGTTTCAATAAATTTTTTGAACATTGTTTGGCTTGATTCCAAGAAATGTTTAAGATGTGGTGTGCGGTCTCGATTGCCAATTCTTAACTTTAAAACATGTTGTGCATTGGGTGATACTCTAGAGTTATCATGCTAAAACTGTTGAATTACTTGCTTTACATTATCAATTAGCTTCTTATGAACACGTTGAAGCCTCCTGGCTAAAGCCCATGTATCATTTTCAAGAGGATTATCTATTCTTTCTCTTCTTGCAAGTGCTCTATCCAAATTTTTACGATTTATGTTAAAATCAATACAAGTTTGTCTCATAAAGTGAGCCTTTTTCAATTGATGGCTTACTAGGGCAGTTGTAATGACTCTCTAAGCAGCTCTCTTATCCTTTTCCTTGTTACTTTTTCCAATAGACTTGAGAGCAGTAAAAATATTTTTGACAATAATAGAATATTTTTCATTCTTTTTCACATGAATCTTCAATTTGGTTAGCAAAGGTCTCATCCTTTGCATCTTTAGCAATTGTACAAAAATTTGCCATTGCTCAGTCAATGTCTTATCACTAAAATATTGGTTGAAAAGTCTTCTAGCCCACAACTGAATAGTTCGTGTTGACCTCTTGCCTTCAAAATTGTTTATAATATTCTCATCAAATTCAAGTAACGATTTAGGGGTTCTTGAGGGTCTTGAAATTGGAATATGTATTTCTTCCATACAAGGTTCTTCATTTCTCATGTAATTTTGTGAAGCATAATTTACACTTGCTTCAATATTAATTTCAAAATCTTCATTTCCAACATTCTCACCTTGAACATTTTCAATATCAATTTGAATAATTTCATTCCCAATTTCAATATCATGTTCAATATCTTCAAATCCAACATTTTCACCTTGAAAATTTTCATTATCAATTTCAATATTTTCATTCCTAGTTTCAATATCATGTTCAACATCTTCAAATCCAACATTTTCATTATGAATTTCAATAATTTCATTCCTAATTTGAATATCATGTTCAACATATTCAATTCCAACATTTTCACCTTGAATATTTTCACCTTTAACATCTTTAATTTCCTCTTCACTTGAAAGACCATAGGGGTTAGGTTCACCAATATTTAACATACCTTGTCTTCTCTTCCTATGACTTTCTCTATGTTTTTGTCTATATGCTTCAATTTCTTCTTTTATAAGCTTTCTCTTACATTTTTGCTTCCAACGACTGCTGCTCCCCATTATAGCTCATAAAAGATGCTAAAAATAATTGCTTATGACAAATTTCAATAGAAGATGCTCCAAAAAGTTGATCTTTATCTCTTCCTGTTTGGAACTGTGTGTGTGTCGCCTGCAAACAGAATGTAGGGTCCTTTGGAATGCACAAAACGACCCACATGGGGCTTTTCTATGGCTTGCAAATTCAATATCCATTATGACCTGATATCTGATTCATTTGAAACAAATTACAATACTTGTAACGGTATAATTTTTGTTCTACAAATTGGATATCCAATTTGTTCACACATAGACCTAAGGGTTAATGGTAGATAGTAGAGGGTTTAAGGGTTAAAGGTTTATGGTTTAGGGTATATGGTAGAGGGTTTAAGGGTTAAGGGTTTATGGTAGAGAGTTATAAGGGCTTAGGGTTTCATGGTAAGGGTATAGGGGGGAGAGATAGATGGAGTGAGTGTGTGAGAGAGTGACTTGAGAGAGTGGGATAGAGTGGGAGAGAG
>VDFB02049217.1:78043907-78097892 GCA_007258455.2 Sequoia sempervirens
CACATTTGAATATTTATGATATTTGAGCTTTATATGCATAAAATTGTTTGTTGATTGATTTTTCTTTTTCATGTTAATCCAATGAAAAAAAAAACATTTGAATGTCTATGATATTTGAAATTTATATGCATAAATTTGTGAGAATTAAGTTAGATTTTATTTATAACTTGAATCACTGATTCACTCAAATAATTGACTAAACCATGACTAAATAAATGATTACTATGACTAAAATAAATGAATACAATGACCAAATATATGACCACAATGACTAAATATATGACTACCATGACTAAAGTAATGACTAAATTAATGACTAAATATATTACTAAATTAATGACTAAATATTTAACTAAATTAATGACTAAATATATGACTAAAGCAATGACTAAATTAATGACTAAATATATGACTAAACTAATGAATAAATATATGACTAAATAAATCACTACCATGAATAAACAAATGACCAGTTAATAAGAATAAATGACTAAATTAACGACTAAATCAATGACTAAATCAATGACTAAATCAATGACCAAATCAATGACCAAATTAATGAGTAAATAAATGACTAGATAAATGACTAAAATAGTTCAGTCATAAATTTGGTCACATTATAAATGACTAAAAATAAACTACCAAGGGTGACGTGACCAAAATTAGTCACTTATATGCAATTTTTAGAAGTTTACTTAGTCATATATTGTTGTTTTTGTACTAGTGACTACCAAATTTCTAACTTATGTATTTGATATGTAACTTATGAAAAGTTATATTGAAACAAATTATCCCATTGTAACATATCATGTGTGGTTATAATTGCATGACTTGCTAATCTAGGAGGATTTAAAAATCATATTAGTCATTGTAATTTAATCTTAACCATAAATTATTTAACCCTAATCCAAATTGAACCTTGATTGAACCATACTTTATTCATAATTTACATTGTTAAATATTTCTATATGAAATTTTTTTTAATCATTTTGGTAATTATATATTTATTTTATAACAAAAGTAGGGGAAAGGGCCCCTTAACCTAACTAAGAAATAGAATCAGGCCTACAGGCTAACAAAACTATTAGAGCAAAACAGAAGGGTTAGAACATAGAACAACACCCTACAACAAAACAACCAACTTAACATGAAAAAAAAAACAAGAACCAGACCAAAAGGAACTAACCAAAAAAAAATTCAAGGCATACAAGATCAAGGAAACACAAGTCTAGATAGTTCCATAAAAAAGCAACCAAAAATAGAGATAAAAGAGAAACAAATTACGCTCTTGGTCTGCAAATAAAGTTTCATTCCTTGGTCAACTACTTCATCTCCTTGTTGTACTATTCCATCACGCCAGTAGTTCTCTCATCTAATTGCATCTCCTTGTCCTTAGAGGGTTTCATATTCTTGCAACCTTTCCTAACTTTAGACTTTACCCTATTCATAGTACCAAAAATGTCCTTTCAAATGATGCTCAGAGTAGCAAACATTAAATTTTTGAAATCCATTTCCATATTGTTAACTTTTTCTTGTATATTTTGAAATTAGGTGACATAAAACTATAAGGGCCCATATTTTCCCTACACCTCCTCTTCCATGTCCATCATGGCCTGCACTCACACATTCTTGATAACTTTCATCACCACTTCCTCAATTTCCTTATCCCTTTCATCATTGTTATCCTCAAAGTCCTCAGCCACCTATTGGTCAACACCATCAAACTCGTCATCCTCTACAATCATTGCAGATTCCTTCAAGAGGTCTTCACTTACTACCATAGATATGTCCTTCTTGCTCAAACTAACCATGGTCAGAGCCTCTTCTTTAGGGTCATCACTTGGTTCTTCAAAGATTAGTTTTTTACCTTTGGTCAATTGGCCCACATGTCTTGCAAACTAGCTACCACCCTTCTCAATGCTAGAGTCATTAGTTTTTCCATGTTCATCTTCATCTCTAATTTCAATAGTAGCTTTTCTGGTAGTTTTGGGTTCAACATTATCCAAACCATTTCTTTAAGCTCCCAAAGGGATTCTTGTATGGTTAGAAAAACTCTCCTTACCTTTCACATTCTATGCAATAGGATCCTGTTTGGTGAGGAGACCTTTAATAGAGGATTGTTTCAACACAAAGGGCACTGTAGGGGGTTTTTTGGGAGGAGTTTTAGCAAAGGAAGTGCCCTCTCCATGAGAAGTGACCTAAGAAGGGTAGTTGGTTCTCATGAGAAACATTATCATTAGGGTTTTTACTAGAAGAGGGACCTGGGAGGGGAGTGATACCTAAGGCATAAATATAGAGGTACAAAATTAGGCCCTAGTGAAGGTTAGGCAATGCTCCCTTAGCTTTACATTGTTTAAGAGAAGATAATAGAAAGGTATGTTCATATTTTCATTCCTATGAATCTGGGAAAGAAATGGAAGATGGTACTCATGAATTATAGTGTTCATGCCCTCCATCATGTAATACATCATGATATGCATTCAAGCTAGCCCATAAGGGGTCGAGAGTCATTCCCTATTGTAACAATTCTGGTACCTTTCGAGCTTCTCATCCCCTTTAAGTAAACTATCGATAAACCTTTGGTAGTTGTCATTGTTTATTTTGGACAACGTTAGACCACTTTACTATAACCTAGTTGATGCAACAATCAACCAAGGGGAAACCTCAAACCCAATACTTATAATCTAGACCCTATCACCATTCCATGAATTATAAAATTTAATAGTTATGTCATTGTTGAACCCTCTCATGGCCATGAAGAAAGGCATCATTCAGCCATCTTCATAAAGCCTCCAAAGATCCACATTCTACCTCAATGACACACAAGAAAGTTGCTCAGATCGCTTTCTAGGACCCCCCATAGTGAAATAGTAACAATGTAAAAGGAATACATTTTTACCCACCACCACAATAGTAACAATGGGAAAAAAATAGAAATCAAAATAATATATTCATGTCCAAAATTTAGTAGAAAATTAGTGATCCAAAAATCCCTTAGCAAGATGTTGAAGTTGGTAAAATTTCAGAAGTGTCTACAAATATCTTTAGGATAATTCATTTTAGAAATGAGAGTGATAAATCCTCATCCAAATTTCTCCAAACTTGTTCCACTACCCATAGTCCATGTGGATAAAGCCACCAAATTTAGTAATAATGGATAGTGAAATCCAATTGAAGCCCGAGCATCCATTGAAAAGCCAATTGACCATCTAGAGCATAGGAAATATGTGAGTATTTATTAAAAAAGTGATTTGTAGCTTAGAAATCATTATTAAAATAACCCTTAAATCCTTAGCATTAGGAGGAGAAGGAACCTTGGTCATGTCAATAAAATGGGCCTTGTGATAATCTGCAAGGGTTAAATAATTAACCTCAAGGGAAATAAAGAAAAAATAATAAGGCCAAATGACGCTAACATTTCACTATTATTAAATTTATCCTGTATCATAGGAGACTTTCTCTTAAGATCTCCTATTAATGTCAATTGATGCTTAGATCTTTTCCAGTGAATAAAAAACATATTGTGGAAATACAAGGGCAACCTAACATCATACAATCCACCCTATACTCAACATCACCATTACAAGATCGATACACATCCCCATCTAAGTTGTATTTTCTCTTTTATGGCATGCGAGTGAATGAAAGTTACAGTTCAATTTCAAATTCAAAAAGGGGCGGGAGACAACTAGCCCATTCCTCCAATAGATACACAACTCGACAATCAAAGAGAAAAGAAACATCATCAACTAATAGGGTACGTCACTCTAAGTTTGTCCTTAGCCATCCACTCCTTAATTTGAGTTAGAGTATGCTCAAATTCCTAGAACTGCCATTGGGGAAAAGGCAACCCCATATTAGAGATTGCATCCACAACATTATTTCCTTCAAGGAAAATATGAGATAGTAAAACCTTCAATAGAGGACAACACACATTTGGAGTCTTGAATAAGGTTTTTGATTTTCTAGAGGGGCTCAACTAGGCCATTAATGCAATCCAAAATCAAGCTAGAATCTCCTTCAATTAACACTTTGTGATAGCCAGGTTCTATTAATCTCTCAATTCCCCTCCAAGCTGTTGAGGCCTCTACCTCCACACTAGTAGCATGACCAATACATTTAGTATATGCTTCATTGCACCTCCCGTTATGGTATCTTATTAGGATTCTAGAAGGTTTTATCCTTGAGTTTCCTTTAGAGAAGCCATAAAAATTTAGTTTAGCCCAATCTTTAGGGGTTGCCTCTAAAGAGTCAGTTTCTTGCTAATGATGTTACCCTAGTTGACACCCCAAATCTATTTTACTCTTATGTGAAAATAGTTGGGAATAGATTTTGAGAGACCAAAGGTTTTTGAATTTAGGTTCTCAAAAATTTTATCCTTTGCACAATGGAACACCTCACTAGTATTCTCTACTTTTCCCTAAAGAATTTGTTGTTACATTCCTTCCAAAGTTTCTAGGAAACTAAGGGAGGAACTTATTTCCATATCTCCTTAGTTATAGGATGAGAAAAAGGGCTCAAACTTCGTTGGTTCACTAGCTCTTTCAAGTCCTTGGAAAACACTTGATCATAAAGAAGATTAATTAGGGACAAAGACAAAACATCCCTAGTGAAAGGATAGTGAATAATAATATGGTTGATAGTCTCATCATCCAAGAGACAGAGAATGCATCTATTCACAAATTGAAATCCCCTCTTGTTGATGAGTAAAGAGGATTTTTAGACTACAATCTGTAACTTGCAATAGATTTCCTAAATTTATAGAATTTACAAAACTCCTTTTGCAAACCCATTTCCCTCCGTGCTTAGTGAATCATAAATTCCCCTTTGTGATTAATAGTAAATCATATCAACCAATTGAACTATTCCAACCTTAGTCATGACTTGAAACCCAAGAGATCTTAGGGTGATTTCTAAAACTTAGTTGTAGAAATTACCTTTCAAGAGAGGTGACATACTTGTGTACTGTCTATGTTGAGATACTGCTAAAGCACCCATCAACAATACGATTGCACATAAATAAAATATAAGCAACAATAGGCAACAACAAACAACTCTTGTTTCATTACCTTTTCCTAACCTTATCTTATCTAGTGCCCCTCGTTTACCCAGGAACAATGGGAAGGAATATAGTCTTGTTGAACAACTTAAGAATACTCCTAATAAGATATCCCTATGGGATCCTTTTCAGGCTTCACCAAATTACCATACTATGCTCCAAATGACCTTGTAACAATTTATGGTTCCTCCTAATTTACTAGTTCAAATGATGTGGCAATGTTAGTTTTAGGAATGAATGAGGCAAACTTAGATTTTTTCTTCACCAAATAATTAGCTTCCTTTGAAATTCAAAGGAAACATCAAGATTTCATGATCATAGTCAATTTTAATTAGATTGTGATAAAATGAGCCCTTGTTGACAATGGTTAGGCCCTTAATGTGTGTAGTGTGAACCTTTTAGGAAAGATTGACATGGATAGAAGTGACATTAAGCCTTGTTCTTTATCTATCCATGGATTTTATAATATAGGTAAACAACTACTTGGAGTCATCACATTATCTATTAAAGTTGGGAAAGTAACATTACAAGCTCCAGTCCACATTATGCCTGATGATATTTCTTACAATTTCCTCTTAGGGAGACTATGGATTCATGAAATGAATGGAGTACCTTCTACCTTACACCATGTAATGAAATATGTCTATAACAACAAGGTTTACATGCTAAATGTTAATCCTGTGCACCTAAAATTTGTTTGATTGTTGAGAGAGAAGGATGAGATCCTTTTGAAGCATTAAAATTAGCTCCAAAAATTGATGTTACAAAGGAAGAAGAACATGAAACAAAGATTGATCAACTTACTAAGTTACTAGAAGATGATTAGGGTTCCTTAGATTTCAAACCAACATTTATGGGAGAATACAAAATCACAAGGGTATGTATAGGATCATGATGGGCCAAAAAGTAGTGATATGATGTGTATGTGTAGGGTATGTGGCTGACAACTTTTTTTAAACCTAAAATACACAAAATGAAAAAGGTTTTTAAAGGAGATTGTCAACTTTCCAACAATATAAATTATTCTTTACTTTCAATTTAATAAATAATTATCATGCATTTTCTATTTGAATTATGACTAAAGTACTAATTGATAGGTTGATTGAAAAACATCTATAGCTTTCAAATGGTATCACAGTTTTTGAATCTGAAACATGCAAAACATTCTATGCTTCACATACTATAAGATTAAAAAAAATGAATTTCATTAAGTTCTAACCAAGTTAAGGTGGTCAGACATATGAGTTTTTATATTTTTTAAAAGTTGTAATAAAAAATCATAATTTATTGTTTACTTGGAAAAAAATTACAAAAAAATATGCATCACATTGGGATATGAGTCCTCTACTTATATCTAAAATATTATAAAAAAAAAATATCATTTTATTGTGATTAGAGTGGCTAGACAAACATCTACTTATTTTTCCCCTAAAATTTAAGTATACTACTGCATTGAAATTTCAAATTTTCACCAAATAGTTTTTTAAAATAAACCTAGTAGTTTAGAAACTACATTCAATTTTTCACAGATTCTATTGTTACATATTTTTGAAATAATATAGATAACTTATTCAAATTTTTACATCAAGTTGCCTAACTCTGATTTTTCTAAATTTTTTGCCAATTAAGGGCCTATTTTTTCCATGATGATCCTAAACATACCTGCAAAAAAAGAAATTGAAAAGAAAAAAAATGGTAATGTCAACATATAATTCACAAGTGTCTACCTCATCTAACCTAGATGAAGACATAAGCTATACAACAAACTTTGATGAGAAAGACTACCAAAAAGCACTAAACCCGAAAGAAATGGAGAGACTTTATGGAAGAGGTTATAAGCTCATAAAAAAACTTGGTTGTAGTGGAAAATGATGTGGAAGGAAAGAACAAGGAATCTATATTCCTATAGAACCTAACACCCAAGAAATAAAAACTAGTTTGGGGTATTTTCCTTCTAAAATAACACAAGCAATGAAAAAACCACCAGTCAACATCAACACTATCATATGTAATCCTAATAAACCAACGCTCACCTTGAAGCATCCTGAATTGATTGATACAAATTGTGACAAATCATTAGAATAATTTGAAGATGATGAAGCTTTGAAAGAAATGTTAGGAGTTTATGACAAGTCATTTACTCCTAAAAAGAAATGGGTTACATGTGTTATGACTACTACTAAACAAGATGATGAAGAAAAGGAAACTAATCAAAGTGACAAGTACAAAGAAGAATATAATCTTGAAACTTTAAAAAAAATGCATTTCCTTTGGGACATAACTAACATACCAATGGACTAATTTGAACCGAGGTGAGGATTCGGTTTACAATATCTAGCATGAAAGAAACCTGCGATATTGTGTTCAATTTAGATAAAATTTTAAACTCGTGAAGAATTGTATGCATTCCAAATCATTGTTTATTCAAAATTGCAAGAGTATATAAAAAAAGGGAATGTGCAGGATCATCATGGAAAAAATGGGCCCTTAAGTGGCAAAAAAAATAGAAAAATCAGAGTTAGGCAACTTCACATAAAAATCTGGATAAGTTATCTATATATTATTTCAAAACTATGCAATAATAGAATCTATAGCAAATTAAATGTAGTTTCTAAACTATTAGGTTTATTTAAAAAAAAAAAAATCTATTTGGTGAAAATTTGAAATTTCAATGTAGTAGTACTTAAATTTTAGGGAAAAATAAGAAGTAGGTTTCTCTAACCACCCCAACCACAATAAATGATAATATTTTTCATAATATTTTATATATAAGTAGAGGACTCTGTCCCAATATGATGCATATTTTTTGAATTTTTTTCCAAATAAATAATTAATTATGAATTTTTTAATGTAAATTTTTAAAATATAAAAACTCTGATGTCCCACCAATCTTAATTTGGTCCAAATTTCATGAAAATTTTTTCTTTTAATCCTATAGTATGGCATAGAATGTGACACATGTTTCAGATTTAAAAAATGTGATACCATTTGAAAGCTATAGATGTTTTTCAATTAGCCTATCAATTAGGACTTTAGTCATAATTCAAATAGAAAATGAATAATAATTGCTTATTAAATTCAAAGTAAAAATTAATTTATATTGGTGGAAAGCTGAGAATCTCCTTTAAAAACCCTTTTCATTTCATCAATTTTGGGTAAAAAAAGTCATCAGCCACATACCCTACACATACCCATCATAGCACCACTTTTTGGCCCATCATGATCTTGCACATAGCCAAATGGAGAATTCCAAAAGTCACCACAACCCATAATTCAAAATGAATAGTTAGCTATGAGAAAATACAAACAAAATTACAAAAAAAATCAAAAACTATGAATTTATTTAGCCCAACTTGGCAAGGTCATAACTTACAACTCTGTGCTCAAAATTCAAATCCATTTACACCACTGTAAAGGTGTCTAGGAATACTAAGTCATATCCTTAAAATCATGTCATTGGCTCAACAAGATGACAAGGGTACACAACATCATGTTTATTATGTATTAGCCAAAATCTGATTGATTGTGACACACGATATATGATGATAGAAAAATAATGTTTGGCTCTTGTGTTCACTACTTGTAAATTAAGATATTACTTACTGAATGTTGAAATCCATGTGATGACAAAGTTTGAACCCTTAAAACACCATTTTTCTAAAAAAAATTATTGGGATGCTTAGCTAAGTGGGTTATGTTAATTAAGTTTGATCTTAAATTTATCTCTCCAAAGGCAATTAAAAGACAATCGTTGACCGACCAATTAGTTGATGCTCCCTCTCCCCTAGCGTTACCTAATATAGGATCATTCCCCGATGAGAATGTGTTGACTATTCAAAAATACGAAGAGACATAGAAATTTCATTTTGATTGTTCCAAGTGTTGAACTAGCTCTAATGAAGGGGTTATATTAATTCCTCCTTGAGGTAAGCTTATTCCCTTATCTTTCCATTTAAACTTCCTATGTATAAATAATATTGTAGAGTACAAAGCTTTAATAGTTAGCATACATGCAGCGTTACCATTAAATTTCAAACACAACTCTATATTTGGTGATTCCTTCCTAATTATTAAACAGATAAATAGTTCATATCAAGCAAAGCATGATAAGCTTGTTCGATATAGAGACATCATGATGAAATTCTTAGAAAAAATTGACACATATATAATAGACAACATACCATGATATGTAGAAGAAATGGAAAGTGTTGCTTCTCTTGTATCTCCTAAAGAAAATTTTGCAAATTTCACATTTACAATTCAAATGATCCCTAAACCATTGATAGATGATAAAAAAGAAGTATTGTCAATCGATATTGAGAACTCTAGTGAATGGTATACAATAATATTCAATTATTTAAAATATGGTAACTTTCTTCAGCCTATAGCTAAGAATACTTGACCTCATCTTCAGAAACTTGCATCTAAGTATATAATCCTTCCAGACATTTTGTATAGAATATCATTTAATGGTATTTTACTTAGATGTCTTAAACATTATGAAATCCTTGTAGAACTTAAAGAAGCCAATGCAAGTTTTTGTTGGGGACATTTTAGAGGAAGATTGTTAGTTCAAAAATTTGTTCATATAGGACATTGTTGGAGACACATGGAACAAGATTACTTTGATTATGTAAAGAAATTTCATAAATGAAAAGAACATAGCAATTTGATTCATCCTCATTTGAACCTAGAAATATGTTAGGCATGGTGCCATCCTCATCTGCATCCCCATCTACCTACTCATCATCTCTATCTTCTTTATGACTTGGAAGAGGTCTGAAAAGAGCTATAGGGTGGTGTATAGGGAAGAATGGAGCCAGTATTGCTACATCCCACCACTCATTATAAGCCTCAATGGTACCCATGTCATCAACCCCAGAGACTAGGGGCATTTCCTAGTCCTCGTCCTTTGATCCACTAATGTATACATCCTCAATAATGAGAAGAAAACTATGCACATGTCTAGAAGCACTCTGTGTTGATCATCAATACATCAATCTGGTTGGTAGTGGTACCTAGATGCGTCCAAACTACCTCATGATATGATCATAGTATAATGGTTTGATTATGTAATCATTTCTACCTAGAATAAATTTGTCCAACTATAATCTATATCGCTCATTCCTATCATCTACCCAAGTGCTCGGGAATCATGAGATATGGTCTCTAATTGATATCGTCCTCATCCAATTGGTCAAACCTAATCTTCCAATGTAGTAAATCCCCCTCCTACCATGGCCATCTCAGCGGATAATTGAAGGTCCATGGATAACCCATTGCTACTATGGTAGGAAACCTAATCGACCTCATAGATGTGAGATTATGTAAAATTCCACCATCTAAATGAGCTCCTCAACCATCTGGTACCAATGTGAGTGCTATAGTCATGATCAAGATCCATTGTAGAAGTGGTGTTCATGCATGCAGATTCCATTTAAGCTCAATACATAGACCAATGCTTGAACAATGGATAGGCTACTCTAGACAATACAAAATATCACCCCTCATCTATCTAAAGGATCTATCATCTGCTAGGTGTAGATGCTCACCTCATAGTTGAATCCAAAGGATGTGATGTACATACTCTAGAGTCACAATCATCTCCCTAGTAGGAAGATGGAAGGTAAATGTTTCCACATCCCATCTCTCTACTAGGGCTATTAGCATAGCATCTTGATACCTCATAGGTGGCATGAGGAATACCCAAAATAATCCAACATCCTGAAAAAGTATGATCTCCTCATGATATTTGGGTGATAGAATCTCAGAGGAAGCATAATTGTCTCCCTCTAAGGTGCTATCGGGTTTGAGGAGGAATCTATAAGAAGACAAATATACAAAATAAATCCTAAATCTATCAATTAAATAATATTAGAGTTGCTACCCTAACCCTAACCCTATTCATGATGTAAATCCTTACCCTAACCATAACCCTAAATCTTAACCCTAACATTAATCATAACCCTTCCCTTAATTGAGCATTAATCATAAATTTAATTGAACCCTAAATCCTAAATTGATTTGAATGCCAACCCTTATCATTTATAAAATCATAACCAAATTGAACCCTTACTATAATTGAACACTCACCATAATTGAAACCCAACCTTATTTTAACCCTACTCATAACCATGTCATCAATTATAATTATAACCCAACCCTAATTCTATTTATAACACTAACCATAACTATATACTATAATTAATAATCTTATTTTAAGACTAACCCTAACCTTATTTAAAATTTAACCCTAAGACTAACCCTAACATTATTTGAATGTTACCCATAGTTAAACCCTAACAATAACTCAAAGATTTCCCCTAATTCAACCCTAACCCAAAGGTTTTTCCCTAATTGAACCGTATTTTAAACTTGACCCTAACCCTAATTAAACATGAAACTTTACCCTAATAAAATTTTGAACCTAACCATGTTTGACCCCTAACCATAACTTATATTAAATTTTTATATTAAATATACTAAATTATTATTATTTATTTAATAATATAATAAAATAAGTCATGACTGTTACCCTTGACAAAGTGATTGCTTTGGTAACCTTTGGTAACCTTATCCCATCAACCCTACTGCCGTATTTTGTATTTCTTATGATGAAACTTTCGGAAAATATATTGCACATTACATACTTTTTAGCATAGCGAAAGCAAATTAAATACGTTTCTTCAGCGAGTTCAACCCAAAAACAAACATATTTTGTCAGATTTAAAAAGATTTTGCTAATTTGAATGTTATTTTCAAAGTTTTTTTTTCTCCTACCATGCTTACACAAGAACTGTGTAAAGCGTTTCAGTAACACCCCCTCCACCCTCCCCCAAAAAAAAGGGGTGTTTTTTTTTATCAAAACATCTACCCAATGTGAATATATATCACAAAGTGGTCATTTTGAATTGGATTGGATGTTCTCTATTTTCTACTCACTTGAAACAAATATAAACAGAGAACAAATAACAACCATGTACAAGAAATTCCAACATAAAAATTTATCATTTTACTCAAACTAACATCAAATTTATGTAAAAAAATAATATTAGAAAATAATATTTATGAATAAAAATAAACATAAATATGTTAAACACATTATCAAATATAGATTCATAAAATTTATTTTGGCAATTTAAATTAATTATCTAATATTGATAATAACAAAAGATATTTAAGTCAAATTACCGATCATAATAACATAAGATATCTAAGTCAAATTATTGATCATAAATTATTAAACTAGAAAAATATAGTACCTACTAAAATATAATTTTATTTATTTATTTTTCTATCTTCCTTGAAATTTTAGTAACTGTAAAACAAAAAAAAACCAAATTATACCAATTGCTTAAATTCATTTAAATAAAAAAATAAATATTTAATTCAATTAGATAAATAGACCTAGTTAAACAAAAAGTTCAGATTTATGTGACCTAGCACAATCTTGTTAAAAAGACTCTTCACACAAATCTGCTTTTAAACTATCCTAATAATAATAATGGGGGACCAATTTGAGGTAGCAATTACTCTAATATTAAGTAATACTGTGAAAAATTAACAAAATACAGCACAGAAGAATACCTTTGATTGGTCCCAAGCTCGGTTGAGAAACAGGAGCTTGAAATGTAGGAGTTTTCCCATCTACACCAGAATGACCAAATATTAGTTTTTCTTTCATAGAATTCATGTAGATTGTTTGTTTAAGAAAAGTAAATTAACATACCAGTTAGATAACGGATAAATTATACTCTGTTTTACTGTACAGAATTTGGGTCCCGGATGGATGTTGTTGAGACTTATTATGTTGTCTATGTTAGACTCAAATTTTTCAGTTGTCCCTAAAAGCGTACCATTTGGGGCAACTACATAAAAAATAATTGAATGCCATCCAAGAATAGGGCAACCACAACCTAGAGCTAGCTCTACTTTGTTCCCTATTTTGTATGTACTGAATTGGCTTGCTGTCCATGCAGTATGGCTAAAATACTTGTTAGAATTATCTTTTTCCGCTAAACCCACATCAGAAGGTTGCACTCTATAGTTCAACCTATAAAATAATGCTCCATATCCTAAGAAATCCAAGCAAGGACACTGAATTTTAGCCTAATAATCGGGCACTGTAAAACGGGAGATTTGCTAGACAAAAATGTTTAATCTGGATGCAACAGAATCGATTGGATCTGTGGCATAACGGAGATAAATGTAGGCATCACAGCTATGAATAGATGGAATAGAACAATTAAGGGGTGGGAATGTTTCGACCCTCGTTGAAGTGTAAAGCCAAGCTGAAACTAAAAATGCTAGAAAAATGGTTGTCTTAGGAATGTCTTCATTTTTACAGGGCTTTTCTAAACCATCTGTCCGAATTGGCGAGGCCCACGGAGCTCAGGCCATGTATGAGGAACCTCTTGTCGCGCATTTGAAGATACATAGGCTACAGATGTTTGTATCTATCAGTGGCAAATGAGAGAGCCTTCCTGGATCTCTTGTGCCAACCCATGTTCTTTCAATTCTTTATTCTCATGATTATTCTTACATCATATTTAATATCCTTAAAAATAAATTTTGATGAATTAAAATGAAACAACTATTTATTCTTTCTTAATAAAAAGTAATGTAAAATTACTATTTGACTATTGAAAAATATAATATTTAAGTAGCTAAAACATTTTAATTGACATTTGTTATCCATCAACATTTATTTTGTGCAAGGCCAAAATTATTTATTGATTTTACCAGCTAACCAAGATTCCATGAGTTTTATGTCATGGTATTATACCATTATTATGTACACTAGCAATTTCGTTTACTAACACACAACAATGAGCTGATAGGCAGAGATGAGAAAACACCGAGGGTGGTAGAGTTCAATATATATCGTAGCAGACGCAAACAAGATAGTGACATAGTGGTACATTATATCAACTAATGCATCTACCTATTTTGTTCAATATTCAAATGAATAGAACAAAAAGATTAAATTATTCCTTTCCTTTTCTCACGCTGTAATAGTGCTCATCCTCAACAAACAAGACTTTGCTGGTAATACTACAGCCTGATATGAAGAAATAATTATGGCTTGAATAAATGGCATCCTCATCCTTGGCTGGAGTTCCTGAAAGGAATAGAACTCTAAGAAACTCCATCAATAGAAGTCTTAGAAAGAGCGCTTATTTATATCGAAAGCAAAAGGAATATAACATCTGTAAAATTCAATACAATGCTACTTGCAACAAATTTCTTAATTAATAAGTTCAGGGTTCAAAACTACAATTAGTGAAGAGAAAATTTGAGAAGCATACCAAATATGTTAAGTCCCAGCATATATTTCTTTAGAAAAACCATCGACAAATAGAATAAACCACCAGGTGATGTAGAAAGTTATTGCAAGTGGAAACATAATGACACTACAAAATTACGTTCAACATTTCAATCCACATAATCAACTACTACACATTTCAATGTAAATTAATGAAGCCCAAATCATTATTAGAACTAGAACTTGCAATGAAATAAATGGTCTATCAACTTATAGGTTTCACTTGATTGTGCAATGCAATAAATGGAAAAAATATCTTCTTGCCATCCACTCATGAACTTTTTTGAAACCCAATGCTATAGAATAGCATAAAAAGCCTGCTCAATTCAAAACCACCCAACAACTTTGAATTAAAAACCCGTTCAAGTATTTACTAAGTTTCAACAACAACAAAAAAAAATATAATCAATAGAATAATTGGAAACAACATCATAATTAGCCAACCATTACAAAGAAAACTAAGAGTGAATTATTTTTCCAAGATTCATAATTCAGTTGCTAGCCGTAGAAAACCAAACACTTCAACAAACATCTATAGAGAATTGACAAGTGCCCTATTATCTTGCCACCATTGGCTCAAATTATCTATGTCAAGATCAATTTGTGTAGCACATGTAAAGATAGTCACAACATAACACTACCTTATTAGCCAATGTTATAAGTTTTTCAAACAATGTAAAGATATAGTATTACCATGGGTCCACAACAAAAAGGAAAATTTTGCATTTAAACCTAACTTTTGCAAAATCAATATCAAAAGAGAATACATAAAATCTCTTCAACACATGGAATTTTAAAAAACCTATTTACTAACTTATGAACAACTACAAAAACCAAAACTAAATAGGAGCATACATAAACAAGGGTCTATAATGTGATAGGAAAAATTTTAAATGCTATTTCTACCTTAAATTCAGTTATTAAAATACCTAGTTGGTGTCTAATTCCCCTCTTAATCTCCATCATTGCATGTGTTGCTTCAAATGGTAAGATTAAAAATAATTAGGTAGAGCTCAAATGCGCTTACAACACTACTTGAAGAAATAACTGATCAAAAATTAAAAAGAAAGAATGAGGATATCCAATATAGTTGTAAGTATTTTGCAAATCATCATTATTTCCCATATGAGCCTATGGCCTGGCTATGACTACACAAGTTAAGAGAGACACACAGGAATAGAACAAGAAAACTCATATGGCATCTTTAAACATAAACCAATATGTTTTCATATCCTAAAAACTAGCTCAATGCAGAACCTTTTAAGCTTCAAATGGCAGCCCTACAAAAGACATGAAGAATTTGCAACCTAAAGGAATGTGGAAGATATTCCAAGAAGAAAAAGATATGCCTATATTTGAAGTTAAAAAAGGTTGTCTATATTGCTAAATTGAGTTGCTAAAGAAACTCCTACATGACATCCATAAAAAAAATCTATACACAAACTTGGGAGGTCATTTCAAATGATGTTTGGAAAGTCAACCTTTATCTAATGCAAGAGTAGTGAAAGTACCACCCAAGTTCTAAAAGACTAGTAAAATACCATTATATGCTTTTTGAAATGTGTATGGTTCAAGTTGAAACCATAGAGGGTGACTTTAAATTAATGAATGGAGATTCAAAGAGAGACTGCGAAGGACCTTAGCAACAAAATGCTTCAAATTCCCATATATTTTAAGTTAGAAAGGTATTTTTATTGTTTAATCACACATACAATTGTCTTTTTACATTTCCTGTCCTCCATTATTACCTTGGATGAGAAGAATAGTTAGATCTTAGAAACAAAAAGCTCAACAATAAAGTTAAAATAAATTTAGGTGCCTTGCTACATAGCAGATTGAACTTTTGTTGTCAGTTTACAATTACAAGCAATGTGATTCCATTATCTAAACTTTGACCTTAGGCTAGGAGAAAAAATAGAGCCACTAATCTCCTATAGAGGTATACATACTCCAAATTTTTAAATCAAATTGAACCCTGTATTTTGAGAAAATGCATGCTTCCTTACTAGCAATCAAATTATTTCCTCACATTGGCAATTTTCATATCGTTAAAGAATAAAAGATGCCCATACCACAATATAGATGCCCAAAAGGGAGCCAGTATATAGGAAAAATTAATCATTGTACTATCCACCTGAACCAAAACCTTATTAGTTTTGGAACTTGCAATGAAACAAATGGTCTATCAACTGAAAGGTTTCACTTGATTGTGCAATGCAATAAATGGGAAAAATGTGTTCTTACCATCCACTCATGAAATTTTTTGAAACCCAACTCTGGAGAACAGCATAAAAATCCTAGTCAGTTCAAAACCACCCAATAACTTTGAATTAAAAACCCGTTCAAGTATTTACTAACTTTCAACAACAACAAAATAAATAATAATCAATAGAAGGCTTCCTATTAAAGATCGATATCTCAAAAGCCTATGATAGAGTTGACTGGAAATTCTTGTTTAAAATTTTAAAGGCGTTTGGGTTCTACAACAGGGTTCTTCAATTGGTGCAATAGCTTGTGTCTACTGCTTCTATCTTTGTTTTGGTTAATGGATCTCCTTGGATTTTCTTCCAAAGCTCCAGAGGTCTAAGACAGGGAGATCCTATCTCTCCTATTTTATTCACTATCATGGCTGATAGTCTTGGAAGAAATTTGAAAAGGTTGATAGATCAAAGATCCCTTGTTGGTCTTAAATCGTCCTCTAACAATTTGACCTATTCTCATCAACAGTTTATCAATGATACCATGCTCTTAGGAAAATTTACTATTATGAAGGGAAAGACTTTGAAATCTCTGTTGGATGCATATGGGAGGGCATCTGGCCAATTGATTAATAAACAAGAAATCTCTCTCTTCTTCTTTAATACTCCTAAACACAAACAAAATAAAATTACCAGAATCCTTGGTTGCAGGGTGGAGTCTTTACCTACCACCTATCTAGGTTTACCTCTAAGCCTTAAACCCCTAGAGTCCTTTTGGATTTCATTGGTTGAGAGGTTTAGTAAGAAGCCTGTTGGATGGAAAGGAGCTTTGCTTAGTCAAGCGGGAAAATTACAACTCCTCAAAGCTACTCTTTAGAATCTACCGATTTATGCTTTAAGCCTCTTTAAGATCCCTGCCAAGTATGCAGATGCCATTGAAAAGATTCAAAAAATATTTCTTTGGTCAGGTGTTGAAGAAAAACAAAGGTTGCCTTTAATAGGATGGGATCTGGTGTGTAGACCTAAAAAGGTTGGTGTTTTAGGTCTTAGAAAAATCAGAATGGTTAACAAGATACTTCTAGCTAAACAAATTTGGAGGATATTTTTGTCCTCAGGGGAATGGACAGATATCCTAACTAGTAAATATTTGGAGAATAATATATCTCTTATAATTAATATGGACTCCCACCTTCTACCCAGAGGCTCAACATGTTGGAATAATTTGATTACTAGAAGAAAATTTGTTGAAACTAGAGTGGGTTGGCAAGTCAGGAGTGGAAACCAAACTAGATTTTGGGAGGATAGATGGTTGTTTAATGAGCCCCTTATCAAAATTGAACCTTTTTGTGGATGGGTTGAGATTTGCAAAGCTCTATTTGGTCTGTATGTAAAATATTATTGGTTGAATGGAAAATGGGTGGAACTGTGTCCTATTAGTCAAGATCTTGCTCCTATTCATTCATCCTTGTTAGCTGTCAGACATAGCCAGGATCAGTTGGAAGATCGTCTTGTTTGGATCGATGAACCTTCAGGTAATTATTTTGTTTCATCGGATTTTGCCATGCTATCTTTTGTCCAAGTTCCTCCTCCCTTCTGGTCAAAGGTTTGGTTCAAACACTCGATTCGTAAAGTCAACATCTTCTTCTAGATCCTTCTTCAAAATAAAGTTCTCACGGTTGATAATCTTTGTAAGTTTGGCATTCAAATACCCAATAGATGTTATCTTTGCAAGATGGAAACTGAGTCAGTTTGTCATTTGTTTCTTCATTGTCCTTTTGTTGTCTTGATTTGGGAAATATTCCTCTGTTACTGGCAATCATCATGGGTTTTCCCCTTGTCAATTGAAGACTTCTTTATACAATGGAGAGCTCCGACACACAATCCTACTCTTGAGAAACTATGGAATTTTTCTTTCCCTCATGTTGCTTGGGGTCTATGGAAGGAATGAAATAATAGAATTTACAGAGATAAACAATCTTCGATGGCCATTGTGTTTGATAAAATAATCAGATTATTGAAAGAAAATTTCAATACTATGCCCCAAAAGATTGGTAATACTAAGAAAGTTGTTTGTTCCTCCTATGATTTCATGGTAGCCAAGGAATTGAATATTAATCTTGATATTTCTTGTGTCCCTAAACATGCTAAGAAGGATAGGGAAGGTGTCTGCTAGACTTTTTTGCCTAATGGTTGGATCAAAGCCAACTTTGATGGGGTGGATAAAGGTAATCTTGGGGCGGCAGGTTGCGGCAAAGTCATAAGGGATTCTTTTGGAAATTTCCTCGGTGCGACTGCCACTCCCCTTGGTTCTCAAACCAATCACCTTGTTGAGGCTGCTAGAGCTTTTCATGTTATAAATTTGGCTCATAGTCTGAATTTTAAAAACCTTTGGCTTGAAGGGGACTCTAAAAATATTATTGATTGTCTTTTAGGTAGGTCCCCCCCTCATGGACTATAAAATTTTGGATCGATGATGCTATTTCGACTCTAGCTAAGTTTGAGAATTTAAATATTTCACACGCTCATAGAGAAGCTAATGTTGTGGAAAACTTTTTTGCGAATGAAGGGGTTAAAAGTAAAGGACAATGCACTTGGCTGAATATTAGTGATTTGGGTGTAAATGTTCGTGCCCTATTGAACTATGATGTGTCACATGGGAAAGATGTGTGTCATTTCTTTAATGATGATAGAACGCGACAAATACATCACAATCATTAGATTACATGGGGCCAAGCCAATTTACTTATTCAGTAAGTTTGTTTGGCATGCTTTGTGGGCTCACTGGTTTGGCGGGACCATTTTGATTCAATATTTTGCCTTTGTCTGCTTTACTTTGCTTTCCAATATGGGAGGAGATAGAAAAAGAGTCGAGCCGAACAACTTTGAGATGCACAAAAGAAACTCTAAAGCGTGGAGTAAAGTCAAAAGCGGGGGTTTACTTCCTTTTCTAGAAAAAATTCATGGGTTTAATAAGGAAGCTACAAAGAATTTTGAGAGGAATTGGGAAAATGGGGAATTAACCCTTTTTGGTAGGAAAGTTTAGCTCAATGAAAATCTTATAGCTGAAGTGACTAGTATGTCCACTAAAGGACACAAATTTTTTTGGGACAGGGTTTTCTCTAATGAAGTTGTGGTCAGATTTGCGAAGAAAGATAAGGAAAGATTGAAACTGGTGAAAATTTCTAACAGTTTCTTTGATGTCGACACCATTAAAGCTCTCTGGAGAAAAGTTCTTCACATCATCATGGAGTATATAGCTCTAGATGGATGTTTCACTAGGGCTTACGACTATCACTTTTCTTTGCTCAACCATTTTTGCTATAAGGTCAGGGTTTCTCTTCCCTAGTATCTTCTCTATTCTTTAAGAAAAAGTCTGGATGGTCATAAGAAAAGACCAAGAAGACATCCTATTTTGTATACTGGTTTGATTAGGTTAATAGTTGAACATTTTCAAAATATGTTAGCCCCTGCTAAGATGGTTGTTTCCCCAGAGTCCGAGGAGGATGATACTAAACCTAGTTGTTCTGGGAATTTTCCCAATTTGAGCCTGGTGAGGATGGTCCTAAGTCCGCCCTCTATTCAGATAGGCAAGAAAACTCAAATCCATAATCCCCAGTCTACTAAATCCTACCCTGCTTCTAAGCCTAGAAGCTCTACTGTCAAAAACCTTGTCTCTTATTTTGAAGACTCTCCTAATTATGAGGATTATGGCGCTAACAAGAATTCATCTTCTGTTGTCCCATTGTCGGATAGAGATGTTAGAATTGGATCCCCTGGAGCCTTCGAATCTGCAAAAACATGCTTTAATCTTGATAGGGAACCCTTTGCTAACTTCCTGGGCATAGCTAGGAATAATGCGACAGACTATTTCAGAATGTCGAAATGGGTCTTCCATGAAATCAAGGAATAATGGCGAGAGATAAGGTTTCAATGTTAAGCAAGAGGTATGAAGAGCGTAAAGATCACAGTGCCAGTAAAGAGATCTAGGACAATGTGGGCAAGGATAGAAGGATTGAAATAGATTTGGAAAAAAAAAGAAAAATACCATTAAGATAATTGTTGAACAGAACAATAGGATGGCAAGATATAATGCCATCATTATCAACGCGATGACTAAAAAATTGGACAAAGCTCAACAGGGGTTCTTGGTGGTTGACTTGGAAGAGGTGAAAGATAAAAATCAGGAAGAGGACATTGGGATATGAAAGAGAACCAGGGCGAATTTGAAAAGGAAGGCACCTCCAACACCACAGATGATTCAAACATTCAAGAAGGGGGTTCAGGACATGTAGGATCTGGAGGTTGAGACTAAGTCTGTTCTTAAGACTCCAGGTTCTAAGGTGCTGCCGGTTTTTTTTATTGACCTTCTTGGTCTTTTGTGGTTGGCTGTTGCTTTTTCTGGTATTTTACTTTTTTTGCAGCCTATTTTTTCTGTTGGACTTTATTGTCCTCTTTTTTCTGTTGTAAACTTGGTGGTTTCGGGTCCCTATAAAACCATTTTTTCCTTTATCAAAAATATCATAATTTCCCAACCATTACAAAGAAAACTAAGAGTATGAATGATTTTTCCAAGATTCATAATTCAGTTGCTAGACATAGAAAAACAAACACTTCCACAAACATCTACATAGAATTGATAAGTATCCTAATATCTTGCCACCATTGGTTGAAATTATCCATGTTGAGATCTGAATGTGTAACAGATGTAAAGATAGTCACAACATGACACTACCATATTAGCCATTGCTATAAAATTATCCAACAATGTAAGATATGGTATCACAATGGGTCCATAACCAAAAGGAAAATTTTGCATTTAAACCTAATATTTGCCAATTCAATATCAAAAGAGAATACATAAAATCTCTTCAACACATGAAATTTTAAAAAACCTATCTACTAACATATGGACAACTACAAATACAAAAACTAAATAGAAGAGGCATACACAAACAAGGGTCTCCAATGTATAGGAAAAATCTTAAATCTTATTTCTACCTTAAATTCAATTAGAATTATACCTAGTTTGTGTCCAATGTTATTTCATCCTTATTTCCCATATGAGCCTATGGCTTGGCTATGACTACACAAGTTAACAGAGGCATAGGAAAATCAAGAATAGAGCAAGAGATGTAGGTCTTCTTGTTGAAGTACATATAAATATTATAACCCTTAGAAAGTGTTGTAATCAATACAACATAGGGACATAAAGCACACACCTTGCATGACTGTACCAATTATTTCTAACCCTTAAAAAGAACTCTAATAAACTCCAGCAATAGAAGTCTTAGAAAGAGCACTTATTTATATCGAAAGCAGAATACATATAACATGTGTAAAATTCAATACAACACTACTTGCAACAAATTTCTTAATTAATAAGTTCAGGCTTCAAAACAAAAATTAGTGAAGAGAAAATTTGAGAAGCATACCAAATATTTCAAGTCCCAATCTCACGTATATTGGTTTACAGAAACCATTGAAAAACTGAATAAACCACTAGGTGATTTAGAAAGTTATGGCAAATGGAAATAGAACCACACTGCAAAATTACATTCAACATTTCAATCCACATAATCAACTACTACACATTTCAATGTAAATTAATGAAGCATGAATCCTTATTAGAACTGGAACTTACAATGAAATAAATGGTCTATCAACCAATAGGTTTCACTTGATTGTCCAATGCAATAAATGGAAAAATATCTTCTTACCATCCACTCATGAACTTTTTCGAAACCTAGCTTTGCAAAACAACATAAAAAGCCTGGTCAACTAAAAACCACCAAATAAATTTTAATTTAAAACCCATTCAAGTATTTACTAAGTTTCAACAACAACAAAAGGAAATATAGTCAATCGAATAATTGAAAACAACATCATAATTGCATAACCATTACAAAGAAAATGAAGAGTATGAATGATTTTTCCAAGATTCATAATTCAGTTGCTAGCTTTAGAAAAACAAACACTTCCACAAACATCTACAAAGAATGACAAATGTCCTTATATCTTGCCACCATTGGTTCAAATTATCCACACCGAGATTAGAATGTGTAGCGCATATAAAGATAGTCACAACATGACACTACCATATTAGCCATTGCTATAAGATTATCCAACAATGTAAGATATGGTATCACCATGGGTCCACAACAAAAAGGAAATTTTTGCATTTAAACCTAGCTTTTTCAAAGTCAATATTAAAAGAGAATACACAAAATCTCTTCAACACAAGAAATTTTAAAAAACCTATCTACTGACATATGGACAACTACAAAAACCAAAAATAAACATAAGAAGCATACACAAACAAGGGTCTACAATGTATAGGAAAATTTTTAAATGCTATTTCTACCTTAAATTCACTTAGCATTATACCTAGTTGGTGTCCAATGCCCCTCTTAATCTCCATCATTGCATGTGTTGCTTCAAATGGTAAGATAAAAAATAATTAGGTAGAGCTCAAGTGTGCTTACAACACTACTTGAAAAAATAGTTGATCATAAATTAGAATAAAGAATGAGGATATCTGATATAATTGTCAGTATTTTGCAAATCGTCCTTATTTCCCATATGAGCCTATGGTCTGGCTATGACTACACAAGTTAACAGAGGCATAGAAAAATCAAGAATATACCAAGAGATGCATGTCTTCTTGCTGAAGTATATAAATATTATAACCCTTAGAAAGTGTTGTAATCAATACAACAGAGGAACATAAAGCTCGCACCTTGCATGACTGTATCGATTATTTCTAACCCTTAAAAAGAACTCTAATCAACTCCTGTAATAGAAGTCTTAGAAAGAGCACTTATTTATATTGAAAGCAGAAGGCATATAACATGTGTAACATTCAATACAACACTACTTGCAACAAATTTCTTAATTAATAAGTTCAGGATTCAAAACTACAATTAGTGAATAGAAAAGTTGAGAAGCATACCAAATATGTCAAGTCCCAATCTCACATATATTGGTTTAGAGAAACCATTGAAAAATTAAATAAACCACCAAGTGATGTAGAAAGTTATTACAAATGGAAACAAAGCCACACTGCAAAATTACATTCAACATTTCAATCCACATAATCAACTACTACATATTTCAATGTAAATTAATGAAGCCTGAATCCTTATTAAAACTCAAACTTGTAATGAAGGAAATGGTCTATCAACCGACAGGTTTCACTTGATTGTGCAATGCAATAAATGGAAAAATCTCTTCTTACCATCCACTCATGAACTTTTATTAAACCTAGCTCTGTAGAACAACATAAAAACCCCAGTCAATTCAAAACTACCAAACAAATTTTAATTTAAAACCCATTCAAGTATTTACTAAGTTTCAACAACAATGAAAGAAAATATAGTGAATATAAGAATTGGAAACAACATCATAATTGCACAACCATTACAAATAAAACGAAGAGTATGAATGATTTTTCCAAGATTCATAATTCAATTGCTAGCCTTAGAAAAACAAACACTTCCACAAACATCTACAGAGAATGACAAGTGTCATAATATCTTTCCACCATTGGTTCAAATTATCCACACCAAAATTAGAATGTGTAGCACATGTAAAGACAATCACAACATGACACTACCTTATTAGCCATTGCTATAAGATTTCCCAACAATGAAAGATAAGGTATTACCATGGGTCCACAACAAAAAGGGAAATTCTACATTTAAACCTAACTTTTTCCAAGTCAATATCAAAAGAGAATACATAAAATCTCTTCAGCACATGCAATTTTAAAAAACGTGTCTATTGACATATGGACAACTACAAAAACCAAAACTAAACAGAAGAAGCATAGACAAACAAGGGTCTATAATGTACAAGAAAAATCTTAAATGTTATTTTTACCTTAAATTCAGTTAGCATTATACCTGATTGGTGTCCAATGCCCCTCTTGATCTCCATCATTGCAAGTGCTACTTCAAATGGTAAGATAACAAATAATTAGGTAGAGCTCAAATGCGCTTACAACACTACTTGAAAAAAGCTAATAAAAAATTAAAAGAAAACATATTTTTTAATTGATTAATTATGTATAATTGGCTTCCATGCATTTTTCTTTTCAATTAAATCTTAAAGTACTATCTCTTAACAAATTAAAAGTCTAAAACTGAATTAGGGGGTAAATATTCCATCTTATAGCTTTTGGCTAATTTGTTTGCAATTTCTTGTCCATCTCCAATTTTTTAAGAGTTGTTACACAACATTCTTCTTCACCTATGACTAGTTGGTTAGTAATATATATTGTACAAAGATTAAAAAAAATTAAATGATCAAGTTAGTAAAGAAAAGTAGAGATGTGAATATTTGTCTCTCTTCACCTAAAAATAATATTTCAGCATCCAATCATGGAGGAGTCTCTTCTAAATGAGGCTAACATATACCAAAAATAGAAACATGAAACAACTAAATATCAATAAAAATTTATAATAAGTAATAAGTTGAGCTCATAGAAGATTTTTCTTTTCACTGTATCACAACAAACATGTAAGCCGATAGGAAATATCACCCAATATCTCTGCATTTAACATTTGGCATCTACGAACAACTTCAAAATGCTTATTTACAAATTTCAAGCTACTACCTATCAAAATTTTAACATATGTCTAGAGGTCGCATTAGACAATGCATCTTGATGGAAAACCACATAAAATACCGTATGGAAAATTCAATCCTTTTGTTAAATATATTACAGTGTGGATAAACATTTAAGGCCTGACTAATATCTTATTCATTAAGCATCTGGACCATTTTTTTGGTTGGACTCTAGTCTGTAGTAGAAGTGACCTCTCACAGTATAAGTGGACCATTCCAAGAGTTTGATCTTGCAAAACCAACTTCTTTTATTTATCCTTAATTTCTATAGGGTGACAACTTCAGGAAGGAAAGACTTCAAGCTTAAGGTTATAGAGGAATTAGACTACACGAGTAACTTGTGGAGAGTAGAGGAGATAACAATGAAGAAATCAATCACTCTTTTTGTTTTGGCAATGTTGTGGATAATGTTAGCTCCAGCTAATAGTTATGGTGGACTAAAGGTGGGTTATTATAGTCATATATGTCCCCAAACTGAATCCATTGTCAGCAGAACAGTCTCAGAGGCTCTAATAAATGACCCCACGTTAGCTGCAGCCATTATAAGGATGTATTTTCATGATTTTTTTGTGATAGTAAGTAATTGAATTCATTTAGTTTGGATTTTTGGATTGTAATTTTGTGAATTTTTTCCATCAATGTTTTGTATCATACTTCATTTTATGCACTTTTTTGCATCAATATTTCACATTATACTCCATGATTCATCATCAAAATTTTGTACAAATAGAAAAGAATGATTCAATTTCCTATAATATTTAGATTGAGTAAAATGTGATAGGATAATGTTATCATGTGTGTAGGTTTGTGATGGATCAATTCTTATAGACACCAAACCTGAAAATAAATCTGAGAAAGAGGCACTGATAAATTTTAGGCTTTGTGGGTTTGAAGTGATCGATGAATGAAAAAAGAAATTAGAATCAGTCTATCCTCAAGTAGTGTCATGTTATGAGATTATTGCATTTGCTGCATGAGATAGTTCACGTGAGGTAACACTAAACTAAGAGGGATGAAATAAAACTTGAAGAGGATAAAACATATTATGGGAAGAGTATATCATGAGAGAATTTAAAACATATATAAGACTTATCCTTTTTGCGGGCTGGGAAAATTAGTTGGCATGACCCAGTCGAATGCAAAGATGAAAGGATTTCGTCGAAGGAAAATGAAACCAATTAGAATTTTCCTTCTCCTTTCAAAAACGTCCAATAGTTGACGGATTTGTTTTAGTAGAAAGGCCTCTCTCAAGAAGAAATGGTAGTTCTATTAGGCAAGTACTGTCATGGTAAAATTTAGATTATCAGAAGTTATAATATCTAGTTGATGGAGTTTTACATCAATGTTGGTATGTTCTCTCATAGATGCGCCCTCCATTGGTGTGGAAAATTTCTTATTAGCTAAGGCTAGGCTTTACAACTTCAACAACACTAGTGGAGCGGACCCTACATTATACGCTCAACTGGCTAAGTGCCTCAAGCTTAAATGTCCACCCACAATGACTTTTAACCAATATGTACCTTTGGAAAGTATTACACCAACCAAGTTGGACACTGCATATTACAGCGAGCTTCTCCAAAACAAGGGACTCCTTAATTTTGATCAGACCTTAATCACAAATTTTGATACTCTAAAAATGGTGTAGATTAATTCGAGGTACCCAATAGTATGGCATAAGAAGTTTGGTTGTGACTACACAAGTTAAGAGAAGTGAAAGGTCAATACACTAAGGAAAAACCAAAAACAAGTGAAAAAACTCTGACCTATAAGAATTTCACAAATAAGTGGTGCACAATACTATTCAAAACAATTTAGAAAACAACCCAATCCTAAAAAAAATAAGCAGTCACTTTTGAATCTAAGAACCAAAACCAGATACTCTAAAAACCTTGTCAAAACCTTCTTTTCAGGGTGCAGTGTGCAAAATTGGAGAACTGAAAGGTCAATACACTAAGGAAAAACCAAAAACAAGTGAATAAGGGCTCTAACCTGTAGGAAAACAACCCAATCTTGTTCAAAACAATTCAAAAAAAAATCCAATCCTAAAAAAACTAAGCAATCATTTTTGAATCTAAGAACCTGAACTGGAGTACTAGGCTACTAATTTCAGTATTTACCTTGAGGAAGGCTCTTCTAAGTCAAGAACTAGAAAACCTCCCTTTCATTGCAAGGAGAAAAAACCACCCTTAATCTGTCTCCCCAGATCTGGACAATCTTTGTCTCAAAATGGTGGCCCTGTAGAAATGTCCCTATCCCTAGAAATGAAGAGCATCCTACCAAATTTGGGGATCCAAACCCTAAGTGCTTTACTACCATCAAATTAACTTCGTCACACCCTATAACAACATAAAAAATTTCCTCATTAGCAAAGCCCCTGCTAAAAGTTCTTCAAATAACCGAAACCCTAGCTAAAAATCCTACACCAAAAAGAAAATGTACCTTAGGCAAAATTTGGCTTCCATCATCTAGTGTTGCAATTCTTGAATTGTCTTGGCATTGGTGAATTTCAGAAATCTTTAAACCAAATCAAATAGTATTAGCTTGTAGTACTTGAGCCAGGGTTTTGACAAGCTCTTTACATAGCACACAGTACACATCATGTGTTGCATACCGATATTTTTTGGGCCCTTATGGCCTTGTTTAATATTTTTAGTGGAAGAACTTATTTAGTGATTGCCACCTTTTTAACTTCGGTTAAAATAAATTTGACAAAACATTGATTAGTGGTAAGCTGGGAACTTTTCGATGGGGAGGCCGACATTGATGCCGAAACAGTTAAAAAACTAGGGAGGCTAACAAAAATTCTAAAAAATTTCCACACATATAGCCTATCGACTAATTAAACTTAAAACATTCTTCTTTGCAAAGCTTATACTTTGTGCAGTACAGATTTCTTCACAGTTTTGTGCCATTATACCAACCCTTGTACTTTAAAGACCAAATGTCAAGGCAAGGGATTGGCGTGACACAAATGACTAAAATTTTATAAGATTGTGTTGAATAAGTGACAACAGCTTGGTTTGGTTAGTTGGTCAGGGCTAAGTGGTCAAATTTGGTATCAATATACTTTTGATAGTATTATATTCTTCTAAGGAGAAAAGTTAGTACATAATTAAGATAATAGCCCAAAATGAAAGACCTGGAACTAAGAGAACACAAAAAAATGAAGATGGGTTGCATTTGGATAGAAAACAAGTCAAACAATTAACACAGTCCCAAGAAGTGGAGAGGGGGAAAGTTCAAAATATGGGCCATAAAGACATGAGTATTGTAAACTATCAAAGTAACTTGTAGGAAATCAAAACTCTTAAAATTCAAGCATAAAATTTGTGGAACAAATTTTTAGAGAACTAAAATAGAATGGTCTTTTAAAAGTATATGGAGAGGTAGGGTTGCAATTAAAAATATACTCTAAGTTTAGAAAAAAAAAAATTATTGTACAGTGATAGTAAAATATCATAAGTTGTCTTATGGTTCCAAAATATAGTAGATTTAAATTGTGTATCTAAATGTAATAGATTTGTCAAAAGCAATGCTAAAGTCAGAAATCTTGTCTCAAGCTCAAGAATCTAGTAGCTCTAAACCCCCATATTTTTGTATCTCCTTTTTGTTTATTGTGAATAGATTGAAGCAACAACTCTATGGAGACTGATTTTGGTTTGACTCATTTTTCATAAATTCTACTTTGGTAGGGTTTCATAATATTTTTCCTACAAATTTTGCCCATTTTTCTCATCGGCATTGTTGAGACTTGAGAGCATGAAACAATTTGTGTAAAATATTGAGGTAAGTTACTTGCCATGATTTCAGTGAATTTTTTTTGGAGATCTGGACAAGGCCATATCACTTTTTTGTGTGTTTTTATTTCATTCCAAAACAAATCTGTTGTTATCTAATAAATGAAGGCATTGGTTATGTAGTTTTATCTGCAGTTGTTTTCATATCTAATATTATTGTAATAACTAGTGTTAGATCCTTATTTGTTTCTATACATGTAGATGTTTTGAACTGTAAAATGAATTTTACGTTCATTTGGTGGTTTAATTTTTTTCCTTGCTCTCGAGGTTATTTTTGTGACAATTTTCCATATAGAATTATTTAGTATTGAATGTATAGAAGCTACTACTGAAGTTGTAAATGCAATGGTTGCTAGAGCTATTTTCATATAGATTGAACAATAAAGATCGGATCATCTTCATATATTAAACTTAATACATTATTTTTTACAAACATTATACATTGTGTAGAAAATATTTCTTCACAATTTTGTGCCATTATATTGGCTCTTATACTTTAAAGACCAAATGTCAAGGCAAGGGATTGGCATGACACAAATGTCTAAAATTTTACAAGATTGTGTTGAATAAGTGACAACAACTTGGTTCGGTTACTTGGTCAGGGTTCAGTGGCCAAATTTGGTACCAATATAATTTTGATAGTATTATATTCTTTTCTGAAACGATGTGCCTATTCAAAAAATTAGGGGTGCTAAGTTTGAGAGATCATATTCCCACAAACTGCAACGCCCCACCATGCAACCGTAGAGGAAGTTGCAATTAACTACTCAAACACATAATTTTTTTTTGTTTAAGAACAATTACCATGCAAGTTCACTACCCATTGCCAACAACCTCGAAGGTTATGAGACTGAGATTACTTTAAAACCCAAAAAAGAAACATGAATTCAAACCATAACATTTAATTATTTAATAAATTAAGTACACATACATTCCATACATGATAAATTACAATCATTTAACAATAAGATTATAGCTCTCATTCCCCAAATGAGGTAAATCCAATAAGCATGGTTACATAATACATTTTCCACCTAGATAGCAAATGAGGGGTAATAAATTACAAGACCAACTGAAATGAATAATGCATGGAATGAAACTAGATCCCACAAGCTCTCCAACTAGAAATCTCATCCACACAAACAAGAAGAAAAGCCAACGGAGTAAGGTGCACATTCCACCCAAGCATGTGCTACCTAAAGGCTCACCCCCTATGCTAGGAGATAGTAATAAGGAATCCTATACAAGACCATCAACCTCTAGAAACAGCCTAACTCACACTAACACAACCAATCACATGAACCATACAACCATAAGAATAACACAAGTACAACTCTAACATCACTAACATAAGTCACATTGTTTCTATAAATAACACAAATCAGGTATGTTAAGAAGACCGCACACATAAAACCAAATACGAACTATTTTTGTAGAAAGGGTGTCATCACACATCTTGACATGGGATATCCTCTAGGAATCTTCATAGGCTTTGGCCCCCACTATGGGATATCCTGGTGGCCTCAACCAAATCCTGGACCCCATACTCACTCATTTGAAATCAAATACCTCTCGTAAAGACAATATAGATGACCTTGCCATTCCAAGCCTTCCCACTCATCCCAAGCCTACACGAGCACTTGTGTCTATGAGTGAGGCTGAATTATCTTGATTAGTGAGAAATACTACCCAAATTTCTAAGTATATTTTTTTAGTTATCACTTGATTAAACCACCTTTGAAGGTTACCTAGTTTACCTCTTTAGGCTCTGGTGCCTAACATAAGCCACTCTTCTACTTGACAACATACCAAACAAAACCAATCACCAAGGGTGTCAAGGTGCATACAAACTAGATAAACAATCACTCCAACTCTAGGAGGCAACATATAATGTAAAACTCACTCCAAACACTAGAGGCAACAAAAAACATAATGCACTCCTTCCAATGGAGGCACAAACCATATAAACCACTCCTAATCCAAAGGAGGCACAAATCACATAATCCACTCCTAATCCAGAGGAGGCACAAACCATCCCCATTCGTGAAAACTGGGTAAAACACTGACAATGCACCATGCACTACCTAAGGAATTCAAAATAGGCTAACAAACATAATACGACAACCCCAATTAATTAAAAACCTCGTCTAGAAGACTTATTAACCCCTACCAAACAATTTAGCCCAAAGTGATAACAAAAGAAATTAAATTTGAAAAGGAAAATAAATAGGAATTAAATCTCCTTTGAATTTCCTAAATCCATTTCCTTTAGTAACATTCAATAGTTTATTGCCACAATAAAACTAATTAAATTATGTCTCTTTTAGGGAAAGGATAAAATTTAACCAAATATTTAGTTCCCTAATTGCTCTTAAATAGTAATAAACATTTACTTCTATGATCTAAAACCTATCATTTAAAAATAACTATTGGTCCTTTGCAAACTAAATCATTTCAAAATCAATTAATCTAGCTATTACACACTCCATTTAAATCCAATATTTGTCCTTTCAAATAAATTATTTTTAAAATAAAATCATTAATTTGACTATGAACACAATATTTTAAATTCCTCAATTACACATTATTTTAAATTAACTAATCTTATTATAAATTCATTTGCAACCAAAGGAAATATAAATAATTAATATTCGCTTTCTTAAAAATTTCATTTCATCTAAAATGAATAACTATTTCCTTTAAAAACATTCCCTTATTAAATAACTACTCGTACATTTGGCAAGCAATAATAAATTTAAATCAATAGGTTTACTTCGGTTTCCTAATAATATTTAAATATAAAATTCTCATTTCCCCATAAAAATCATTTCATTATAAATTCAATATTGGGACGTATACATCCCTATTAATTAAATATTCATTTAAATAAGAAAAAATTTCTACAAAAATTTAATATCTATTTCACACATTTAAATATCCATCTATTTAACCATGTGCACATTACCCATTTTCCTTAATTAAACAAAAAGATCAAAATCAACTTTTGAAAAAAAATCATTTTATTATAAAATCAACATTTGCGTCATTATACTAAAATCACCTTAAAATAAATATATATATATATATATAATATTTAAATATTTATTAAAACAACAAATTTAAATTCCAACCATTAATATATTTTAATTAAATAAAATATATTTATATATTAAATGATATATATATAAAAAAAATCATATAATATTTATATTATAATATAATATATAATATGAAAAAAAATACAAATTATATATATATATATATATATTAAAAAAGATTTATTTTAAAACAAACAAACCCCCAAAATAGGGGATGCGCCCACCTGTGGGAGGCTACTATGCAACCTTCCCCACAGAAGTGAGATGTGAAGGCAGCGCAACTTCCTGTGAGTGCAGTGGCCCTGCCTCCATGGTCACCTCCCTATGGGGGCGGCTGTGGGTGCAGCCCCCCACCAAAACAACCAATAAAAAAAATAAAAATTATTTATTATAATTTTTTTAAATCAAAATTAAATAATTTCCTTGCTGGGAATTTCATAGAAATTTCCACAAATTTTTCTTAGCATAACAGTTTACAATTTCATATATAAAATATATAGGTATCTCCATATATATATATATATATATATATATATATATATATATATATATACATAAAAATTCTCATTTTACAGCCAAATTGGGAAAATTTTCTACAGAAATAATTACATAGCAAAATCTTTTTCAAACACAAATTCTCAATTTCAATTTCTAAATTGAAATGAAAAAGAAAACTTAAAACCAAACACATAAATTTATATGTTTTCCATTTGTTTCCTTTTTCCAATTTTTCTATTGTTAAATTTCATTTGCCAAAATTTCGATTATTTTCTCTACAGAAAAATCTGAGATTTTCTCCATTATTCTATAGAGGTTTTCTAAGAATTCAAAGCCTGATTTACAAACCTCTTCCAAAAATTAAAAAAATCAAAGATTCCAACAAAAATTAAAACAATTAAAGAAACCTGTTTTTGAAGCTTGAAGACAAAATGAGATTTGGAGTTGAGCTTTCTTGCAAGATCCAAATTCTCCTTCCTTCCAAGATCTCCACTTTCAAAATCCAAAATAGATGAAAAATCCAGAAAAAAAAAAACCCTCTTTCCTTCTTCAGAGCAAATTTTCTCCAAGAATCCAAAAAAAACTCCCCTCCGTTTTTTTTCTCCCAAATTTAGTCAATATCTTCCAAAATAATATCCATATATTTTCTTTTTTTCAAAAAAAAAAGTATCTTTCAACACTATAGATATTTTCATGCATTTACAAAATATCTTACTTTTAATAATTTAAAACAAAATTCCTTTCAAATAAATTTAATTCTTTTAATTCATGCATTTACAAGATATTTGCATTTTAATACTTTAAAACACAATTTAAATTTCAAATAGATTTACATCATTTACTTTATGCATTTTCAAAACAACTTTAACTATTTAATTTATTTAATCAATAACTATAATTTAAAACACCATTTAATTTCCAAAATAGATTTAAATCTTTTAATTTATGCACTTTTCAAATACAACATGAACCAATTAATTTATTCACCCCACAAATAAGTTTAATTAATCAATTCAACATGATTAATTTAATTAATCAATAAAATAAATTTAATCCAAAATTAGACTAATTTATTAATTAAATTAAATTAATGAATAAATTAAATAACATTTCTAACATTATAACTAGATTTATTTAATAAACAACATAAATACATAAAGCCATTTATTTACCTTTTCCAACTTGCAATTAAATAAAATCTATGAGAGATGAACAACATTAAAAAAATTTAACCTGACTAAAACCTGACGAAACACTATGACCAGGGTGATGGCTTGACATGAAAAAACTAGCTACTATCACCCAGTCAGTTTCTGTTGGTAATAGACACACTCAAACCTATGGAACCAGGTGGAGTCAATGTCCTATACCTGTAAACCTGAGAACAAAGAGTATATCGCGCATGCATATATCTAACATAATAAAACACACCATGAAAAGGAAATCTCAAAATCGTAGGGTGCTCGCAAGTGAGTGGTGCGATCTTGTCCCCTTCACCAATACACTCATCATAGACTGACAGTTCCATCATAAAAAAAATCTCATGCAATAACATGTTACAATAACTAATCATCATTACACCGATTAAAACATATCAAATAAAGCATCAGATAAGATACATCACATCACACAAATAGACTATCACTCTATAAATAGCGATCAAATCACACACACATGATAAAGTATCTCAATAACCAAAAAACACATCAAAACAAACAAGGACACACTATCCATCCAGAAAGCAAAACAGAGGAGTATTACACAAACAAAGAGAGTATTTTCTTTTCTAAAACCATGTGTCTGTAACTTCAAAAAATTAGGGCTACTACATTTGAGTAAGCTTATCGAGTGGAAGAATGATAACCTTTATTTCTAAAGATAGTTTCAATTTTTAAAACAAGAAAACTCTTAAATATTTTAGAAAAATAATAAATCACAAGTAGTCTTTTGGAAATAGAAAAGTAGATTAGATGGAAAATAAAAGCAGCCCATAGAAGAATTAGCTACTACTAAATCCAGCCAATTTGACTTTAAAAAACAAGATTAATATCAAATAACTGAGCCATGAAGTGCTTTTAACAATGACAATCAACTTCTCCTTAGATGGGTTTGAATATTCATCAATTGAAATTTCATCAACCTATTTTGTAAACATAAATTTTCAGATAAATTAGCTAACCCATAGATCATTGGAAATATTAGTTCCATTAAAAACACAAGTTTCTTATAAATAACAACCAAAACAATGATTGAGTTATAACCCGATGGCATAGGCATAAACGTACAAGATTATTTAATGCCAACAATATCTCCATAATGTTGTTGTTTCCAATTTGCTCAAGTCCATTTTCTGTATCATTCGACATTTACATGGTTAAAGTTGTCAATAAAATATCTAGATCGAGTTATCAGTATTATAACGGACCAGAACTAGATTAATTAGAAATCATAAGTACCTAGTTTTTAATGTAAATGATACTTCAATGTGATAAGAAGATAGGTGTTCAAAGAAAGCCCAAGATTTACCAGCATTCCATGTGATAATTGCCTCAACCTAGTAGATTGCTCTACACTAGTCTAATTTTTGTTGGGACCTTTAGAGATGTAAGCAACTATCTTGTGTGGCCTCTATTTTGTCTTGTGGGGCTTTTGAAAATCATCACAAGCTGCTATATAAGACAAAAAATAGATAACTTAATATGTTTGGAATAAAGTCAATTTCACAAGGTGAGATTTAGCTAAAAATGAGTAAACGTAGGCCCATCATCCAAGAGTCAATATAGATTTAAGGACTTTGAAAATATTGTAGAATTTTGATAGCTAAGTTATTATTCTGTATAAGAGGAGAAGGAAACACTAAATTGAATCATGGCACTAGTCAAATCATAAATGGGCTTTTAATTTCAGGATTGATTTTCACAAATCCCTATACCTAAAAGTGCACAATGTTTGTTTTTAGATGATCTAGATTTTATATCCAATGTTTTCATAATAATTACCATTATTCTAATACAATGATAATCTTACTTACACTTGGCAAACATTTTAGAAAGCAAAATAGATAAATATTCAAGATGTTTGTGTAAGCATGTATAAAAATAGAGCTATGTATATAGCTATCAATTATACTAGATGCCAAAGAAATATTTATACAAAGGAAAAAATCTTGAGAGCTCTTGGTAAGTCTCTTCTTATGTTTTAGTTTTTTAATTTTATCATAACTACTACTGTAACTCCCTATCAAACTATTAGTGTTACTTGCATAGATAATGTTATCATTACTGCAACCATTACTTCCTATGAAACTATTAATTTACTTGAGTACAAAATGTCATCATAACTGCTACCATTACTCCCAATGATACTATTAATTTTATTTACATTGATAAGCATCTATTCCAATGAATGGAGATTGAAGTGAAAATGAAGACCATGGAGATAGGTCATGGGTGACTTTTTTTATGTTTTTGTTCTTGGCTAGCTCTATTTATGCAACAAATATGCAATAAACCTTGGCCATGGCTGGCCTTAGAAACTCAACCTTGGCCATATTAGAAACTCAATTGTGGCCATGTGTTGTTCGTGTTATATCCATATAGCAACCTAAGTTATGTTAGAATAAAAGGGGAGTTAGAGATTCAAATCTCTGTTGAAATTTTAGCCCAGTAATTTGATCCCAAAGTCTGATTTGGGATTGACATAAGGTTTTAGTGCACTTGATTTTCAAATATGAGTCACTATGGACAAAAACACTCATTGTTTTTAATTTCTTTTATAATTCTAATAAGTGGATTCTTATAAAAAAATTAAGGTTAGATTCTATATTTATTATAAACTGATGTTTGTGATGGATGTTTTATATTTTTTTTGGAAACCTATTGATCGTTGCACACTTTCCCCTAAAGATGGATTCTCTAAGCACCAAAATAACACTCTCTATTTGGCTACTTCTCAGATCTAGGCTACACCAAGAAAAATTAGCTTACCTCAGGAGTGGACTTATAATTTTGACCTACTCCTAATATCTAATAGTTATTTAGGATCTATAGATAATTTATAATCTACTTGATTGAAATTTGAGAAGCTTAGGATTGTTTTGGGGGGTGGAACTAATTTGTCTAGAGAGTAAACTGTTAGTTTTATATGTTTTAAAATGGATAATAGAAGTGACAGGTCATGGATGATGGCTTGTATTTTACTTGGTCCAAAGTTCTCCAAATTCTTATCTAGGTTGTACAATAATGTGGCGAGTTTTCAAGGCATCAATGCAAATATTTATTGCATTTTGTAATAAATTAAATATAAATGAAAAATCATTATAGTAAAAGGTTACTTTTAGCATTGGTATAATAGTTTGATTCATAAAGCACAAATTTTTCATTTATCGTTTTGATTTACATGGTACCATAAATTTTGATCTATTGTGATAAATACTTGTAGCACAAGTTTTACAAATCATCTTTGGCTATGTAACAATTGTTTCAATAATTGCAATTTAATCCCAATTTTCTGTAAAATAGTGATTCTTTACATTGGTTCTATTTTTTGTGGTGATTTTTCTAAATTTTTACCAACCCTAACAGTTGTCTAAGTTTTAAACAAAATGAAATCCATAGAGCTGCTGCACTATTTTCCAACCAAATTGGAAATACACAAATGTAGAATAAAATTGGAGACATGTAACTTTTCTTTCTATTCAATAATTGGAAATGAACAATACATGAAATATTAAATATAAACTATTGAAAGCTAATTCTAAGCTATGAATCACAATTTGCTAGGAGCAATCAACTGCTCAACCAGAAACATGTAACTTCAAGAGTTGCTAGGAGCTCAACTAATAGGAGCTATGCATAGATCTTCAAGAGCAATCTCTGCTCACACACAAAACAAACAACTGCTGTTGTTTAGGAGCTTTTAGAAGCTCACCTAGAAAACATTCTCTATTGACTCTTCTCTACTAACTCAACAATCTGACTTCATTCTTTTTCTCTTTCAACTCATTCCCTCTCAAATTCAAAATCACCTACCAGCCTTGAATTAGAATTCAAAAATTCATAACTTCATTAATTCCTTAAGTATTCTTCAAGTGCATGTTAGGAGCAAGTAGGGAAGGAAATACCCAAAAACAATCTTTCAGTTGCAAGCATTGAATTCCCCTAATAGGTAGGTGCCAACGGGAAGAGGGTCAAGAGCATTTAATTTTCCAACACTCCCCCTTGATCCTAAGCTAGAAAAAATGAGATCAATCCTGTTGATGGTGTTTTTATGCACTTCTCAACACAGGCAGTGCTTAGGTGCACTACCTCTCTTGAAAGACAATCTCTCACAATCGAGTTGCAGTACACTATCCCAAGGTCTCTCGGGTGTCAGGTCATGACAGTGCTTAGATACCTCAGTAGTTTGATGTGATTTGCTGGAATCACAAGGCAGCCTTATAGAAATACAAAGTGTGGGCACAAAGCATGAAGTTAGATCTTCGAAAAGGAGTTCTTAGCATGAAAGCAGTTATGTGTTGGCTATAGGTTCAAACAGCAGTCTCAAACTCCATCTAGTTGCAGATTTGGCTTTATAATGTGCAATGAACCTTGGTATTGTTCAATTTCTAAAAAAGGTGAAAAGGGGTGAAGGGAAGGAGAAGTTCCTAAGTCTGAAGCTTGCAATGAATAGTGACAATGGAGTTCCTGCAATGGACAATTCCCTCAAACAATATCCCACTTAACCAGGGATTTCACAGTATCATGGAAATTTTGCTATCTTCTAAGGGCTGCAAATTTTTATCCTTCATCCACTACATACATGCATGGACTAAAGATAAGTGTTTGGGGCAGCTTTAATCAAGTCCAGGCTAACTTTGCATAACTATCTACCTTCAGCAAACAGTTAAAAGTATGGACTAAGGGATCATCAATAGTGTAGGAATTTTCATAAACACCAAACAACATTCCTAAGATTTACCCAAATGCAATAAACAACTAACTAAACAGCAAAGAGATCTAAGCTAAACATCTAATATTGGAGAAGTGAATCAAATGACATGAGAGAAAACAAGGAAAGGCACCAAGTCAATGTTATTTCTTATAAATTTCTGCATCATGTCTTTACAACAACTCAACTCTCACTTTTGCAAATGAGGGGAGTGCTCTATTTATAGTTTTCTAAAAGTTAAATGAATGGCTAGGATTCATTACAATTGTGTGGCCAAGATTCATTACAAAATAGGGTTTCACCTACCCCAAATAGATTTACAATTTAAAAACATCCCTTGTCTCTTCCCTATTTCGTCATCTAGTGGATGACACTATTGCTCTTTCATCATGTAGCTAATTGTTGTTTTCTTGGCTGTAGCTACTCTTCAGGGAGGTCTTCTTCTTTGGCCGGGCTGCCTTCCTGCTCCTCGGAAGCTGCGCGCTCTATATACTTGAGGATGACCGCCTGGAGCTTGTCGATCTCGAGGATCTCGCATCTCAATGCTTGGTAGCTCCACTCTTTAGCGTTATCCTCTAGCCTTTTCCAGTCTTCATCATACTTCGAGCCTTGATCTTTGAAAAGCTCTGATCGGTCGAAGGTGCGGGCAGCAAAACTTAGGAATTCCGTAGTGACTTCTCCGGCTGTCCCGTCCTTCATCCTCTCCTGGAAGTATAACTTAACTTTCTCAGCATCTATTTGCACTATGGGCATATCATAACTCGCCATCAGCTTAAGATATTCGGTGCATTCTACCCGGATTTCCTTGATCCACGCAACATCTGGATCCACTATGCTCAGGATTTGCTCTAGCCTGTCCTTTCGGTTGTCGAGATCCCGGCGCCACACGTCCACCAGCCAATGATCTTCTTTCTTCAGCTCTAGCTTCTCTTCCCATGTGCTCTTAGGCATCTGAAGGATGGCCTCAACCTTTGGGAAGGTGGAGTCGTAGATCACAGGGAAATTGGTGCAGAGCTTCCTCGTGCCCTCCAGGGATTGGGTCAGGTCCAAGAACTTATTGGCTATCTGCACAGCCCTGTCGATTCCCATGTTTCCGACGCTCACGACCTACTGGAACCAATCCTCAGTGGTCCTCTCTAAGTTCTTCCTCCTTTCTAGCTTATCCATCTGCTCCTTGGAGAGTAGTTGTGGTGCAGTTGTAGAGGTAGTGGGCAAGTCATCTACTGAGGACCACTGCTGAATATAATCGGTCAGGGCAACAACCTGCGCCTTGAGCTCGTCCTTGGTGACCTTGTCCTATTTGATTAGATGCACCACCGTGGCCACCGACTCCTCTAGATGTTCAACCTTCTATTCCCTGGTCGCTGTCCCTAGGTCAATTATAGAGATATTGTAGCTAACTCCGACCTAGCCAACAGTTGGCGTTGCTACCTGTGTTGCCCGGGAGCCAGAAGCATCCATGGTTATCTTGAAATGAACCTTAGGCTTCTTCTCCTTCTTTGTTGTGGTCAGGGATCGAGCCAAGAACGCCTCCAATCTTGACCTCGGGTCTGTCGGAACTGGGGTAGTCTTCTCCAGCTGTTTCTCCAACCAGTCGGGCATGGCAGACTTGTCTTTAGATGCATCGTGGCTGCCCTCACCCTTTTCAGTTATAGGCAAGACTACTGCCTCCTGTTCCTTTTGGGGCTCTTCCTTTTTCGTGGTAGCTTCCTCCCTCTTGGTAGTGTCCTCCCCCTCTTCATCAGAGTCACGATAGAACACAAGGCGTTTGACGGGCAGCCTGGTGGACAGTTGCCAGGTGGGGCTGTCTCCCTTCGCTACCTCCTTTTCTTTCTCCTCTTCCACAGCCTTGGCCTCGAGGCTTTTGACAGCATGGGTCTCAGCCTCGGTGATATCTTTCATCCGCTGCTCTTCTGGTGGCTGCCCCTCTTCAGTAGATGGTGACCTTTTTGCCTCCTCCCCAATGTTTTTTAGTTGTTGAGCCGACTCCTCCTCAAGGTCTTCATCAAATATTTGGATGACCTCCTTGGCGCCCGAGCCATCCTCTTCATCCCCACCCTCGAAAGAGCCTGTCTCTTCTTCCTCATAGGCCACCTTGTTGATGGTTCGATGTTCGTACTCGGGGTGCTTGTGATATTCATCGGCCTCTTCCTCAATAAGCTTCGAGGCTTCCCTTTCCTGTTCCTCCAATTCCTCTGATATTTGCATTGTGGCCTCCATGGCTGGTGGCCCTGTTGGCGGTTGTGAAGGCTAAGCCGTCGCAAGGACTTGGGCAAGGGCTGCTTGGAGAGCTGGATTCATTAGTATTTGTGAGAGCTTAGGGGGAAGGTTCTGCATATGTCTGGTGAGGACCTCAGGCATGGCGGCGATGGGAATGGGCGATGCAATTTTAGACAGAGGGAGGGATGTAATAGGTGACATGGCAGCAGAAGAGGAAGGGGAAGTGGTCGTGCCAGAAGAGGAATCAACGACGATCACTGACCTGGCCGTAGGAGAAGGTGCGAGATGGACAGAGATGTCCACCGCCGGTGGAGAGGAGGCGACCATAGCCTGAGAAGCGGGTGGTGCACCAGGAGGGGTAGGGAGAAGCAAGGTAGGCTGTAACTCAGTTGTTACCACTTCCTATTTTAGCCTCTTGGGAGATGAGCCTCCCGTGTCTTTCTTTGTTTGCCCTTTAGGGTTCGCAGATTGGGCACTTTTTGTTCCTTTCCTCTTTTGGGACCTGGTGATGGGGGGAGACTTGGATGTCTCATCAGCTAATGTAGAGGCGGCAACATCCTCCGTGACGCTCGGCTCGCTTTTGAGTGCCTCATATGTAAGGGCTACACCTTGTTGCTTTAGTTGCGCCACCCGCCCATCGACCCACTCCTTAGTGCGAGCTATGATCGGCTTAGTAATAGTATCTAGGTCATCGACCTCTTGCTCATACCAGTCTATGGAGGGGATTGCCAGATTGGCAACTACCGAGTACCTTGGGTGCATTATTGTGGACTCATCCTCCTCAAGCTGGTCTGACACCTGGAACAGTTGCACTCTTCTTAGGAACTGGACGGTCATATGCATGTAGTGCCTCATGTGTACCTCCTTGTCATCTTTACAATCGGCCCAGAAGTCTTCGACGTGGTATCTGTGGGTGTATGCCGACCCCAATGCCTTTCTGACATGGCCATGTGGGTCCATTCGCAGGCGAGCCGTGTACCAGTCAAAGTTATATTCTTTAAGCTCTTTTTTAGAATTTCCAGCGCATTGGGATGTCTGCAGTCGATACAGGCCTTGGCCGAGGGTCATAGGATAGGGGATCCTTGCCACGTGTTTGTTGCCGAAGACTGTTTGGATGTGTTGGAGCTGCCGGGAAAGCTCCAGGAGAATGATCCTATCATTCGGGTACCTCGGCAGTTTGTTTGGCCGTTCCGTGAATCCTTGGGCATAGATGTAGGTGAATTTGGGGAACTAGATATATAGGAAGGCATACTCCCTTAGGAGCGCCCTGGTGCTGTGGGAGACCCTCCTTTCGAAGTCTTCGCCGATCAATCTGATGATGTGGCCTATGAAGGCATCATTGACTCGGCAGTACTCCTTCTTGAAGTTGTGGTACTGGAGTTGAGGGTACTTGTCAAAGGGCTTGAACCCTCGCCTGTGTTCCTGATCCGGTGCTACAAATAGCCCGCTGTATTGCCTGTGACCGGCCAGGGAATATACCAGGTAAGAGGTCATGTAAAACTTGGAGCTCTTCTTGATGTTTACAAACTGCTCGTGGAAGCAGTTGCTGATAATGCCTCCCCAGTCGAATGAGGTCTTAGTGTTCACGTCCTCATTCCCTCTCAGGATCTACTCAATGTAATAGGCCATCCACTCTTGGAAGTAGGCGGCCGCTGGGAGGCCCATGACCCTTCTTAACATGGTCACCAGGTTGTGATAGTCTTCACAGAAGTCGTTGCAGAACAGCTCCTGGGGAACCTTTGCAGCGCTGCCCCGTCTCTCCTTAAGCCAGTAAATGTTAATTGATTTCTTGCAGCCCAACAGATTGGCATCCCATGCCGCCTGGCATTGTTCCAAAGTGGGGACCTCCATGTGTGGGAATGTGGGAATGTGGAATGTCTTTGTGATTCCTTTTGGTGACATGTCGGTGAGGATGTTCCCCTCCTTGTCCACGATTGTCTTGGTGTCCATCTAGTAGGCTTCTCGGCAAGCCATTACAAGTTCGGGTGCCATAAGAGAGGGAGGGAAGCCGGCAGCCTTGGCGATTCCACTTTGACGCATTAACATGGCATTCCTTGTCCTAGGGTCGACCTTGACCCTCTGGGTGAACTCATCTATGTTCACTTGGCCGATGTTTGTATCTGAGGTCTCTCTCCAGTCTGTCGAGACCTTTGACCGGAGCGGCTCACCCTGGAACTGAAATTTCATCTGATCCTTATCGTCTTTTCCACAAGCGGACCTTCCGAATTTCTTGCCTTTATCCTTTTCGGCAGAGGCCCCTGAGGTTCCTGCAGCCGATTCCATATATCCTGCTTGCAGCAAAGGGCGAAGTCAGCACAACAAAACATCAACAGTGTTAATGTTAGTCCACATTATGAGTATATCATCTAGATAATTATTCAAATACATCATAAATTTTATCCTCACATGATATCGATTTCATTTTAGAGCATTCGGACAATCTAGGCTCGGAGGGCCAGACTTCCCTGGCAGGAATGCTGCTAAGGAGGGAAAACACGACCGAAAGTTCCTGGAGACCCCCGTTGGCCAAATTTTGGTATTTTAAGAGGCCCATAATGGAGAATGACATGATTTAGGACGTGGGTCGAACTTACATTATGATTTTGAGTTGGTTTGGATTGATTTAAGGAACTTCAGAGGTTTCAGGCTGGAAGGCAGTTAAGGGGCAGCCGTTTGGGACGGCGAACAACAGGCGGAAGTCCGGACGATGAAGTCCGGCAGTGGAAGTCCAAGGGTCGGGGCCCGCAAAGTGAAAGAATGACCAACAATGAGGTATTACATTTGGACCAGGCGGCATTTGGAACCTAGGGCCCCGAAGGCTAGGAAGGCGCGGCGCGAAGGCCGCCACATAATCTTCGACCATTTTGAATGACGGCGGCGAGGAGAAGATCGGAGCCCTGAGGGCGGGAAGCCGAAGGAGGTTCGCCGCCGAGAGATTTTGCAATGTTGATCAGTGGCGACGGCTAGGGGACCCCCGAAGTCCGGTCCACGAGAGGACGCAGGACGACGGCTATCGCAAGGTTAAGGCAGCGGTCAAACGGCAGCGGCATAAGGCGGCCCGGAGCCCGGGTGGCGAGAAGACGAGAGCTGCAGGCCATCACATGAATTTTGTGATGATTTGAACGGCGGCGGCGGTAGGGAGTCTGGGACCCGGCCAGCGGAGAGACGAGAGACGACGACCGCCTCGAGGTTATGGCAGCGATCGGGCGACGGTGGCGGCGAAGGCATCCCCGGGGCCCGAAGACAGGACAGCCAGCAGGGTTCCGCCATGGACGACGGCGGAACCGTCACGAAGTTCCGAAGATGGAACTCCGGATGGCCAGGCCTGGAGGGTCCCGGGGCATGGCAAAGTTTAGGTTACCCCCAGACGGCTAAGGGAAATAAGGGACCCAGAGGGCGGGCGGCAGACTCAACTTCTCCGCAGAGGCCTCGACTGGCCAAACAGCGGAAAAGAGGTAGCGGAACCCCGACGTTCGGGGCCCGAGCACACGAACAGATGGAGACACGGTTTCAATTCAATCGGTTAAGGCGAGATCGGGGTCCGACAGCTATGAGGCAGGATGGCTTGGTTAGATTTTAACACGGCAAAACATAACATGCATTCCGGGGACGGAATCCCGATGACCCGGGCGTGGCTAGGGGGACGGCCCCCGGCACGCAACCATACCTAGGAATGAATGGCGAAAGAGGGGACTGGGCCCGAGGGGGCCGGTCGCCCTGCGTGAAGTACGACTGCGCAATGGGCGAGCTTCGGATCGACAGGGAGGGCCATTGCGATGGGTTAAGGCGATTTTAAAACATGGGTAAGGGGCGCCACAGGGTGCCCTTCAATTTTATGCTATTTAATCAATTGTTCATTTAAACGAAATCCCCAAAAATGATCAAAACGATGGGAGGGCAAACGAGGATGGCCTACCTCAGATACGCTAAGTGGGCAGGTGCGGAAACCACTGGGAATCGACAGAATGCGGCAGACTTGGATGATCAAGACGTGGAGATTGCAGTGGGCTCCAGATGCTGGCTTTATCAACTCGCTCTAATTTGCAAAGTGAAAATGAAATTGGCAGATCATGCATTATATACCCTATCTACCATTAATGCGATCATTTATTGTAGGTACGGACGTGCCAAAAGTTGGTGGAATTCAAATTAGGTTGGCGGCAGTGGTAGAGATTCTGGGGCCCGGAGGCTGAAAGGACGCGGTGCAACGGCCGCCGCGAGGATTTGCAATGACTAGGCGACGGCGGTGATGAGATGTTCAGGGCCCGGAGGGCGGGGAGCCATCGGGAGTTCACCGCTGAAGACTTCGCTTTGCGTGGGTGGCAGCGGCGGCGAGCAACACCCCGGGGCCCGAGGGGCGGGCGACCATCGGAGAGCTGCCGCCAAAGACGGTGATCACGGGACGGAAGTCCGGACGAGGACTTCCAGAGACCGGGGCCTGAAGGAGCAAGGGTCGTCCCGGAAATCCCCGATGAGTTCCGAACGGAAGAAGGCAGGGCAGGCTCCGGAGGGCGGAAAGACGTCCGGGGAATGCTGCAAAGGGCGGCGAATGCAAAGGGGAAACCCGATAACGGAACCTCGGAGGCCCGGGCCCCGGGGGGCCCAGGGCCGTCTAGAAGCAAACGAAGCCAAAGGAACCCACGAGGCCCCGGAGAGCAGCAAAAAACCAAGAGGGAAAGCATGGTTGATTTTAGGATGAAACCTTAGAGCAATATCGACCATGTGAAACATCAAAAAAGAGGGGCACGCAAAACGAGGTAGCCCCAAAAGAGCTGGCAAGGCGAAAGAAAAGAGGGTCCCCGTTTCGAATGGGGCGTGTGCATGCTGAGGGCACAACAAATGGCAACTCCGCTGGAGAATGCTCTGGAGCGTTCTAGGGATAAATATTCATTCAGGACCCAGCATCTCTGGTTTCGCAGACCAGGAGCGGCTTCCCAGGATGAACCCGGGAGAACGAGATTCTTAATTGGGTCAGCTTACATGGCATCTTAGAAGCATGTGTGAAGTGAGTTCATTCCTTTCCCAGGGATAGTAACCAGGGTTATCACTTCAACCGAGTGAGCTACATAAGTTGCCTAACACCAAAAGTAACCTGGACATTGCCTCACTGCCAGTCAGGCGTCCATAGCCCCAGCGGAGTTGTTGCTGCAATCTCATGGATATTGCTCTACTGTCGGTCGGGCATCCATAGCCCCAGTAGAGTTATCCAAACACCCATACAGTCATTTATTTTCTTTTCAGAGTTTTCTTTCTCTTTTTTTTTTGATATTTCACTTTTCTTTTACCATTTAGCTCGACCAGGTAAGCATTGAAGCCTACAATGGGTTTGAGACTGTAGTGGTCACTGGAGTAGACTTAAGATTTTTTACTCACTAAGGTGTTAAAATAACCATAGTACGGCCCTTTAGAATTTATTATTATGTGATTTGTGCAAGATCTGAGATGTGGGTAAGAAGATCCGGTGAAGGGGCAAGTTCTGAGCAGAGTTTAGATAAGGAAATCATTCGCAGACAGCTTTGCAAAGACCAATAGTCTAGAGTGAATGTTTAGCCAGAGAACACAAAGGACGGATAGCAAAATGAACCACTTGTTAAGCAAGCATGGCCACCACAAAGGAGCGGGAAACCTCTTTCGAAATAAAACTGCCGGGAGGGAGAAAACAAAAAGCGACATGGGCAAAGCCCAAACAAGCAAGAAAACAACTATTCTAACCTATGAATAGGTATTTACAACAAAGAGCTCGAAGGAGCTCAAGCCTGGAAGTAATGCTTCAGGTGCTGCCCGTTGACTGGCAATGGGACGTTCTCACTGGTTAAGTTCTTTAGACGGAAGGCATTATCTCCCAAAATCTCAGCTATCTGAAAGGGGCCAAGCCAGAGCTTGTCGAATTTATTGTGTCCTCCTTTCTTTTCATGGGCCTTGTCCAAATATAGGACCAAATCTGCAATCTTAAAGGCCTTGATTTTAGCTCGGCGGTCGAACCATCTCTTAACTACGCCCTGATGCTTGGCGAAATTTTCTATCGCGCGATTTCAGACTTCCTCTAAATGTAAAAGTTTAGCTAAACGAGCTTCCCTACGATCTCCTCCTTCATAAAAATCGTTGATGAACTGAAAAGTAGGAATCTTCAGGTGGATGGGGAATATAGGCTCAAGGCCATAGATAAGGTGGAACGGGGAATCGCCAAGGGTAGCCTTGTGGCGGGTGCGATCAGCCCAAAGGGCGAAACGGAGCTGGGTATGCCAGTCCTTGGGATTCCTATCTAGCAGCTTCTTGATCACAATAATCAGATTTTTATTTGTGGATTCGGCAAGGCCATTGCTCTAAGGGTAGTAATTGGATGAGAATTTGAGGGCAATCCCATAGTCAAACGCCCAGCTAGCAAATTTTAATGAAGCAAAGGCAGGTCCATTATCACATACCAAAGCATACGAACAACCAAAGTGATTTAAAATGAAACTTTCTAAGAAATTGGTAACTACTTTAGTTGTACAATGCTTACAAACTATTGCGTCTATCCATCTAGTACAATAATTAGTAGCGGTCATAATGTACCTATGTCCTGCAGACGATGGAGGGCTTACCGGACCGATGAAGTCGAGACCCCATTGTGCAAAAGGCCTTACCTCCAGCACGGGCTATAGTGGGACATCAGCATTCCTCTCCTTGGTGGTAGTGGTCTGGCACGTATGACAGGAACGAACATGGCAACGGGCATCCTTGAAGATGGTTGGCCAATAATACCCTGCCCTTAATATCTAATGTGCCATAGAAGAACCCGAGCCATGGCCCGTACCGAATTTATTGTGAAATTCTCTCAAAATGCGTTCTGCTTCCTCCTTGCCAAGGCATCTTAGATAAACGCCCTCGTGATTCTTCTTATAGAGAATGGACCCCTGTAACATGTAACCACTACTTTTCAATCTTAGGACCCTCTTCTGGAATCCTTACAGATGCTGCGGACACTTATGATTAAGCATATAATAAATTACATCTTGGTACCATTCTCTCGGGGAGACATTTTCAAGCTGATATTGATGTACCATGAGTTCGGGTCCAGCTTCTGCTGCTATTTCAGCCATTGTACGGGTGAGTGCCTGCCCTCTTACCAATTTCATTGGTTGAATCTCTATATCATATTCTTGGAGCAGGGTGACCCACTTAGCCCTTCATTCGCCCAATTCATTTTGCATGAGCAGCGTCTTAACTGCTAGGTCAGGAACAATGGCGAACACCTTGTTGCATAGAATGTAGTGTCTGAATTTCTTTACTCCTCTGACGAGAGCATACGCCTACTTTTCTATGTTGTGGTAACGCAATTCAGCATCTTTGAGGAGAGCACTCATGTAGGTGATCGGATGCTCATTTCCCTCATCATCCTTTTAGGTCAACATGTTAGCACAGGAATGCTCTGAAGCAAATGAGTAGATATAGAACAGCTTCAGATAATCCGGGCTAACTAACACAGTTACCTCAGCAATGGCCTGTTTGATTTCTTCGAATGATTGTTTGGCATCTGGCATCCATTCGACTTTGGCATCCTGTTTGAGCATGGCATTGAGAGGTTTGACAATTTCTGCGAAACCTGTGATGAATTTCCGGACAAAGTTGATCTTTCCGAAGAAATATTTCAATTCCTTCCTACTGCCCGAGGGCTGAATCTTAAGTAACGACTCAATACGTTCAGGATCAATGGAGATTCCTTGCTCTGAGATGATGTGGCCAAGCAGCCTGCCTTCGGTCACTCCGAAAATGCACTTCCTGGGGTTTAGAGAAACCCCGAATTCCCTGCATCTCTGAAATACTTTGCACAAGTCGAAGATGTGATCACCTCTCTTCTTAGAGAATACGGTCAAATCATCCATATAGATGATTATGCATTTTCCAATCAGGTCTTTGAAGGTGATATCCATGGCGCGCTGGAAAGTGGCGCCAGCGTTGATGAGTCCGAAAGGCATTCTTCTGTATGCGAACGTTCCCCACTTAGTGGTGAATGCTGTCTTGTGACGGTCCTCATATTGCACCATTACCTGGTTATACCCTGAGTATCCGTCAAGGAAGGACATTATCTGGGAGCCGTTGACGATTTGCAGCACTTCATCCAGTGAAGGCACTGGATAGTTGTCCTTCTCTGAGGCACGATTTAGATTGCAGAAATCTACGCACAATCTAATCTCTCCATTTTTTTTCCTAACCGGGACCAAATTAGCCACCCACGTGGAGTGCCTGACTAGAAAGATGATTCTTGCTGAAAGCAATTTCTGCACCTCCTTGTAAATGATAGGTTCCAGCAAGGTGTTGATAAGGCGCTGCCACTGGCAGAATGGCCTTACTTCAGTCTTCAGAGGGATGGTGTGCATGATGACAGAGGTGTCGTACGTTTTCAAATCTTTGTAGCTCCATGCCACCACGTCATGATATCTTTTCAATGCATCTGTGATTCTCTTCTTCTCTTCGGGCATACATACCTTCCCAATAAAAATATTCTTGGTATCCTCAGCCGTGCCTAGGTTGTGAGCGTTACACTGGTTGCTTATAGCCTCCTTTTTTGTTTGCCGATCCTGATCCCTAATCTGATCTAGGTCGAATACATGCTCCAGCTGAACCATACCTCTGGGGATCGTGTTGGTTTTTAGATTGATAACCCCCTCTATGTCCAATTCAGCCTCCTATGGATCAGCTTCATCAATTATTTGGGCAGCGAAGACGTCAGAACTGGTGATGAACTGGAGGATATGCTTATCATCATTGAAGACTTGCAGGTGAGTAACATTATCTGGGACTGCTGGCGTGGATGTTAGCTCAATGGTGAATTTATTAAGCCCAGACAAAGAGAGGGGCTGTAATGTGCTAGCTGCTTGAGCCAAGGCATTAGTTGTGCGGTTCTGAGCATGAGGGATCAATTGTATGTTGAATGCATCTAGGCCCTCTAAGAGATTCCAAACCCTGTGCCTGTAATTGGTGAGCCTTCGATCATGGCAAGAGTACAATTTTCTGACCTACTTAACTACAAGTGCGGAATCCCTGAAGACTTGCAGCACTTTCACATTTTTTCTTCAAGGCCATAAGAAGGCCAAGGACTAAAGCCTCATATTCTGCTACGTTATTGGTGTAATAAAACTGCAATCGGTGGGCAGCAAGAAATGTCTTACCCGTGGAACTGATGAGTTCGATCCCTGCTCCAGCTCCTTGTCTTGACTTTGATCCATCAAATCAGAGTGTCCAGCATGCGGAGGATTCTTTGCCTTCAAGTCTGATTGAACCTCCATTCTGTTTTGGCTGAACGGCGGGCCTTGTGATCTCGGGGTGGGTTTCTGATTCAGAGCAATGATCAATATGTGGTTCTGCTGGCACCCCCTTCGGTGTTTCCGTTGGAGGAGCAGCAGTTTTCTTCACATGCTCCACTGCTACTTGGCATAGGCAACAATCAAATTTGGAGTGAGCAGCATTGTGGACCCTACACCAGTTCGGCAACAAGAGATCCTAGAAATTCATTTTAGCTCCTAGGCTGAGCTAATCTCTTGCACATTTTTCTATGAACTCCTAGAAGCCATCGAGCAATCCCCAGTCGTCATCTTTATCTAGCTCATCATCAGCTTCTACCAACATTCCTGCATCTAGGGGCATTTGCGCGGAACCTGCCGAGGGACTACATAATACGAGCAATACTTCATTTGCACATTTTTCCTAAAGCTCAAGCTCATTTTGGTAAGCAAAAGGGCGATAATTCCCTAAGTTAATCTCAACGAACAACACCTCACTGAGATTATTGTATTCCGTGATCATATACTTCATACGGGGTTCATAGTCAATACGGATCTGATTTGGCAGCCCCTTCCACGGCAACCACATGTGAGAAAGGTCAGTGGTAGTGTATCCGTTCAGCACCTTGGTGAACTCTCTCCCTAAAATAATTCCATAAGCATCAGGAATATCTACAACTTGGATATCGACAACCTTCTGTATCCGGGGGTATGCAGCAATTTGCATGGGGATGCGGTTTATTTCACCTACGATGTTGATCTCTATTTTGTCCAACTGGGTGACCTTTCTCTTTGAAGGCGTGGGGGTGATGCCAAGAGCCTTGCATACGGCCAAGGGCATGACATTGGCAGACGCTCCTGAATTGAGCAGGCAGTTGTGCAAGTTCTTCCCAAAGACCCTAATGGTAGTTAGGAAAGGGGGAGTTTTCCATCTCCTTTCAAGGATGCCCACAGGTGTGTCCATTTGAGCTATTTGACCTCTGTTCCTATCATCGGTCATATCTTTGGTTTGCTTAAATTGCTGGTCCTTGGGAGGCTATCTACCAGCTCTTTCTGGCTCCTTTTCAACATATCTACTTGCCAACTGATTTATAGGCACACCGTTCCTTCTTCCGGTATTGTCCTATGCTTCCTATTCTCTCCTGGGCTCCTCAAAGGTTACCCTCTTGGCTGGGGTCTCTTGTGTCGTATTAGAGGATGGAGCCCCATTCAGAACCCTAAAGAAAGCGTGCCTTACGACAAGAACCTTAAGTAATTTGAAGGCTGATAAACTGATCTTTACCTTCTTGAACTCATCCGCCACATATTCGCCCATTTGCTCAATTTCAGAGCTGAAAGCTTGGCCTATAGCGGAACTAGGGGTTTGAATCTTTGTTTTCCTAGGCGGATTACAGATTTGGTGACATGGCAGCAGAAGAGGAAGGGGAAGTGGTCGTGCCGGAAAAGGAGTCAATGACAATCACTGACCTGGTCGTGGGAGAAGGTGCGAGATGGACAGAGATGTCCACCGCCGGTGGAGAGGAGGCGACCATAGCCTGAGAAGCGGGTGGTGCGCCAGGAGGGGCAGGGAGAAGCAAGGTAGGCTGTAACTCAGTTGTTACCACTTCCTGTTTTAGCCTCTTGGGAGATGAGCCTCCCGTGTCTTTCTTTGTTTGCCCTTTAGGGTCCGCAGATTGGGCAGTTTTTGTTCCTTTCCTCTTTTAGGACCTGGTGATGGGGGGAGACTTGGATGTCTCATCAGCTGATGTAGAGGCGGCAACATCCTCCGTGACGCTCGGCTCGCTTTTGAGCGCCTCGTATGTAAGGGCTACACCTTGTTGCTTTAGTTGTGCCACCCGCCCATCAACCCACTCCTTAGTGCGAGCTATGATCGGCTGGGTAATAGTATCCAGGTCATCGACCTCTTGCTCATACCAGTCTATGGAGGGGATTGCCAGATTGGCAACTACCGAGTACCTTGGGTGCATTATTGTGGACTCATCCTCCTCAAGCTGGTCTGACACCTGGAACAGTTGCACTCTTCTTAGGAACTGGACGGTCATATGCATGTAGTGCCTCATGTGTACCTCCTTGTCATCTTTACAATCGGCCCAGAAGTCTTCGACGTGGTATCTGTGGGTGTATGCCGACCCCAGTGCCTTTCTGACATGGCCATGTGGGTCCATTCGCGGGCGAGCCGTGTACCAGTCAAAGTTATATTCTTTAAGCTCTTTTTCAGAATTGCCAGCGCATTGGGATGTCTGCAGTCGATACAGGCCTTGGCCGAGGGTCATAGGATAGGGGATCCCTGCCACGTGTTTGTTGCCGAAGACTGTCTGGATGTGTTGGAGCTGCCGGGAAAGCTCCAGGAGAATGATCCTATCATTCGGGTACCTCGGTAGTTTGTTCGACAATTCTGTGAATCCCTGGGCACGAATGTAGGTGAATTTGGGGAACTGGATATATAGGAAGGCATACTCCCTTAGGAGCACCCTGGCGCTGTGGGAGACCCTCCTTTCGAAGTCTCTGCCGATCAATCTGATGATGTGGCCTATGAAGGCATCATTGACCCAGCAGTACTCCTTCTTGAAGTTGTGGTACTGAAGTTGAGGGTACTTGTCAAAGGGCTTGAGCCCTCGCCTGTGTTCCTGGTCTAGTGCTACAAATAGCCCGCTGTATTACCTATGACCGGCCAGGGAATATACCAGGTAAGAGGTCACGTAAAACTTGGAGCTCTTCTTGATGTTTACAAACTACTCGTGGAAGCAGTTGCTGATAATGCCTCCCCAGTCGAATGAGGTCTTAGTGTTCACGTCCTCATTCCCTCTCAGGATCTGCTCAATCTAATAAGCCATCCACTCTTGGAAGTAGGCAGTCGCTAGGAGGCCCATGACCCTGCTTAACATGGTCACCAGGTCGTGATAGTCTTCACAGAAGTCACTGCAAAACAGCTCCTGGGAAACCTTTACAGTGGTGCCCCGTCTCTCCTTAAGCCAGTAAATGTTAATTGATTTCTTGCAGCCCAACGGATTGGCATCCCATGCCGCCTAGCATTGTTCCAAAGTGGGGACCTCTATGTGTGAGAATGTGGGAATGTGGAATGTCTTTGTGATTCCTTTTGGCAACATGTCGGCGAGGATGTTCCCCTCCTTGTCCACGATTGTTCTGGTGTCCGTCTGGTAGGCTTCTCGGCAAGCCATTACAAGTTCGGGTGCCATCAGAGAGGGAGGGAAGTCGACAGCCTTGGTGATTCTTCTTTGACGTATTAACCTAGCATGCTTTGTCCTAGGGTTGACCTTGACCCTCTGGGTGAACTCATCTATGTTCACTTGGCCGATGTTTGTATATGAGATCTCTCTCTAGTTTGTCGAGACCTTTGACCGGAGCGGCTCACCTTGGAACTAAAATTTTATCTGATCCTTATCATCTTTTCTATGAGCGGCCCTTTCAGATTTCTTGCCTTTATCCTTTTCGGCGGAGGCCCCTGAGGTTCCTGCAACTAATTCCATATATCTTGCAAGCAAAGGGCGAAGTTAGCACAATAAAATATGAACAGCGTTAATGTTAGTCCACATTACGAGCATATCATCTAGATAATTATTCAAATACATCATAAATTTTATCCTCAGATGATATCAATTTCATTTTAGAGCATTCGGACAATCCGGGCCTGGAGGGCCGGACTTCCCTGGCAAGAATGCTGCCAAGGAGGGAAAACACGACCGAAAGTTCCCGGAGACCCCCGCTGGCCAAATTTTGGTATTTTAAGAGGCCCATAATGGAGAACGGCATGATTTAGGACGTGGGTCGAAGTTACATTCTAGTTTTGAGTTGGTTTGGATTGATTTAAGGAACTTCAGAGGTTTCAGGCTGGAAGGCAGTTAAGGGGCAGCCGTTTGGGACGGTAAATAGCGAGCGGAAGTCCGAACGATGAAGTTTGGCAGCGAAAGTCCAAGGGTTGGGGCCCGCAAGGTGAAAGAACGACCAACAATGAG